>JADRCH010000013.1:3907878-3979635 GCA_019843965.1 Rhynchomys soricoides
CTCTCTCTCTCCTTATCTGAATGTCTGAATGTAGAACTCTCAGCTACTTTTCCAGTACATGTCTGCCTGTGTGCCACCATGCTCCCCACCATGATGATAACGAACTAAGTCTCTGAAACTGTAAGCCAGCCCAAGTTAAATGCTTTCTTTTATAAGGTTTGACACGGTCAGGGTGTCTGTTCACTGCAATCGAACCCTGACTAAGACAGATTGTATTTTTCTAGTTTTATAAACAGTACTTGAGAGTTTTTGGTAGAGTTGCACTGATTCTGGGAATAACTTTTGAGTTATATGTAAAGCTTAAGAATATTTAGAGTTAGTTTGTTTGGGTTTTTTTGTTTTATGTTTTTTGGTTTTTGTCTGTTTTTTGGTTTTTTGTAAAAAAAAAAAAAAAAAAAAATTGAGACAAGATCTTGCTATATAACCAGTCTGGCTGGCCTCTAATTCATGACTCTCCTGCCTAGTTCAGGCGTCGGGATTACAGGCGCTTTTGAACATTCTAAGTCCCAAGTATAGCACGTGTTTTAACCCCAGAACATGAGCTCTTATTTCCTCCCGTCTGTTTGTACTTTTTAAACTTTCTTTCATCGATGTCTTAAAATTTGTGTGAGCAACTACTTACTTCCTTAGTTTCCTACTGGATATTTTATTCTTTCACATGCTACTGAAGATAAGATTGTTCATGATTTCATCTTCAGGTCGTCTGTCATTTATTAAAAAGAATAGAAATTAGGACCTGGGGGTGTTATCTGCACTTTAGCGACACCCAACAGAGCAAAGACGTGGAAACAAACTATGCATCCAGGAGACACAGGAGGACACATATTGTATGTCTGTCACATATCTATGAGGTCTCTAAACAGCCACATCAAAAGATTTGGCACTGGAATGGTCCTTATGGGAGCTGCAGACTCAGGGAAAAACTTCAATGTTCACAACAGATCTAGTAAATAAAATACCAACAGTCTTAAAGAATTTATTCTATTCTAAATATTCCAATATGCCTTGATATTTTGTGTACATTTTATTTATTTCCTGGTGCTGGGAATTGAACACAAGACATTTTGCATTTTGGGCAAGTGCGCTACCACTAAGCTATGTCACAAGAAGCCCTTGTTTTGTGCATCCTGGGATGGGGTTCTCATTTAATATGTACTACATTAATTTGGCAAGGTAGATCCACTGAGATAACAATACTACTGTGAGGAGCATCACAGTTTAGTCAGTTTCCCCAGGCAGCTGAGGGTGTGATGTGTGCCCAGACTCTTCCCAAGAATGATAGCTATAGTCTGAAGTTTAGTATGAAGTGCACTTACTGAACCCGCATTTTCTATGCCTTTGTGTTTCTGTCATGTCATGGTTTAAGCCAATAGCTACCATCACTGCCTTCACATAATAAACATTTGTATTTCTACACATTCCAGTAATATAATCCTAAAAATAAAATATAGCTAGAGAAGCATTATTGAACATATTTATTATATTTGTATTCTGTATTTGTATTATATTGTATATACAGTATATTGTATGCAAATATTGTATATTTGTATTATATTTTTATATACTTGAACTTACTATACATATATTAGAAATTATTATAAACTATATATAAGTAAAGGTCACAAATATGGGTGTATTTAACACTAAACAATATAGGATATGATTTCTGGGCTAGAATTGATAAGGATAGTATTTCTGCAGCAGCATGATGGTGCTGGATACTGAATCCCAGAATTTCTTCCTAACGGCTGGATGAATGTGTATATGTTAGTTACTCCTCTGTGTCTGTGATGAAGCAAGTTAAGGAAGAGTCTGGAGTACACAGTCTAACTGCACTGACCATTGCTTTAAATGCTCTAGCACATGACATAGCATTTACCAGCTGCACAGTTGTCGAGTTTGGAAAACTAACTTATACAGATTTCTAAGACAACAAATCTTGGATAAAGAAGACAATGGCAGCTTCGGATCCACCTCATGCAGGCCACAGCCTGCACCCTCACCACGCTGGATGGATGAGGTGGTTTTTCCTCCCACAGGAATGTGCTACTGGTGTGCAGGGTCTTTAAGAGAATGAGACATGCTATCATCACATTTATGAGTGTAGAGTGGCATCCTCCCGCCGTTCCCTGCCATTCTCATGGGCGTGCTAGCTCCATTGAGTCTTTGCTCTGAAAACATCATGGCTGTAAGACCACAATTTGTTTATGAATTCACGTTTTAATTTTGTTGTTGTTGTTGTTGTTCTGAGAAAATCTTAAGACGTAATATTTCTGCTTTTACATTTTATTTGGTTGTAGTAAGAAAGCAATATCAGATCTATTTATGGAATCTGTAGGTGTAAAATAGAATTATCATTAACAGTCGGTATGCTTTGATTCAGCGTGTCTGCAGGCTCTATTCTTGTTGCTCCTGGGTCTCCTGGATGCATAGTTTGTTTCCACGTCTTTGCCACATTGGGTGTCACTAAAGTGCAGATAACACGCTCAGGTCCTAATTTCTATTCTTTTTAATAAATGACCGACTACGTGAAAGCAGATCTCTGGGCCACAGCCCTTACTGTGGGTCTAGTCAGTGGATAGCCGCTGAAGAAGAATCAGTCTTCTTAGAGGGTGTGGCCACTGGTGGCCAGATGTCCCGTGCGCCAATGGATGGCCCCACACACCTGCACGTGCGGGCAGCACTAATTGGATTTACTGAGTTATAAAAATAATGACATGAAATTGGGAGTTGGATCTGCTAGAGCAATGTGGAGAGAATTGTAGGAGGGGATAGGGATAAATATGATCGTATTTTAATGTATGCATTCTTAATGTATACGTTGTCAAGAATAAAGGAAAATTAAATAAAAAAACTAAATGAAAAACAAAAATCCTCTTCTCTAAAAACAACTAAATACTTGCTTCGGGTATTTCATTACAGTAATTTAATTTAGATGGGAGCAGGTGTGCAAACGCTAAACTATAGGACTGATGGCATTAGGAAAATCCAGTTCTAAAGTTGTAATCTGTAAACAACCACTAAGACATTTTGACAGAATCAACCACAAATTCAAGACTAGAACTTTCCTACCCCATAGAGATAATGACTAATGGAAAATACAATTCAATAAAGACCAAAAAAAAAAAAAAAAAAAAAACAAAAAATCAAAAACCCTATACAGTACAATTTACAATAAGTCAAAGAAAGCTAAAATAATATCATATAGCTACTGAAATCCTGACATAGAAACTTCTGTCCATGCACTATCAAGGCAATAATCCAATGAACACATCAGGAACATGCTCAGAAAAGGGCAATACTCACTGGAGAAAACCACATCACTTTCAGAATCCAGATTGTGAGAGCGAGATTCACAACGAGGATGGTGAGCAGGAGAAGAACGAATAGGTATAGGCAGCGCTTCCTCCATCCATAAATGCCAATCTTGTAGACATGCTGGTTCTCGGGCCTCTCTATGTGAGTGCCCTCCGTGGCCGTGATGTACTGTTCTCGTACCATCTTCTAGGGGAGGGGAGGAAGGAGGGCAGAGAACTTAGTTGTCAGTACTGATATATCATGAGTGTAGAAAACAATTTCACCCCAGACCAGAAGCTGGGTATGGTGTGTACACCTGTAATCCCAGAACTCCAGAGCAGAAGGGGAGGGAGGGGATCAGGAGTTCAAGTGAATCCTTAGTTTCATAGTGAACTCAAGGTCAGCTGCACAAGCCTCTGTCTCAAAGGAGGGACACATAAGAGAAAGAGAGGTATTATTAGGTTGAAAATGTAATACCGTTTCAACCACAAGAAGATATTTAAAATAATTTGGATGTGACCAATTCACTTTAAAACCCAGTGGCCATATTTTCAGACATGCATGTGCACACACACACACACACACACGTGCACACACACACACACACACACAGTCTTTGGCTTTCAAAACTGCGGAGCTGAACTTGACATAGAAGCATCAACCTTTAAGTCAAGTTATCAAACAGGAAGAAAAATCAAGCTGGCAACCATATATTTCTTTAAACCTAATTATTCAGTTTGATTCTGAATAAATTATTCTCTCAACCTAACTATTCAGAATTATAAAATATTTTTTTACAAGATGCCTACTACACCCATTTTTGCCAGAACTGAATCCCAAACAGTAAGATACATGAGGATTCTGGACTTTCTTTTATGAGCATGTGGAGATGCATTCCTGCTGAGTTGTACATAGGTGGTGAGCTGTGTCCTGAGGAGGCTCCACAGGTTCACTTCACTCACAGGTACTTCTGGAAAGAGGAACGTGGACACAGATCTTCCTTGGTAACCCTCACATTTACAACTGTATCACTCATAGAAGCTACAGCATACGCCCACTTCGAGTCCAACCCATGTGCTACGCACCACCCTTCAGGAGTTTGGAGATACTTCCTGCTTCTCCCTCATTTGAGCTGCATTTTCCTGAACCATTTCCATTGGCTGTTAAGCATTCCTGTTGTTAAATTTGTACCAGTTACACTACTTATTTATGGTTTTGTTTTGTTTTGTTTTTTAATACAAGACTCACTCTGTGGCCTAGAACTCACTCTGGTCCAGGTTGGCTTCAAATTCACAGCAATCCTCTGGCCTCTGCCTCCTTAGTGCTGGGATTATAGCCATGAACCACTGTACCCCATTCTTATGATTAGTGCCAAGTTTTATAATTGCCTCTTTAATGTTTTTGCCTAACTTGTTACCTGCTGATGTCAGTTGCATCAGCATTATATTAAAAAGACCTTTCTCCGGGGACTGGAGAGATGGCTCAGTGGTTAGCATACTCACTGCTCTTCTTGAGTTCAATTCCCAGCACTCACATGGCAGCTCACAACTGTCTAATGCCCTCTTCTGGTGTACAGATGCAAATGCAGACAAAGTACTCATATACATAAAATATATAAATAAATCTTTTTTTTTTTTTTTTAAGTTTGGCTCTTATTTAAAAAAAAAAGAAAAAAAGAAAAGGAAAGAAAGACCAGCACTCGGGAGGCAGAGGCAGGCGGATTTCTGAGTTCGAGGCCAGCCTGGTCTACAGAGTGAGTTCCAGGACAGCCAGGGCTACACAGAGAAACTCTGTCTCAAAAAAACAAAAACAAAACAAAACAAAACAAAAAGGAGAGAGAGAGAGAGAGACAGAGAGAGAAAGAGAGAGAGACAGAGAGACAGAGAGACAGAGAGAGAAGACCTTTCTCCAGAAAAGTGTGAGCTGGATGACCAGTAGCATACAATATAAATAGTTTACTAAAGAGATGATTTTGTTGTTTGTACTGACACCAAATGCCTGTGAAAAAGGACCCCAGAAGTTCAGATAATGGGCACCACTGGGCAGAACACCAGTTCCCCAAGGCTTTGAGGTCATACAAAGTGAAACTCATGTTGGCAGGAAATCATACTGACCAGAAAACACAGAGCACTCTGTGGTCTATTTATTTATAACCTTGTACACAGTAACAGAGGGAGTGGATATTCTGGGATTCATGCTTGTAATCAATGATATGGAAATAATTCTGTGTTTAATATGTATATATTGACCAAAATTTAATTTTATAAACTAGTTATAAATAATTTATGTTAGTATTAAAAATTATACTCCCTGTTAACCATCCTTCAAAGTATGTTGATGTTATACCTAACTATTATTGACTTTAAATGCATTGCTCAAATATTAATATCAGGGTTTTTTTTGTTTTGGGGGGTTTTCTTTTGTTTTTGTTTTTCGGTTGGTTGGTTTAGTTTTTCTTTCTTTCCTTTTTTTTTCTTGTTCTTTTATTTATTTTTTGATATTTCATTTACATTTCAAATATTTCCCCCTTTCCAGATCTCCCCTTTGGAACCTCCCTATTCCCTCCCCCCTCCCCCTGCCTCTATGAGGGTATTCCCCCACCCACTCACCCGCTCCCGTCTTCCCTCCCTAGCATTCCCCTATACTGGGGCATCTAACACCCTCAGGCCCAAGGGCTTCTCCTCCCCCTGATGGCTAGCAAGACCCTCCTCTGCCACATAGGCCAGCACCATGGGTCCCTCCATGTGTATTCTTTGGTTGGTGATCCAGTCTCTGGGAGCATTGGATGTCAGGCCAGTGGACACTGTTGCTTTCTCCATGGGACTGCCAACTCCCTCAGCTCCTTCAGTCCCTTCTCCAACTCCTCCATCTGGGACCTCACGCTCAGCCCTATGGTTGCTGCGAAGTGACTCTTGAGTATTTTGAACTTTTGGGCTAATAACCACTTATCAGTGAGTACAAATTGTGTTCATTCTTTTGTGACTGTGTTACCTCGCTCAGGATGATATTTTCAAGATCCATCCATTTGGCTAAGAATTTCATGAAGTCATTGTTTTTAATAGCTGAGTGATACTCCATTGTGTAAATGTACCACATTTTCTGTATGGTTTGGTTTTTCAAGACAGGGTTTCTCAGTGTAGGTTTGGCTGTCCTGGAACTTACTCTGTAGGCCAGGTTGGCCTCAAACTCAGAGATTTGCCTGTCTCTGCCTCCCAAGTGCTGGGATTAAATTCATGAGCCACCATTGCCCTGCCCTAAATATTAGTACTTTCATAACTTGAATATTAGATATAAATCACCAGTGTTTTTACAAGAACATCTGATTTCCTACATTTTTAAATTCATAGCTCTCTATTTGCTATTTAAGCAAAGCAATCTTACAGGTAAGTGTTCTATCTTACCCATTCTCTGACTCATTTTTAAGAAATTACTTATTTTTTGTGTATGCCAGTCTTGCCTGCATGTATGTCTGTGCACCATGTGTATTCAGTGCCCATGGAGGCCAGAAGAGAGTGTTGGATGCTCTAGAACTGGAGTTAAAGATGTTTGTGTGTGCTGGGAATTAAACCCAGATTTTCTAGAAGAGCAACAGATGCTCTTAATCACTGAGCTATCACTCCAGCCTCATTTTTGATTCTTGTTACACAGGCAAATGATTGAACGTATTGCCCATTCGGTCTTACTAAACATAGGCTGGCCAATGACATTCCATACTTCAACCAGCCTTTACTTACTGGTCTGCTCAAGACAAGACACTTCCAGGAACTAAACAACCAAGATGACTAACATATGAATCATGCTCCAAAGGAGTTAATATCACATGATCTTAAAAGGAGCCAGGTGTGGGGATATATACTCACAGTTCTATCACTTAGTCCCTCAGACAGTAGGGACTTGAGTTCAAGGTCAGATTGAGATACATGGCCAGTTTTTCAAACAAACGAAAAACCAAAACACCAAACTTTCATAAGGGGAAGGTGTAGGCATAATTTTCTCTTAACTGTGGAGAGTTCTTGGTGCTGCTTCTAAGATATTGGCAAGAGTTTGACATTGGGCTAGGACAAGGAAGTAGGCTCAAGATCTTGATCATCTTGATCTTGATAAGTCTGTGACTATCATGGGACCTTCATTTGTCTATACCTTGTTTATTCCTTGACTACTTTGTCCTTGATCTGGAACTAACCCTATTCCTCGCATATACCTAGAATGATATAAAAGCAGACTTGGAAAAATGAAAGCCGATTCAGCACTGGCTGGAGTCATACTATAATGTTGTCTAATTGTCCTTCTTTTTCTTTTTTCTTTAATCGTCACTCTCTCCTCGAGACCCCGTTGACTGACTGAGCATGCTTGGTCACTCAACCTACTTTAATAAGCATTCAAGCCCCCACCCTCTAGCCCACCACCCACCAGAGGTAGTGGAAGAGAAAAGTTACTAGGACATGGAGGAGGTAGACCTGTTTAGAAATAGCTCTTTAGGGGCAGGTCCAATCTTCATTGTCAGGATATCAACAGTTCAGTCTAGTAGCAAACACCAAATACAAATCAGCAGCTGCAGTCTAGTCCTCTTGGCAGTCACCACACATGAACCAGCAAAGGCAGTTCAATCCAGAAGAAACCCCAAGGCTCATCAACCAGCCAGGGTCTATAGAAGAGGTGAGAAGCCACAGGAACCTAATGAGAAGTTTTCTGGTGAGTTTCTCTATGGGGTCATCACAAGCTTAGCTCAGCGATATAGTGTTAGGTGAACCAATACTAACCAATTTGTTAGTGAAACGTAGCGAGGTGGAGCAAAGCAAACCAACGCTTCAGCTCCTACTATCTGTGGGGTCATATTATAACCCTTCATCACGCTCCTTTCATGTGTCTGCTTTAGCAAAGCATCCTTTTACCTGTGTTCCCCAGCAAAACATCACTGGACATAAATGACTTTCTAAAGAAACAAAACAAAACAGAAGTTTCTACTTCAAAGAGGGTTTTTTTGTTTGTTTGTTTGTTTGTTTGTTTGGCTAGTCAGATTCTTGAAATATTACAAATTCAGTTATATCTAAGAACTCAAAGGGTGATTTATGTAGTTTACAATTACAGAATATATTGGCTCCCACATATCTGGCAGGCTATTTATAGTCGTGCATTGGTGTTCCTCCAACAAAGCCACACCCACTCCAACAAGGCCACTTTATAATAGTACTACTCCTTATAGGTCAATGGGGGCCATTTTTAGTCAAACTATGTCACTCCCTAGCTCCCATAGGCTTGTAGCCATATCATAATGCAGAAATGCATTAAGTACAACCTTAAAAGATTCCATAATCTCTAAGTCTCAACCCTGTAAAAGCCTAAAGTCTCTTGAAACTCATGCAATCTCTTAACAGTAATCCCCTGTAAAAACCCAAATGAAAAAGCAGATCACATGCCTTTAACATATAATTACATAGGATATAAATTACCATTCCAAAAGCAAGGAGAGGGAACATAAGGGAATACTGGACCAAAGTAAGATCAAGAACCAGGATCAAAACTCTGCATCTCCATGTCTGATGTCAAAGTGCTCTTCAGACCCCCGAGCACTTTCAGCTTTGTGGACTGCAACACACTTCTCGCTCTTGAGCTGGTTCTTCTCCCTGTCAGCAGCAGATCTCCTCAGCAGGTATCCCACAGCTCTGGCATCTCCAACATTTTGGCTTCTCCAAGGTAATCCAGGCTTCATCTGCAGAGCTTCACACTATGGCCTCCTGGGCCTCATACAGGGACTCCGATGACACATGCCTGAACACAACAGCTTTCCTTGGTTGCAGAAGGAGATTCCAAAACCCCTTTCTTCTGTTTTTGACTCTAAAGCCAGAACTATGTGGCCAAAACTGCCAAGCTCTGCAGCTTGCTGGGGCTGGACCATAGGCCCCTCATTTGATTACATCTTTACCAACCTTCTGGTTTTGATGTCTCCCTTTACTGCCTAAGCTTGACTGTCCTGGAACTCGATCTGTAAATACAGCTGGCCTTGAACTCAGAGATCCACCTGCCTCTGCCTACAGAGTGCTAGGATTAAGGGTGTGAGCCACTACACTCAGGTTTAAGCTTTTCTTTAATTCCTTTTCACAAACTGGAAGCTTAGCTGGGTGCCATCTTGCCTTGAGGTCACCTCTCCCTTTATTAGCATCAGGCTTTCCTTTAATCTGCTTATGGCCTTGAACACATAGGCCACTCTATTCCACTTCCTGTTGCCCCTTTTCTCCTCAAAGTGTACGTTTTCTGTTTTATCTTGCTCAGTTTGCTCCTACAGAGTCAATACTAGACTGTTTTTGAGATTTCCTCTGCCAATGAAATTAATCCCAAATTCTTCAATTCTGTCTCAAAGCAGAGCAGAAAGCAGCCACATTCTTTGCCAAAATACCACAAGAATGGTCTCTTGGCCACATGCTGATATTCTTCTCCTCTGAAACCTCTTGAGTTAGGCCCCCACAGTTCAAGTCACCTCAGCACCACAGTCATGCATGTTCCTACTAGGATCACCCACTTAAAGCATTCAACTGCTTTTCTAGCCCAAAGTCCCAATGTCCACATTCATCCGAAGTACAGCCAGGCCTATCAGAGCAATGCTCCAGTCCCTGGCATCAACTTTTATGTTATCTATGGTTTCTATTGCTGTGAAGAGACACCATAGCCACAACAACTCTTATAAAAAGGAAAACATCCGATTGGGTCTGGTTTACAGTGTCAAAGGTTTAGTCCATTATCTTCATGGCAGGAGGCATAGCAGCACACAGGCAGACATGGTGCCGGAGAAGGAGCTGAGAGTTCTACCTCTGGATTTGCAGACAGCAGGAAGAGACCATGAGCTACTGGCCTGGCTTGAGCATCTGAACCTTCAAAGCCTACCCCGTAGTGACACACTTCCTCCAAGGAAGCCACACTAACTCCAACAACTCCACCCCTAATGCTGCCACTGGTGATGGCCTATAGCGGCCATTTTATTCAAACCACCGCAGCTCGTAAGGGCTTACTGTTTGTTGTGGTTCCCAGTTCTGCCTCTCCTCCCAGAATGTCTAAACGCTGCCAGTACAGCAGCTGGGAGAGGTCAGGGTAAAGCCATGGAACAGGTAAGATCTGCAGCCCACCTCTTCTCTCCTGAGTGTCAGACAGGCTGGAAGGAGGAATCAGAGTCCAGGACAAATGTTGTGGTTCCAAGTCTTCTGCTTTCTCCCTCTCAGAGTGTCCAGACACCGCTGCACACCAGGCTGAAAGGATGAAGCAGGGTCTTGAACAGGCAGGACTCTGGTCCAGTTGGGAGTGAGCGCTGGGAATGTGGGAAAAGAGGAAGGCCTTCTCCAAGAATCCTAGTGCTACAGCTCTTTTAGGTGAAGGCTTTCTCTGATGATCTTTAACGAAGCATCTCTCTAAGATGAACTTAGCTTGTGGTATATTTCTTTATTCAGGGTGGGTTTGAATGCATTCACTTTATTTGGGGTGAACCAAGGGTTATATAGCTTTGAGGAAGGGCATGAGAATATCCAGGGAAGGAAAAGGTCATTGGTTGAAGGCTAAGGCTACTGAGATGACTCATTTGCATGGGGAAGAATTCCAGGTGCTGTGCTATGTGACTGACTACCTGTGACCACCTGGTTGGGGGTCTCCAGGTTCTGTGCTCTGAGGCAGGCATGGAAACAGGGAGAAAGTTCCACTCCTGCTGGTCTCAAGTTTTGAGATTTCCGGGGTTTGAACATGCTCCACCTTGCCAGTTCTGTGTCAGTTCCTTTTGTGGCATGGTCTACATGCCCACTGTTTATTTGTTTGTTTTTTAATCAACTTGACACAACTTGACATCTGGGAATAAGGAACCTCAATTGAGAAAATGCCTCATCAGATTGGCCTATAGACAAGTCTTATGGGATATTTTCTTGACTAATGACTGATGTGAGAAAGCTTAGCGCGCTGCTCACCTTGGGAAGGACACCTCTGGCATAAATAAGCTGAACCTGAGCCTGGAGAGCAAGCCAATAATCAGACCTTCTCCATGGCTCCTGCTTCAGTTCTTGTCTCCAGGTTCCTGCCTTAAGTTCCAGCCCTGACTTCCTTCCTTCAGTGAGGGAGTGTGATTAGGACCTCTATGCTAAATAAACATTTGTGTGTTGTATCACAGCAACAGAAAGTATCTTATTGTTTTTCTACTGCTGAACACACTTTGACCAGCTCATAGAAAGAGTTTATTTGGGGATTAGAGTTCTTGACCAAGATGGCTGGGAGCATGGCAGCAAGCATGTAGTGGTGGCACTGAGGCAGCAACTCAGAGCTTACAACTTGAGACAACACCACTAGGGGGAGAGAGGGAGAGGGGGAGGAGGAGGGGTAAGGGAGAAGGAGAGGGAGAGAGAGAGAGAGACTGGAAATGGGGTGGGCTTTTAAAACCTCAAAGCCCACCCCCAACAAGGCCACACCTTTCCATCCTTCCCAAATGGTTTACCAACTGTGGACCAAGCATTTAATTATATGGGCCATTGGGGCCATTCTCATTCAGACCATCACAGAAAGCAAACTAGGTCAAGCTGAAAATAAAATTTACATATTGGAAGGTAGATCTTAAAATACAACACAGATGGCAGCTAGGGCAGGAGAATGACAGGTATGAAGTTAGACCGTGAGTTTGTCTAAAACGATCTGTCGCTTCCCCCTGATCCCTATTGCTCCATCCAGACTAAAGTGTGACTATGTACCCCAAGTGTGACTCCTGTCTTGGGACAGCTGCCATCCTCCCTACATGGATTTATAGGGCTTATCTATAAATATGCATGTACATTCACACACACACATACATATATATAGTCCTTTTCATAGTAAAATAAATAATATGAATTTATTTTCATCATTATCCCAAATTCATGACCACATTTCAATGACCAAATAGTTATAGAGATATCTCTGTTCCATTTTCACAATAGTGACCCTGCCTGGTACACCTAAATACAGCAAGGCTTCTAGGTAATCTCTGGACTCTATCCAAGCAGTCTGATTATAAAAACGGTACCTTGTTATACGCACACACAAGTGGCACAAGGAACCATGTATGCATGCCCACAAACATCCACAGTAAAAGGTCATACAACTGTTCTTGCTTTTTAATAGTGGTATTGACTTTTAAAATAAAATGGCAGGTTTTTTAAAGGTCCTTGAGAAATATACCAAACCAGCAGAACCCAGCACTAAGCCCCTAACAAACAGGAACAGAAGTCTCTTTGAAGGGACAGGATGGAAGAGTGAGAGACCCTGCCCTACCATCTTCAGCTTAGAACATGTTTATACAGCTTTGTTAGAATGAGCTAACACAAGCTCATTCTAAGACACAGTGGTATGATTACAAAAGTGAAAAATTCAAATTCTCTGTTTCTCTCTATGTTTTATCCTGTTTTTTATTCAGCATACTCAGACACCTGAAGCTTTTACTGTGTAAGCACATAGTGCTTGGCCGACCAAGGGGCATCATCAGCACCAAGATGCTAAGCTGGTGGAAACAGCACAGCACAGCCAACAGATAAGAACAGCACTTAAGTCACTGCAGAGTGCGTGTGTTAAAGGGCTGTAATGAACATGGTGGCATGCAGCCTCCTTAGCCTTAAACACAACCAAGTGTCACTTGATACCAACTTGGCTCCCATTCCTAGCAAGGGTCAGCCATCGACTTACTGCACACACATCAGGAGGGGACAGAAAAGTTGTAAGTGGATGTAGCAGCTGGTGACAAAATGCCGTGAGCAACTGCTGAGGACTTAACCACAACACTTCTGCATCGGGCAATAGTGGGAGCCTACAGCTTAGTGCTTCCTTCTGTCAAGTGATAGTGAACGCCTTCTGTTTGGTTGTTTTTTTCTGAGTTGTTGTAGAGGGTGCTTAACTTTCCTGTGTCAGGTGACCATGGGTACCTCCTGTTTTCCTCTGTGTGATGTGGGAGTCTGAGTGTGGTGGCTAAAAGACTCTATTAGTAGTTCTTTCTGTGGATGCCAGCTGGATGACTAAGGTTTTCTTCTGTGTAACACCATAGTAAGCACCAACTGTTTCTTCCTAATATGTTACAGGAAATTCCCAGTTTTTCTTCTGCACTGTGTTATAGCCAGTGCCTACTATAATCTGTGAATCCCTACTTCTGTGTATGATGCTTGGACACCTACTATTCTCTTGTCTGCACTATGAAGACTCTACTTCAGCTCTTTGTTGGGTGGTCCTATCATCTGCCATGTGAGCCCATCTCCAGCATCACTGTTGTGTAACACTGGGTGATCAATTGGGGTATATTATCAGTCTAGACATTGAGACCATAAATGGGAAGGCATGATATCCAAGCAAGCCACTCTGTCTCAAATATTCCAAAATTGATGCAAACACCCAAAGAGAAACCAATGGATCACCTGATCCCTACACACACTAATCACACTTCATCATCAAAGGAAGTCATGACAGGAGCTGAAGCAGAAGCCTGGAGTCAGGAACTCAAGAAGAGGCCATGGGGGAAAGCTGACTGCTGGCTTGCTCCTTGTGGCTTGTTTAGCCTGCTTTCTTATACCATCCAGGACCATCATCCCAAGGGTGTTATCATGCACAATGAGCTGGGCCCTCCCACATAAACCATCAATAAAGAAAACATCACTCAGGCATGCCCACAGAGTCCAATAGAGGCAATTCTGCAACAGAGGAGTCTTTTTCCCAGGTGACTGTAGTTTGTCAAGTGGGGAAAAGGTACAATCACTATTCAAACCTATAAAGGTAGCATCATATCTACTAGAACAGCAATTATTAAAAAAGAAGAAAGATCACAAATGTTTGATGAAGGGGTGGAGAAACTAGAGCTCTTTTGTAGTATTGGTGGAATGTAAATTAGTGTCAACACTATGCTTAAAAATATGGGCTTTCCTCACAAAGTTAAAAACAGAACATCCATGTGACCCTGCAATCCCATTACAGGGTCCATATGCAGGAGAGCTAAGATCTATGTGCTGAGAAGACACCAGCATCCCATGTCTACTGAGTGTCAGGCACAAAAACCAAGGTACAGAATCAACAATCGTGTACCGTTTCGGGTGAGAGGACAGAGAACACGCAGCACATGGAAACACAATGCAATGTTCTTCAGCCACAGAAAAAAGACAAAATGCTGTTGCTTGTGACAACACAGATGGTATTGGACATGGCAGTTTTAAGTGAGATAAGCCAGGCACAGAAAACCAAGCACCACATGACTTTACTTGTATAAAATATAAAGGGCTGGGCATGGTGGTACACCCTTCAATTCCAGTACCCAAGAGGCAGAGAAGGGCAGATCTTTGTGAGTTCAAGGCCAGCCTGGTCTACATAATGAGTTCTAGGACATACATAGTGAGACCCTGTCTGGAGCTAAAAAAAAGGTATTCATAGAAGTTGAGAGTAGATTGTTGGTTTCCAGAGTTTGGGAGGGATGAACAGAGGCCAATCAACAAGTGCTAAGTTACATTTGGGGGAAATAGCATCTTGTGGTCTATCTCACAATAGGTTAAAAATAATTTTCATTGGCTGGGCAGTGGTGGCGCACGCCTTTAATCCCAGCACTTGGGAGGCAGAGGCAGGCGAATTTCTGAGTTCAAGGCCAGCCTGGCCTACAGAGTGAGTTCCAGGACAGCCAGGGCTATTCAGAGAAACCCTGTTTCAAAAAACAAAACAAAAATAATAATAATAATTTTCATTGTCAAATTAACTGGATTTAGAATAACCTAGGAGACACACCTTTGAGAGAGAATATTTCTAGAAACGTTTAACTGGGAGAATATCCATTCTGCATGTAGGTGGCAGCCTCCCGTGAACTTGGATCTTGGCCTAAATAAAGGGTGAGATCAGCTAAGCACCAACATTCATCTCTCACCTTCCCTGATTCATGACTAGCAAGAACAGTGGTTGACCAGCTGTCTCTGCTCCTGTAGCCACGCCTTCTCCACAGTGATGATCTATATTGCATATTGCTTTAAACCATGAGCTAAAATAAACCTTTCCTTCCTTGAGTTGCCTTTGGTCTGATATTTTCTCATAGCAACAAGAAAATTATTACCTGTAGCTTTCAAAATGCATCATATGTTTCGAAATAACTAGAAGGTAAAATTTGGAGTGTTATCACTACAGAGAGTGGCATTACAAAGAAAATGGAGATCTTAATTGCCCTGATTTCATGTATAGATATATTAAAGTATTATACTCTACCCTGTAACTATGTACAATGTATTAATCAAGAGACAAGACTTTCCAATGCCAATTTACTGGTTATTAATTTATTTTTAAGTGCATTTGTGTTTTGCCTGCACATATGTCTGTTTACCCCAGTCACACTCCAGTCCAGCTGACTTAGATGTTTTGAGGGAGACTGAGAGAAGTCTGGCATGCTTTATAGAGTCACCCACTACTGCCCTGACCTTGCACAGCTGGGGTCCCAGAACCCTGATTTGAGGCAATGATGGAATAAAGAAAGGACAGACACATGGACACATAAAAGCTGGCACTGGGTGGTCTTGGCTCTCTGATGGAGAAGCCACAGAAGTCCAGTGTGTTTACTATATACATTTGAACAGGGGCTGGGGTTATTGCATACAGTCGAACTGTGAGGTAGAGTTATGACATTCAGGCAAACAAGGAGCTGTTATACACAGCTGAAAAGGATTCAGGCATAGCTAATCTCAACAGGAACAGTCAGAGATGTGGGTGGGGGAAGAGGAAGCTATGGTGGCTATTTTCTTCACTAAGTATCGACACCTGAACACAGCAAAGAGCACAGAGCTTTGCAATCACTCTGGGCCTAGCCCTGGAGAGACCTTGCTATTTCCCATAGGTCTAAGGCATCGGGGGCCTTGACGTGGCTGGGCCCTTATCAGACAATACACATTCACTCAGGACTTTACCCACCCCCATCTCCCACTCTCCATCTTCTACCCCTTCTGTTCTCCTGACCAGGATCTGTATAACTGGATCTTTCTCTGGCCCAGAGGCAAGGC
Source organism: Rhynchomys soricoides (assembly GCA_019843965.1). Taxonomy (NCBI): domain Eukaryota; kingdom Metazoa; phylum Chordata; class Mammalia; order Rodentia; family Muridae; genus Rhynchomys; species Rhynchomys soricoides. The sequence goes on from JADRCH010000013.1 coordinate 3,924,174, forward strand.
CCTATAGTTCTCTGATCCCACCTTTGTCATTTCTTCCCCTACAGATGTCTTTTAATTTTGTCACATTGTGATGTAGAGAATTTTCTTGGAAAGACTGTACAGGGATATTCTGTACTTTGTAAGATGTTTAGCTTAATGACCCGAAGGTCAAGTGTCCCTCTATGGCTATATATCATTTGTCTGTCTCTCTGTCTGTCCATCTGTTTGTCTGTCTATCTATCCATCCATCCAAGCTTCAAACCTAGGACAAAAGACTGCGGTGTCTATTTAAAAAATCAAATTGGACCTACCTGCCAGATTCTTCCAGAATCTGTCAGTCCCTACCCATTACAGGCTATGGCTGGCATACACCGCCCTCTACCCTGAACTCTCCAGCCCAGGTCTGGGCTGCCCTCCCCCCAGAAACTCTTCTCTATATAATCCAGACACTTTGGTTACCTGCCCCTTTTGTACCTTTGGCCTCCTGGTTGATGAACCTGGTTTCCCTCTCTCCCCTTCCCCCTCTTCCACATGATTCAGGGTCATGACCACTCTGGACTCTCCCAGATGTGTCTGCCCCTGGCTATGTTCTCCCTTTCCTCTACAATGAATTTTCTCCTCCACCACACCTAGAAGCAGTCACATCCCTTCCGTTTTATTTTTTTCATTTACCACCTGCACCTACTTATCTGTAAACCCAGAACTTTGCACGTGCTAGGCAAGCACTGTATCACAGAACCACACCTCAAGCCACAAGAAGTGTCATTTTACAGGACAAGATGGAAAGGTATTATTTTTGGTATTTAACTGTCATCTTTGTCAAGGTCACATGAGAACTTGGACTTGACAGTCTTCAGAATTGTAGATGTAGCCAGTCTGAGAAAGTATTTTCCTTTGGCTTTGAAAGAAAATCTCAAACTATTCTGGAATCCACTAAATTAACCCCACTTGAACCAATTGTTTTGAAATTCTCAGAGCACACTTCCTTGTATCTAAATGTTTCCAAAGAAAGAGGCAAAAAGCAAATAGGCTTCTGTAGTTCCTGGGAACCCAGACTTGCCCCATCTTGGGGGTGAATCTTTGGGCTCTTTCCCTGGCTTTTCTCCATCCCTTTAAAAGTAACCCATATCTTCCAATCTCCTCCCAGTAACTTAGGAACACATAGAAACAACCCCCATCTGAGCAATCAAAAGCAACAGTTCCTCTTTCCACTTACCCCACAGATGCCCGTTGTTTGTGCTTACCACTTTCTTTTCTCCAGATCTTGGGAGGAAAACAGTCCCAGAACAGTTGGGGAGCTGGCTTGACAGTTGGCTCTTGGATTGTTTATTCCCAATTACAAAACTCCTCAACCTTTGTTCTTGTTTTTAATCAATTAGTGTCTCCAAGAAACTACCCAAAGTCTGAAGCATCAGGCTGAGTCTATCAGAAAGGTGTGAATAGAGTTGAACATGATTTTCAAGAGTGTACCTTCTCTGATTATCAGTCAAGATCCCATAATATAGTCGCATTTGTCATGACAAATGTGTAAATGCCAGCAACAAGTCGTGCTAAATGCATAGCACAGAAGTCTCTGGGACAACTTGTACAGGTAAAATGAGAGGGAGACTAGATTTTACTAATAACTAAGATATAATTTAGATCATCAACTTATTTAGCATTATTTTAGATTATTAACCACTATGACATCAGTGAAGAAAAAAATAAGAAACCCTGTACCTATCTGATTTACAAATTACATACTAATTCTATAAAATCCAAGTGGAAACTGATTACTTACCTCAGCCACTCAGATACCACACTGATGAACTGATTCCCGATGAGGGCCCAAGCTCTGTGGTAGTGGAAAGATTTAAACTCCCATTTCGTGTAGGACAAGACAGACAGTGAGTTCCTGGTCTCTCCCCAGAGAGGAAGGGCTCTGGCTCAGGTTTCTGCCCCTCCTGTAACAACAGGCGAATCTAAATTTACCCAATGACTTCAATTGCTCAGACTCTCTTAAAACTGGGAACCAACTCCAGCCCACACCCTCGGGTGTGCCAAACACAAACCAGAGCCAAACAGAATCCCAACCGCTGGAGCAAAGCCAGCACCCCAACATGTAAACCCTGTGCCAAATCCTTAGAAGCTTTGGCCATCTTTGGTGAGCCCTAATGCCAAGCCTCACTGCAATCGCTTAGAACTCCCAGGCAGCACTCAGAACAGAGGCTTCACTGCTTTATGGGTTCCCTTTCCTTACCCAGAGACAGAAAACTGGCCAATAACAAAAGGTCTGTCTTTGGAAACGTTTTCCTTAAGCCCCATTGTAAGTAAGAAACTTTATTATTTGAGAAGAAACTTGCATTGTGATTACTAACAAGAAACAGAAGGTACATAAACATTACATATTAAAACGATGACAGCTTTTTTCAAGGATGATAATATATTAGTTTAACAAATTATGTGAATATAACCATCTGATGCCAAGTCTTTGTTTAAAAAATAATAATTAGATCATTTCATTTTTATCAGGCATAATACATCAACTTTTTGAATCATATTAATCTTTCATTTTGTGCTCTTTTCATGATGCCTGGCAGCATGAATTAAAATGGACTAAATTACATAACTAGAGATTGATGTCTTAGCATCAAGCCTTGCAGTAGAAGAGACAGTTGCACAAAGATGCACATGGTTAATTTTAACTTTCTTCTCGGGAGACACCCCTTTTTGTTTATTTGCCTTGTAACTTTGTAACTGTTTGAAACTTGACCGTCTCTTACCGGAACAGCTGCAGGCCTTAAATTAAACCAAGGCAGTTTCAACTAATCTTATTTTTACAGGGCACTTAGAACTCTTTCATGGATCCTCCACACACAATTTTGTCTGCTGTGACAATTCAAACTGAGAATCAGAGTATAACAATCAGCTCTTAATTAAAAATACTTAACCTCCTTCTCGGTGATGCCTCCTTGACCTTCCAGACTGATGGAAAACACAAGGCTGAAAGTTCTAATTCAATATTCTGATTGCAATGTGATGCTCTTAAAGGTTTCGACATTGCTCCTTTCATTGGTGGGCAAACTGAATTTGTAACACGCTCTTGTTATTGGTACATTTTTATGTCAGTTGAGCATTATGTGTTTCCCACTCACATAATTTCATACTACCATTGTCAATCCAGTTACTCCATGTGAGACTGACTCAAGCAAGTTTCTGCTTTTATCGGTTAATTGAAGTGATTGTGACAAGATTTTCAGTGTTTCCAATGTAGGTCTAGCTCAAGTCTGAAACTCACATGTGATATTATTTTCAATGGAATCAAAGCATTTTAAAGATAAAAATGACCTTAAAGTAACTCTATTCTAATGCCAAGTAATGTGTTCAAGGTTCCATGGCTAATGGAGCATGAATAGAAAGGACTAGAAAGCCAGCTAGGTTTCCACACCTACTTGGTATTTGATACACCCATGTGTTCCATGCATGACGTCATACTTCTGTGGTCTAACCTGGTGTCATCTCATTTTCTCTATTCTTGCACCACACTGCGGTGACCAGATGTCTATAGTCTCTGTCTGGGTCCCTCTCTTTCAAGTTTTCTCAGTGTGGATAACCCTAGTGAAAATCAGAGGTCTGGGCGGTGATGTCCCAGGAAGAACTTAGACTCTAACACTCAATACATCGAAAAGTAGTCAAAGTGTAAATTGATCAATGAAAACGGGCTTATGTCATGAGTATGCTGTGTCAGAAACAGGCAAAAATGTCTGTCTCCTTCCACAATGTCAGAATTTATTGGATAATAATGAATTCTGAAGGTAAGGCGGTTTTCTTGGCTTCAATTTGCCAAATAATCTCAATTTCCTTGACAGCCAGCTGAGCCAGTGTAGTGCAACAGCTTCTCTTGTCCAATCTTAGCTACCAATGTTATTCTCAGACCACACTTGATGCACCACACAGTAAAAAAGAAAAACATCTGACACACCCCCTCATTACAGAATGACTACAAAGTATCGGAAAGGCTACCAGCAGAGTTCAAGAAGCTTCAAAGAAGCCTGAGAAGCAGAACCAGGGAGGTGATGGAGATGAGGAAGGAGGCTCTACAGCAGTCAGATAACTACCTATTCTGGTGGTCTGCTGGAAACACTGATGCAACTGAGGAAGAGTTAAGCTCAGACTCAAGAACAGGTCTAGATCTGGATGAACAGACAGACTGACAGTCAAATGGCAATTCAAGTAAACTATGTCAACACTGCAACAGTGGGCACTTGGCTACGCTGAAGTCCCTGGGGCAGGGGAAACTTCTCTGCCTGTTGGTCTCTTGATGCTCACACCAGCTGGCCATGTGACAGGTCACTGGGGCCATCACCATCACAGTGTTGTGGGTCCTCTGCTTGTGGGGTCCAGAGAAAGATGTTCTACTCTCAGTCTACTGTGCTCAACAAGTTCTTGGATCTGTTTTCCTGATAGGGTTTTAATATGTCCAAATTCACACACAGCCCCAAGTCATCTTGCTAAGTATATAGGGCACTACAGACCCAATTCAAACTACTATGTTAGGTACTATCTTTTGACATTTAGGAAAGTAACATGTCTGTCTGTCTGTCTGTTGTCTATCTTACAATTGGACAAATGAGGTTGGAGGTGATGTTGAGAGCCTATTGCATAAAATGAGGGAGATTTTTTCAGACTGTGACTTGTCCTTAGAGACTCCTGCCTCAAGAGCTGCTTTGTGTCTGTTTTGAGGATAGAGGATGACTCCACAACTGGATGGATACATACACAGCACCATCATCCTGGCACACCCATGCAGCACAGACTGATCAAACACTAACTTCCAGAAGAAGAGAGAGTGCCACATAGGAGCATGTGCCATATTAAAATCTTAGCAGGAAAAACAGGCCTGAGGACTTTAAGCACATCAGACTGAGGAAAGGGTCCAATTCTCTCATCCTGGCTCCAAAGAGTAAGACATCTTTGGTGGTTTGAATAAAATGGCCCCAGAGATCCACTGGGAGTGGCACTATTAGCATGTGTGGCTTTGTTGGAGGAGGTATGTCACTAGGGGTGGGCTTTGAAGTCTCAGAAGCTCAATCTCTTTCCTGCTGCCTGTGGATTAAGATGCAGAACTCTCAGCTCCTTCTTCAGCACCATGTCTGCCTGGACAATGCTATGCTTCTCACCATGATGATAATGGACTAAACCTCTGAAACTACAAGCCAGCCCCAATTAAATGTTTTCCTTTATAAGAGTTGCCATGGTCATGGTATCTCTTTACAGAAATAGAAACCCTAAGACAAAAGTGGAAAGGAATTAAAGAAAAGCTCAGGACCAGGCATGGTGGTGCACACCTTTAATCCTAGAACTCAGAAGGCAGGATGGATCTCTAAGTTCTAGGCCAGTCTGGTCTGCAGAGTGAGTTTCAGAACAGCTAAGCTTAGGCTGTGAAGGAAGCTATTAGAAACCCAATGAAGATGTAATTGAACAAGGGGTTGGGGGCATGTTCCAGGCCCAGCAGGTAGCAGACCTTGGCAAGTTTGGCTACATGGTTCTGTCTTTAATGTCAAGGACAGAGAAAGGGGTTATAGAATCTTCCTCTACAACTGAGGAAAGCCTCTGAGGCCAGGTATATGTCAGGGGTGTCTCTGCATGAAGGCCACTGCATGAAGCTGTGAAGGTGAAGCCTGGCTTGCCTTGGAGACCACAAAGTGTTGGAGATGCCAGAGCCCACAACATCTAATATCATCACTGTGATGGCCACACTGACCTGTCATTGCACCACTAGGTGTGTGCGTTAATGACCAACTTGCAGAGCACACCCAATTGTTCAGGGTCATCTTGGTTTAGTTCCCATGTCAATGTGGCCAACTTGAATTGTCCTCTGTCTGCCTGTTTGTCTGTCTAATCTGCTATTTACCCACCCAATATTGGTTCACCTGGACCCAGTCCTGCCCTTTCTCAACAACTGAACTCAAGTCTACAGGTCTACCCTGGCCCTGTAGCCCGACTTCGCAATAGACTGAAGAGGAGATGCTACCCCATTGTGGATGCACCGCCTATCATAGGTTGAAAATACCACAGCATGCAGTGTATGTCTGTGTGTTATTGTGTGTATACCTGTGTGCCTGTGTGTATACATGTGTGCCAGTGGATGTTCATGCACTTTATGCATATGGAAGCCAGAGGTGGTTGACCTGAGGGATCTTTCTTAGTCTCTATCTCTCTGTCTGTGTGTGTGTCTCTCTGTGTCTCTCTGTCTCTGTCTCTGTGTGTGTGTGTGTGTCTGTGTGTGTCTCTCTCTGTCTCTCTCTCTCAGCTTTTGTGGGAGCATGGAGCCATATGAGAATTCTGAGTGCTTGTGAGAAAACTCCAAGAAAACAAGAATCTTGTAACCTCAGTTTCTTCAAAACACAGAATTGTTCTTGGGATATGTTTTCATGCTCATCTCAGATGAAGGGGATGGGTGAATTTACTTCAGACTACTCATTATTTCTTACTGGTGTTATTCAATTAAATGTTTATGGCTCTATGGGAATGCATGTTTTTGCCATGTGCAGCTTGCCCGTGTAAGTACATTATACTCATGTGACTCTTCTTAACCCTCAGAGTGTAAATTGTCTGATGCTCTAAATAAACTTGGCAATTACATGAGACTTCAGTCCACCTCACTTATTGGCTCCATTCTTCCAGGTCCCAAAAGCAGGGACAGGGTTTCTCAGCAATTCATCCCACACCACTTATCTGCTAGAAGCCCTCAAAGAATCTTGATGATATGGTACCAACTTTTTAAGACACATGCATTCCTCAGTGTTACCCGGATCTCGTGCTGATTTTTTCTTAGCTCACTTGTCCATGTGATCTCTGTTAAATGAAATTATATGAAGCATAGAGTATAGTGAGGAAGACAAGTGAAGTCAGAACTTGAGGCAGTCTCCAGTGTGAAAATGGACAATGACCAAAGGGATTATTCCTATTTTATCTCTGTTGCTTTAATCAGATATCCTGACAAAAAAATCAATTTAGGTGAGAAAGCGTTTATTTCAGCTCACAGTTTCAATTTACTGTCCATTATTGTGGGGCAGTCAAAGAAATAGAAACTTGAAGCAGCCAATCACAGTATAGCTACATTCAAGGGCAGAGAGAAATAAATACATATATGCTCACTTACTTGGGCTCACCTAATTTTCTCTACTCTTATAAGGTTCAGGAATCCTGGCCCAGGGGATGGTACCTCCCAGAGTCGACTGGGTCTTCCCATATTAATTCTTTAAGACAATACTCACAAACATGTTCACAGGCCAACACACCGTGGACAACTCTTCATTGAGATTCTTTTCCCAAGTAATTCTACATTGTATCAAGTCGACAATTGAAGCTAATGGACACAGAGACTGTTGTGAAAGAATAAACCCTCAAGAGGTAAGAATAGACACTAGCCAGAGTCCATTGTATCAGGAGGTTTGCTACAAGTTTCAAGATGACTCCACCTGAGACATCCAGCCTCATGGACCAAACAACTATTGGATTCTTTGGCATTCTGTTATCAGACTGCCATTGTTGGAGTAGATGGACCACAGCCCATAAGCCACTATAATAAAGGGTGTGTGTGTGTGTGTGTGTGTGTGTGTGTTTGTGATGTAACAAGCAAGACAGACAGCATCCCAGGAAGGAAATGTGAGCAGAGATGAAAACCCAAAGAAATCATGATAACAAAGGAAATACTAAAGGCAAAAGAACTGTAATGGATACAAAGAATGATGTGAGAGACTTATAGACAGGATGGGCATAGCCAAGGAAAGGATCTTTGAGTACATCTCAATAGAAATCTCCAAAATTGACAGAGAGAAAGAGAGAGAGAGAGAGAGAGAGAGAGAGAGAGAGAGAGAGAGAGAGACCCACATACACCCAGTTAGTGGAACTTTTACAAAGGAGTGGAGACAACACAAAAGAGCTAAGTTTGTCTTCCCAGCAAATGACAGTGGGACAACTGAACATCTGCATGGAAAAAAAAGGAATTTAATCACAGACTTTAGATTCTTCACAAAATTAACTCAAAATAGATCATAAATATAATTGTAAGATGTAATGCTATAAAACTGCTAAAAGATAACATTGGATAAAATTTAAACAACTTTGGGTTTGATGCTGAATTTTGGTTATAATATCAAAGTCTCATCATGATGAAGAGTCTCTGCAATAAGGAAGACATCATTAAAACTATGATTTTTGCCTCCAGAAAAGGTGGTTGAAAGAAAGAAAACATAAGTGAATAAACTTGGAGAAAATATCTGTAGATGACTGGTAAGAATGCACACAAGCACATGTGCTGCTCTAAATACTCAACAATAAGAAACAGGCACCCACTGAAAACTGGACCAAAGATTGTGACAGGCATCTCTAAAAATAAGACAGAAAGTGAATAAGTACACAAAAGGACACATTACATCATATCTTAATGTAAATTAGAGCAATAATGTGAGCAACACATTAGGAAGAACCAAGTCAGAACATGGACAACACCAGATGCTGGCCAGGATGCACAGAAATAGGAGCATCCATTCATGTAATGGAAATGCAAAATAGTGCATCACCTTGGAAGATAGTTTACCAGATTCCTATAAATTAAATACTGTCTTATATAATACAACCTAACAACTATGATCCTTGGTATTTACCTTGAATAGTTGAAAACTCTACATGTAGTTTTAATCTACATGTAATGTAGATTACATTTTAATCTACATTAAAACTTGCACATGGATATCTATTCGTAATCACCAAAACTTGGAATCAATTGTTGTTCCTTCTATGGGTAGATATATAGACTGTGATATGTACAGACAATGGAGTATTACTCAGCACTAAAAAGACAGAAGCTATGAAGCTATGTTACATACTTTTCCTATAACAAAATGCTTGACAGAAAGCACCTAGGAGAAAAAAAATTTTATTGTATCTCACAGTTTGAGGGAATACAGTCCATTCTATCCAGGAAAGCATGCTGGCAGGTGGAGAGAGGTTGAGGTGGAGGGAGCTTGCCCACATCTGGACAGATTGGAAAATGGGGATTTTGGTGCTATGTTAGATTTCTCATTTTTCTTTTTGTTCAGGCTGGGACCACAGTCATGGGATATAAAATCTCAAATTCATGGCAGTTCTTCTTCCCTAGTAACACTGTCTGGAAACCTCCTTACAGACACACCCAACAAGGATCTTCACTATTATGCCTTCATACATTTTAGATCCAGTCAAGGTGACAGTGAAGAATATCCATCAAAGAAGTGATAAGCATGGAAGACATCAGCTCAGTTTACCAAGTGAAAGAAGCTGATCAGAAGAGGCTTTGTGGTGTGAAATTCCACTCTCATTAACAAACTTTATTGTTGGAGGAAAGGGCTGGAACAGAGAGCCCAGAAGACTGTAAAAGCTGTGAGACTTTTAAGTTAAACATGTTACTTTGTGTTTTTCTGAATCCACAGCACACATAGCAGAAGGGAAAGGACTCCACTGAGCACTGTGGACTGTGGGTGACTTGTCAACGCAGGTTCATGGATTGAGACACGTGTGACACTGTTGGAGATGTGGACAATGAGGGACGCTGTGCAAGTTTAAAGAAGGCAAGGTCCAGGATCACTCTGTGCCCCTGGTCAGTTCTGCTATGGACCCCAAAGTGCTCTAAAAGGCAGTTTTGAAGAAAGATTAGGACAAGCAAGGTGTGATTTAGGCAGGAGGCCACAGTTCAGGGGCAAGAAGGCTCTCCCTCTAATACAGATCATAGAGATGGGGCAGGCAGGGAGGAGCAGAGGGAACTGGAAGCTAAGTTGGGAAGAATGCATCAAAAGCACCTGCCTGCGAGTCCACCGGACATTCGGTTGTTCCGAATTGATGAAGTCCCAGTCTTTAAAGTCTTCTGGTTGTTCTACGGGGTTACTCAGGGTTATCAGCCACTGCTGTAAAACATTGCTACTCATGTGAAAGAGCAGGTCTATCCCAGAGACAACCTGAAGTAACAAAGTAAAAGGTTCACCTCTGTCAGGGAACATTGTACATCTTCCCTACCACTCCCTTTCCTCCAGGTCGGCTCCCTGCCATCAGCTATCTTTAGCTTTGTACCAGAAAGGAATATACTACGGTCTGGCTGGAATTTTCTTCATGACCTGTCTCTTGCATTTGCCGACTTTTACTTCTCTATTGGTCATTTCCCTTTCTCTTTGACAGATGTTTCCCCATTGCAGGCAGAATGCCCTAGAGACAGATGGATTCTCAGTGTGGCTCCTCATTTGCCACCAGCACAGCATGCGGCTGCCAACACTTGACTCTCACTCTCAGTTCTGTGTCATAAATAGCTATTCAGACTCCACACTGTGCAGGCCATGCCCTTTCCCTGTGAAGGGCATCGGTTGCCATCTTTGAGACCTGCAGCAGGTCCTTGACTCCTTGGCCACATACCCACTCAAACTCTAGTATTTTGTCAGCTTTACTTCTTTGAATTTATTTTTCCTGTTGCTTTTGAATGCTTTCCTGAAGTTAATGTGTAAATAATTCTACACTATGGGTTCTTGCTGCAAGCCTGCCACCCTATGTTTCATCTCAGGGGTGAATGGGGCTGCTCAGTGTTTGTCTAAGCTACTTAACAGCCAGTTTCTGGGCTTTTCTGCATCTTTCCTCCTGTAAGAATAATGGCTTTCACACAGTTTTAGATGCCTGAGGCTGCATGATTTATAGACCACCAAACTTTCTTTCTCATGGTCCTGGTAGCTAAGAACAAGATGTCAGTGTGATCGGGTTCTGGATTAGAAAGGTAGGTTCTTGAGCAGCCTCCTTCTCCCCTCCTCCCCCCAGCACACTCACTGTCAGTATTAAGGCACAGCAGCCTGTTAATAAGCTAGCCCTGCCTCAGAGTGCACATGTGGGGACCTGCCAGTGGCTCTGCTCTGCCACACACAGCGGAGCACCACCCTTGCTGGTCAGAACAAAGCCACCGAATGTTCTAGGCTGGCCTGACTTCTGAAGGTCCTAGGATAGTGTCCAGCCTGGCCCACTTCCTTTTGATGTGGGAGGAGGACAGCATTTTGTATTTGGCCCACTAATGCAGGTTAGAACCATACCCAGATAATCCTGGCAAATCTTTCACAACCTGAAAAATGTTGAGAGCAACCATTCCTATTTTGTTTTTTATTAAACCTTGCACAAAAAGAAAAAAGAAAGAAAGGAAGGAAGGTTCTCATTGCTTCCTGAGACAGGGCAAAAGGTCAAAGGGGCTTCCCCTGACCCCTTTAACCAGAGCACTTTTATTCCGGAAGGGTCTATTCTCATGGCCTCTGTACCACCTAAAGGTCCAACCATCTAGCTGTACCACACGGTGGAAGAAGTGGGGTTTCAACACGTGCATTTGGGGAGCATAAGCATTGGCTTTAATGCACAGACACAATGATCTCACCTCCAGGAAGCCTAAGCATAGTACGAAGTTGAGGGTGAAATGGCGGTGACCATTGGACACACCCTTGTGCACCAGACCTTCAAGGTGCCTGGTCCTCTCTGTCTCCTGCCTTCGACACTGGACAACGGATTGCTCTCTTGGGATACTGTTCTCTTCAGCTCTCCTTAATGCCCAGAAGTGTAGCTGAAGGCTTTGTCAATTTCAACCTTGGTTTCAACCAATAGAATATAGTATTTGTTCTACGTTCCGAAAGTGACACCTATGAGGCCTCTTTCAATGAAATGATTATTTTTAAAAACCACATCTGGGCTGTGCTGTGCAAGCACATTGTCACTGGTGGTTTCAAGTAAGACAGGTTCAATTTCCCTTTGGGGAGGTGGAGGACAAGTTCCTGTGTGTCTATCTCCTCTCCCCAGGACTCCATACATTTTCTTTCTTTGGCCTCAGATCAGCATGATGTGTTTTGATATAGTCTCGGCATTTAGGACATAAGTGGTACCATGAATAATATTTGTGTTCTGTGGAATACCAGAGTATGAGTGTTTCTGCTCAGTTATGTTAAGGTCAAACTGCTTCAAGACATCCTCCAGAACATACCAGATTGTAACTGGTTTCTAAGAAGATACTTTAGACTTGCCAACGAACTTCCAGAACAAAGTCAGTTGTTGGGATCCAAAATATGCACCAGGAGGAATACCATTACAAGTATTTTCCTGTTTATATCAAAATTAAAGTAAAATCTGCCTGTTATTGAAAGATATGCTTTTAAAAAGAAAAGTCTTTTTGCATTAAAAATTCAACATTCACCAAAAGTCTTAGTTTGGTTCCGTTCTCCATCTTGGTATTTTTCTCAGGCAGTACAGGCACTTGTTATTTTCTCAATAACTAGCTTGCAGACAATGCAGTGATACTCCTTGTTTATGCCCTTTCGCTCGTCAAAACCAGTTTAAAATGTTCTTGCTGAAATGTTTTCATATTATACTAAAATATGTTGATTCATATTTTTAAAAATTTACACATCAAAATGGCCTCGAGACTGACTTAAGCTTTCCATTGTTGAGCTGATGTAGGTTGAACATCTGTAATCCAAATGACTGAAACCTGTAATGCTCCAAAATCGAAAAATTTTTTAGTGTCAACGTATAGCCATAAGTCTGGTGCTCTGTGGACATTGTGCGTGTTATAGTTCACATCTTGAGTGTCCCCTGAGACCCACAGGTAAAAGCTGGGTCCTTCATTTAATGCTATGGGGAGATGGTAGTATGTTTAGGTGATGAAGCTTGTAAGAGGGAAGTTGGGTCATCTGTGGACCTACCCCTGAAAAGAATATTGTAACCTGAGCCACTCCCCCTTTTGTGTTTCCCAGCTACCACAAACAGAGCAGCTTCTTGTCACATACTCCTTGCCAGAGCAAGAGCTGAAACTCTGGTCCTCAATAAACATTTTCTCACTCTAAGTTACCTCAAGTATCTTGTTACAGTGATGCAAAGCTGAGCAACACAGTACACAAACTTGCTTTCATGGACAAAGTAACTTAAAACATTGTATGAAGTTCCCTGGAGACTCTGTGTAATGAATTTCACATCTAGACTTGGGTGTCATCCTCAAAATATCTCCATGTGTCTGAAAATATTCCAATTTTGCCCCCTAAAAAGACACTGAAACTATTCTAGTCCCATTCTCTGAGGGAAGGGATATTCAACCTGCAGCAATTTTTCCATTGTCTGTCTCCTGTAAGCTAGTCACTTGTCTAGAGAATATGCAGTTCCTATCCTGAACAAAGTCATAAATAGGTGCTTTGGGGCCTCAATCTCCTCTCATACAGACTGTAACATGGAGAAGGGGCAAGCAGAGATGGGCAGAGGAAGCTAGAAGCTGAGTCATGAAGACTTACCCGCAGGGATGCACCAAACCCCTGCCTGCAATTCCAGGAGACATTCTGTTGTTTAGTATTTTGAAGTCCCTGAGCCCTGCATTCTTTACCTTAAACAATTGTCTTGCAGAAGAAGACATTAGACATTAGTGGATGCTACACACAATTCCTAACCCCCATGTGGCACTTACATGAGGCTCACACACTCAGAGAGAGTTCTGAATCACCTTTGTCACCTATGAGACAGACTCTAACCCTCAGGGGCGTGGACCCTAGAGGACACCTTGCAGGCGTTAAGTTCCTTCCTTCCATGTGTGAATGTGTGTACGGTTGGTCTGGGGCTGCTTGTACTCGAATGCTAAATTCTGTACCCTAAGATCTGGTTGCTCCAAGACAAGGAGACCCTCACGTAGACCAGCTTTTGTTGTGTAAACCTTTCTTCCCAAGTTATCCTTGATTGGTTAATAAAGATGCCTACAGCCTGGAATGGGCAGAAGAGAGTGAGCAGAGCGAAGGTTCCTGGCCTTGGGATCTTAGGCAGGGACCATGAAGGAGAAGAGAGAAAGAAGAAGCAAGAAGTTACTGTGGGGTAGGTGGACGGTGAGCACATGGCCATGAGGGCTGGCCTGGTGGAGTAGTAGCAGCCCAGGCAGAACACAGCAAATGATATCTTGGGGTTATAGACAGGGAAGTAGATGATAGCACAGAGGGTGGTATCTGCCCAGCTCTGGAGCTTTAAGGCTTATTGTACATGTAAAGAATTTTGTGTCTTTTATTTGAGAACTACATGGTCTAGGGGAGGTAGAAACCCCCAAATAATATTTACCGCAACAAATGTGGATGGCGACCAAACACTGGTCACCAGACTGTCTGCAAGCACTTCCTCCTCCTGTTTCTTCCACCTTGGGTCCCTGGGTGTGAGGCCTTCTTTCCTCTAACTAGCACTCATTTACACAGGAAGAGTGTCATTTGTCTAGGACGCTGTAACATAACAGGAAGGATGGCTTGGTACCAGCTCTGAAACTTACCACAGGCTCTGGCACAACTTCCTATGTAGTATGTGTGAGTCCAAAGCCCAGGGTGCAGGGGCAGGTGGACGAAATGCAATAGCCACATTACCTAGTTTCAGGGAGAAGCTGGGGCAATGTGATCTACACAGCATCTTCTACCCTGCATGTACATGAGAGGTCATCTGGGAATTAATTGATTGGATATGTACATCGGATCATTCGGACCAAGGGAGGTTTGTAAAGAAACAGAGTCAAAGGACCAGTGAGATGGCTCTGTAGATCAAGTGCTCTCTGTGTAAGTCTGACTATTTGCAGTTGATTCCTGGAACCCAAGCAAAGGTGAAATACAGAACTGACTCCTGAAAGGTGTCCTCTCACTTCTGCACATGCACCAGGGCGTGCACTTCCTTATACCATACTTATGGTGGTGCTGGTGGTGCTGCTGCTGCTGCTGCTGCTGCTGGTGGTGGTGGTGGTGGTGGTGGTGGTGGTGGTGGTGGTGGTGATGGTGGTGGTAGTGATGGTGGTGGTGGTGGTGATGATGGTGGTGGTGGTGGTGGTGATGGTGGTGGTGATGGTGGTGCTGGTGGTGGTGATGGTGGTGGTGCTGGTGATGATGGTGGTGGTGGTGATGGTGGTGGTGGTGGTGGTGGTGGTGGCGGTGGTGATGATAAATATTTTAAAATAAACTGGGTCAGTAGTTTTACAGGAATCCCTGAGGAAAGAGCTGAAGTGTCCCCAGCACTGGGCAGGAGAGCCTGGCAGGAGGGTGGGAAGTGCTCAGCAGTCCCTTCAGCTGTTTTCAATTAGGCTAATGTTTAATTTGGTTTCAGTTCCCAGAGGGGATGCTCAGGACTGAGACAACCCAATTTAAACCTCAGCATGTGGACAGGTGTGGTTACTGCACACTTCATATTTGCTATTTTCTCTTTTCTCAGGTCACTGATTATAGCAAGTGAATTATTAATCTTAGAAAGGGGGGTCAGTCAGGTGCAGTAGCTTTTTACCCCCCAGGGGCATATAGCAAATCTATGAGAGCCATGGATTTGAAAGGGGACCTATGGCCTTAAGCAGTTAAGAAGCATTGAATTGATATTCCTGCTTTTCCCTCTGTCTCCTACTTCAGCGGGATATTTCCCTCACATATAACAAAATGACATTACAAAGCACAAGTTGGAATGCAGTGATTTCATTTCCTAATTAAGTGTCACATCCAGGAAAGTGACGTTTGAAAGTACCTCAAACCAGGGATACTAGAAGAGAAAACATACCATCGCCAGCACATGTCCTGTTGGGTTCACACCCCGTAAATTCAGCTACAGGAAGAGCTAGGGAAATGGACATTTTAAAATACAGCGTTTGTACCTGTCTTCAGATCACAAGCTTTACATCACTACGCCAACGTTACCATGTCTAGTCAGGTCACATTCTACAACACAGTTCCAGAAAAAAGTAACAGAATTATGCTTACTTTTTTTGTTTTGACGGAACTGTATCCACCACACTTACCGCATAGCACAGGACTTCAACCCGGGCACAGCCTGATGTGGTTGAGAGCTAAATGTTGTCTGGTGAATTAAAGAACTCCCAAGATAACAGAATGCTGTTGATTCAAATGTGAAGTGTTCGTGTGTGTAGTGTGCCTACATGTGTGAACTGAGCTGTTTTAAATATTCTTCTAGCCATAACTATCTAAATTTTCCTTTTTAAAAAATTAATTTACCACCTCTTTATTTTCTGAGTGGTATTTTGATAGTTTTATTGAAATGCAAAGTTTTTGGCAAACACAAGAGTTTGCTTTTTCCACTACAGTTGGCTGTGGATTTCTGATACTTCGCTCAGTGGATCATCATGAATGTCTCCCCCTTCCCTCTGGGGCTACAGCTTATCTCATAGATGACAGTGGTGGTTCAGAACCCTCTCTGCATGTTTAAGCCTCGTGTAAGTGCCACACAGGGTGAGGACTTACGTGTGGCATCCACTAATGTCTAATTTCTTCTGCAAGACAATCATTTAAGGCAAAAAGAATTCGGGGCTCAGGGAATTCAAACTACGTAATGTCAACTATGTGATTTTCAAAATTGACAGGAGTTTCCCCACGTTTGGGGGTGGGGGTGTGTCTCAGGCAGTCTCAACATTTAGAGAGATGTACATTGTTGAAAATGGAAGCTCCCAAGCCGGGCAGTGGTGGCGCACGCCTTTAATCCCTGCACTCGGGAGGCAGAGACAGGAGGATTTCTGAGTTCGAGGCCAGCCTGGTCTACAGAGTGAGTTCCAGGACAGCCAGGGCTACACAGAGAAATCCTGTCTCAAAAAACCAAAAAAAAGAAAAGAAAATGGAAGCTCCCATGCCTGGCTGAGTGAGCATTTTGGTAAGTTCTCCCTCTCTCGAGTATGTTTCTTCGGACTAAGAGTGTACGCGGTGTACCGTATTGTTGACGGTTTCATTACAGCTTGTTCCGGAAGAATCACCCAAAGCCTGCCAGAAATACGGCTCTGCCGCTTTACAGGTCTGTGTCCTTTCAGAAACATCGAGACAGGACACTGGTTCCTCACCATGGAATCCACCTTACAATATCGCTTGAGCGTGGCTGATTCTCTGATAAACTGAGATCACACTAAAGTTTATAACCATCCGGATGTCTATCCAATAGGATTTTAGAAGCAGCATACATTCCTAGTGCAGCATGCAAATACACAAGCACCAAACTTCTGAGGTAACTGAACATGGCTGGAAGACGTTATTGAACCTGAGATATAACACTAGTTACCAGCATTTGGAGGATACTGGTGTCTTTCCAAGACCTCAAAGCAAGCCTCCAATCCTTTGCACTTAGTCCTCACCCAAAGTTACTTGCGGGCTCCTCTGTAAATTCATACATAAAACAGATTCCCTCTCATCCTCTCACGCTACACAGCACTCACAAGAAGTTAAGTTATGTACATCAGACATCTGTCTGTTAGGCAAAGCAGAGCCACATCTAAACTTCACTGCAGCCCTCCCAGTTCTCCGTAGAGGAGCCGGCTGTGCAGCCCAGAGAGGAGGGGGCGTCGGGGCGGAGCCTGAGGTCTTGGGGAAGGCTAAAGCTGGACCGGGAGCCTTACCTTGGCGACCTTGATTAGGAAGTTAGAGAAGAGAGCAGTTTGTGCTGAGTGGTGGATGGTGGCCGTCCGCTTTACGCTGTTGTGCTTTGGGGGTCTGTGGTGCAAACAGCCCCGGAATCCCCGATGTTCCGGACACAGACTCTTTCTTTCTTTGTTCTCGGAACAACCTGGACTTTGGCTGACTCCTCCTTGCTCAACACCAGCGTTGACAAATCTGCTCCGAGTGGAGCGGTCCCTGACGAGGGCACACACATCCTGGGGATTCTGGTCACAGCTTCCCCAGGGCGGGGGAAATGGGGGTCACTGCACACCCTGAGGACCTCAGCCGTCGTCACGAGTCGGTAGCAGGATCCATTATTCTTTTCCTGACCTCCACGCTCTTCTAAGTCCCAGCAGTGCACAGAGCCCTCCTGCGCCCCGCCCGCGACAATCCCTCCACGTGGATGCTGCCTGTGGCCCTTGCAGATGTTCACAACGCTCCCCTACTCTAGGAGTCTATAAGTGCCTCCTCCGCGTCTATCACCCCGATACACTCCAGCAACTCTGCATCCTTTGCTACCGGGGCCAGGGACCCCAGAACCACCCTACATCCCCTCCACTCCCGCCACGCCCCTCCCGAGTTTCTGTGTCCGTGCATTGACTGTCCTCTCTAGGTTATGCAGCCTGGCTCCTATTGTGGGGACATCAGGACTCCCATTGCCTGAGCCTTAGCTTAAGTCCCTGCTGTAGCGGTAACTCAACTTGGGGGCTTGCAGCGAGGAGGACCTGGAGCCATCAGGGGTCCCATCTCGGCTGGGTTCAATGTCCGATTGCACAAACCCCCAGGTTTTCTGGGTTTTAAGGGGCTCAGGTGCAGAAGGGTTTTCTTTTGCGGTCTTTCCCAAGCTGGTCTCTCCAGGACATCCTGCATCAGCTTAACTTGCTTTTTGCTCCTTCTTCAGTGCTCCTTCTGACCAGCCACCAGAAGGCGCCCATAGGCGTGAGAGATGACACTGGCAAAGGCTTGATTGCTCACCCAGTAGTTGGAAGGAGCTACTTTATTGTAATTTTCTCAAGGCAGGAAGGGAAGGGATGCTGAGAGCTGTGATTAGCGCCTGACTGTGTTGTTTATTTATCCGTGACACACGTTCGGGGGCACCACAGGACAGCCATGTGCTCTTTCGCAGTTTCCGGTGACTAGCCTGAATGTGGGAAGCTATTCCACGAATGTGCCTCAGATACTGATCATCACACGCGGTCCTGGAAGTGGCATGCTAGAGAGGTTTATGATTTCAAACGCAGAAAAAAAAAATGCTTTCTAGAAATGCTCTTTCCAAAGCTACTGGTGGCATTTGAAAAGTTTGTCTTGTAATAAAGTGGAAATGTCTACCATTTGCAGCTCAAATGTTTACAACTTCTAGATCACAGTTTAAGAAATTCAGTCAGTTTGCTGAAAAAGTCCAGTGGAGAGCTTCGCTATTGCAACTGAGTAAAACCCGTGGTCGCCATGATGGTTCTGTTTGGTTTGGTTTGGTTTGGTTTTTATTTACTTTACACCTCCATTGCAACTTCCCCTCCCTCCACTCCTCCCAGTCCTCCCTCTCAACTCTCCTTCCCTCATCCTCCCTCCTCTCTCCTTGAAATATCTCCCATAGATATCAACCCACCTTGGCGTATCAAGTTCCTGTAAAAGTAGGTGCATCTTCTCCTATAGAGGCTAGATAAGACAGCCCAGTTACAGGAAAGGGATCCAAAGACAAAGAACACCTCCACTCCCCAGGAGTTTTTGTGCAGGAATAGAAACCCTGACTAAGACAGCTTCCATGTCTCGAAAAAAGCCCACACCATTTTCTGTCTTTCTCTTTGCTGGGAGCAGGAGAAATAGTCTCTCCGGGGAAGAGACACTGATTGCCTATCCAACATCAAAGATCAACCCTGAAAACATGCATCCAAGTAACATTATACAGACTGGGCAGGTTATATTTAGGAATATATGTAAATGTATATACATATATGCATGCAATAACATAAAAAGGAAGAGAACATAAATTTTAAAAAGAGAAAGCAGAAATACATGGGAGGATTTAAAGGGAGGAAAGGGAAGGAGAAATATAATTGTATTATAATCTTAAAAATAAATAACGGAGTGCAGGAAGATCCTGCTGTAGAAGCACTCGAGACTGAGTCCTATTCACCTGTGGGCACTTGCACAAAAGTGTTCACAGCCAACTGGATAGTGTTCATCAGTTTGAGTTTATCTGTCGCCCACAGGAAAGGATGTGTGACCCTTGTGTTGAGGAGGGGGGGAAGCACAGCTTAATGAGCGACACTGATTGGGTTCTCTTATAGATTTAGAGTCCAATTATACGTTATTCCATGTATTAGCTATATGTGTATAGAACCTTTCTAAGCATCACCATCATCAACATCATCATCATCATCATCATCATCATCATCATCATTGTGGTCTTAGTAAAGAGTTGTTATTGTGTCAAAACATCATCACCAAAAGCAACTTGTGGAAGACAATGTTTATTTACTCTTAGGACTCTCAGATCAGACTACATCACTGAGGGAAGTCAGGGCAGAAACTCAAGACAGGAACCTAGAGGCTAGAACTATACCAGAGCCCACGGGGGAGTGCTGTTTACTAGCTTGCTCTCCATGGCTTGTTCAGCTTAGTTTTTTGTACACCCCAAAAACAAGTGCCCAGGAATAGCACCGTCCACAGTGGGCTGGGTCCTCCCTCATCAGTCGTCCGATAGTGACCCATTGCTAAAGAATCAAAGTCAGATTGGAGATTCAGTAGCACTAGAGGAATAGAGGCTGCGTTGTTCAAGGATGCCTTTGTTGGCATTCTGTGAAGACTTGAGCTACACTAAGCTATACTGTGAGGTATGGAGGGTGGACATCTTGCCCACAGCACACCTTGGCTGGGAGAAGCCTGTAACAGTACTTTTTGACTACTTCATTGGGTTCTTATATCTAACACCCTTCTCCATGCCCCAACACTAGGTAGTCGAGAAAGAGGGATAGAGGAGAAAGGGAGCATAGACCTTTTTGTGCTACTTACTGCTGATTAGAGGCTTTGAGTTCCTTGGGGCAAGTTTGATCTTCACTGTCAGAATAACCAGTTTCTTCTCATCACTTTGCTCACAACCACCTGAGAAACTACAATAAAAAGAACCAGCTGCAGGGGGAGCAACAGCAGGGGGACCAGCAGCCCCCTCAGGTCCCCTCCAGGCTCTCACATTTACACCCTCTCAAGAATCCCCAGATTGCCAAACATAAACTATCTGCAGCTGGCAAAAAACACACCCCTCCTAGAGCATGAGACAAATCATAGTCAGCTGTTATGGACAATCTGAGGTAGCCCCATATCCCACACCTGGGATTAAAACAAACACATAGTCACATAACATCACTGGGTGTTCAAAGAAACCAAAATTCTCACTACAGAGGCCTTCCTTCCAGGGTAATAAACAAAGCCTTGTGGGAACAGGTTCAAGGGTAGGACAATCAACACAACTGTCACCCCACTTTGCAGAGAAATACAGTATCTTTGCATGGCTTGTGGTTAGTAAATGAGAGAGTCGGGGTTTGAACTCAGGAATCCATATACTCAGTAAGTCTGTTACACTCATTTTGGATAATTACTTAGGACCGTTGAGTAGTCCTCTTGAGGAATGTCATTTACAGACTTTTGCTACAGAGACTGCTAGATGATATCACATTAGAGGGTTGTCCCTTCCTGGTCCCTGTTTATACGTGTCAGAGCCAAGACTGTGTTCAAGTGGACAAATATGAGAAAAGGCAGATGTGTCTAGATAGGGAACATTATCACCCTTGAGACGATAACTATGCTGTTATGTAAAATTTTTAATGTTTGTACGTTAACAGTATATTTGGACGAAAAACATGTAGATTTTGTTAAGGAAACAGTGGTGACATAAGACTTAAGAACACCACTAATGACTCATAGGTTTGTAGTAAGAATTAACTAAAACTCTGGTAAAACTCTGCCATCCTGAAGTACCCGCATGGCACTCACTCAGTCAGTTTCTGTTTAATGCCAAGTTTCTAACCATGTGCAGTATTGCTATTTAGACTGCCACTTCAATAAACCTTGAGCTTTCGTGGAGAAAGCCCTTGAGGTCTAAATTCATGAAATTGAATATGCTGACTTCAGCATGTTCTGAGCACACAAGAAAGAGACACGAAATAATAATAATAATAATAATGGATTCTGAGAAGCAATGCAAAGTCAGCAGCAGCCAGAGAGACTGGTGCAGAAAGTACATTTACAAGGAAAAGAAAGCAGAGGTCACTTACTGGTTCAGACCAGACGCAGTGTGAAATTGTTACTATCCCAACAGCAGCACACCTTTGGAAACAGCCAGGAGTTTCTGTCACCTTACTGGGTGTCTTAGTCAGGGTTTCTATTCCTGCACAAAACATCATGACCAAGAAGCAAGTTGGAGAGGAAAGGGTTTATTCAGCTTACACTTCCACACTGCTGTTCATAACTAAAGGAAGTCAGGACTGGAACTCAAGCAGGTCAGGAAGCAGGAGCTGATGCAGAGGCCATGGAGGGATGTTACCCATGCTTCCCCTGGCTTGCTCAGCTTTATTCTTATAGAACCCAGGACTACCAGCCGGGGTATGACACCACCCATAATGGGCTGGGCCCTCCCTTCTTGATCACTAACTGACCTTGAAAAAGTTATTGAACCTCCACCCCAGGCTTCTGAACTTCTAAAAAGCTCTGCAGATTTTTCCTTTATGGAAATAAACATTACCAATTCTCTGTAACTACAGCTTTTACTTTGCCATGTGGTGTTTTACATATTTTCAAACTGCTGTTTCAGGGATAAAAATATGAGTAGATTGGGTACCTAATTGTACCCAAAATGATAATAAAATTTCAGAAGACTATAATCAGCCACAGTTGCTGACACTGGAAAAGGAAAAGAGAATTTGATTTTGATCTTGACACTAAAGAGTCATCAAAACATGCACAAATCTTGCAGAGGAAGAGGGGAATCGTATTCAGTTTTCTAACCATGAGTCAGCAGATTTGAATGTCATAAAGCAAAACTAAAATGCATTTGAGCAGGTACCATAAAAATATATATTAATAAAGATCCATTAAATATGACTCCTGGAAACAGCTCCCTACAGAATGTAAGGAGTAAACTCAAACATTCCAAGGAGATTTCTTCCCTTGATAAAATGTCACAACACTAAGATGTATGAAAACTTGCCTTTGAAAATTCTGGACTTAGAAGCTCCATACCTGATCACATAGAATAGAGAAGCATTTGAAGTTTATTGTATTTGAAATCCCACTTATATTTATAATAGACAGAACGTCTAAATCTCAAAGAGGCACTTTCAAAGAGAAAGATTCATGAATAATGGCCATCACAGAAGTCAGTACTGGTTTCTGTAGAATGTTACCAGAATAGACCAGAAGCATCCTTTCTGGTTCTCATTGGTTGCCTTGGAGATCCTCAACTTCTCTCTTCCCTCTGCATGTACAATTATGCTATGAAACATTGAAATGTAGGACATATTAGGATTTATCCCAGTTTTATAGGAGTACATACAAAAATAGCATCAGTTGACGACCTGGGGATGGGCAATGAGCCAGCTTCTTTCCAAATTAAATTCCTTAAGTTCACTGGTGTGCAACTACATCCATGACAGTTCAGCTTGGTGCCTCCCAGGAAGGGCCAGGCAAGTGGAACAGGAGCTGGCTTCTGAAACAATATATTGTCTATGCCTGTATTGTCCCTCCATAGAAATCAGTTGTTATAAGTCCATCAATAAGTTTAATGTAATGTTATTTTTAAACATTACATTTTAAGCCATGCTTTTGTTCATACTCTTGGTGGCTCGATACTACCTGCCAGAAAAATCCTACTCTCACAGGGCCTTTAAAAATCTGATGTGACCTATTTTTTTTCAATCTCACCCAAACTAATGTCTCATGTTGTCTGGATCAAATTAACTTGGATCCACTTCTATTGTCCAGATCTAGCTATCTGAATATCTATCTACCTGTCTTCCTTGCTTGGAAAAGGTTGGTTTTTTTTCTTCTGTGCTTTCAAGGGCTCCGTGATCCAACTACAAGGTCACTGTGCAGAATTCCTGTTTCTTCTAGGCAGAGCCTGTAGCTTGTGACCCATGTGGCCCTGAGCATGCTTCCAATCTAGTACCACAGAGGCTACACGACTCAGAACATGGAGAGCAGAAACCAAGTTTCTCAGCTCTTGGTTTCTAGTATCGTATACAAAATTGCCGTATCATAGAAGCTTGATAAATACCTATCTCTTCATTTAACTACAACTTTACATTGTAAGTTTTCAAGATTCAAGTGTTTCAAGGTCGCAAACTTACTTGACAAGATCATCTTTACAACTATCTTCCAACATTAACACATTCTGTATCCTAGTCATTGCTCCAAGGTTTACATATGCCCTTGCTTTCTCTAATCAATGCTGTCAGTACTGTATTTATTTTGCAGATATCTTAGCATTTTTCTCCATTACCAATTAAGTCTAGATTTCCTGGTCCAGTTGTCCTTATCTATACGAATGTCTATATCATCGATATTTACCCCAGGTATATCTATATGTCCATACATGTATAATTGTTTGTATACACTTATAATTACCACATATTTCATTATCAAATCAATTAAGTTTCTTCGAGAAAACCTTGTTAGCCTTGGATCATTTGGATCGGTTTATACGTATGGTGGTCAGTCTTGATAAAAGATTATTCAATTAACAAATTGAGAATGGTCATGTGTATAATTTTCTCATTTGCAAATTTTAGTTGAAGAACGACCATGTGACAGAGTCCAAGATACAAAAATAGATAACCACGTATCTTATCCTCATGAACTTGTAATTTAGGCAGGGGACTAATCTCCAGGTTTAGAATGGACTTAAAAGAAGACCTAAGGCCAGCTCCTGAGCACCTGCCCCAGTAGGTGAGCTATGCTTTCTCCTTCGATCATGGCCAAGCTCAGACATGAAGCTGGAGGCCAGGGGTGCTTCCTGATCTTCTGTATTGATTGCACATGCTCTTTATTTACTCAAGATCAGTTCATGGACCTGTACCACACTCAGTTTCCAGAACACAAAAACAATGTTAGAACAAAAGGAAATGCACTGAAAAGTGGTCACCAATCTGCTCCTTGCTCCTACCAGGGATGGGTTGGAAATGCCACCTCAAGACAGCTACACCGTGGAGGACAGATGAGGCTGCTTCCCAAAGTTTAATAGTTTAATATTATATGATGTCTAGGTTTTGCTTAGCTACAATAATTGGAAATGAAAGTTACTCCCAATCAAATTCCATCAAAACTTTCAGTCCACAAATTTTAATGTCCTTGACTATGAAACCTTTCCTAGTGTGGCCTCCTCTGTGTTCCCCTGTCTACAGACCACACTTCAGAATGCCTCCTCACAAAGTCTGCATTCTCTGAGTGCCCTGCAATATATAAATGTATAAATTGTTCCCCATCACAATGTATTTGGCTGAGGGGAAGGGCTTTCAGAAGCAAAGCTTAAAGTTCATCAGAGATATTCAGAGAATTACTGTCCAGCAATGTGGAAGGCTACCCAAAGGCAATCTGTGTATGGTGATTTGAATAGGTTGCCCCCCCATAGACTCATATGTTTGAATGTTTGACCCACAAAGAGTAGCACTAGTAGTAGGTGTGGCTTTATTGGAGTAGGTGTGGCTTTGTTAAAGGAAGTAAGTCACTGCCTAAACTCACGCTTGTCTGCAAGGTAGTGTCCAACCATCCTGGTTGACTGCATCTGCCTAGTAGTTTCTGGATCCTCAAACATGCTCACAAGTAGTTCTGTCACTGCTGGAAGCCATTTGAGTTGACAACTATGATTCTTTTCCCTCTCAAAGCATGAGGGATACAATGGAAAGGTTTTTGCATACAGCCAGAGCTAAGTCTATCATGTTGGCATGACTAAGAAGATCCAATTTTTCTTATAATCATTCTTTTTCACTATATGTCTCCTCCACAGAGAGGCACTCTAGGAGTGGAAAAGCCACAGGCCAATCCAGAAAGTGAGCAATGTAAGTGGTCAGCCTCAGATTGGGAGTCACGGCTGGACAGGGCAGGGAACTGTCTTGTCAACACACATTGACCAGCCTGCACTCTTTCCAGGAAGATACCTGGGCCTGATGTGACAAGGTAGCTGCCCCCATATTGGGACAGCTGCCCCTGCTAGGTGCTGGCACCTTATCATGCCACAGATGCTGCACAGATACTTTATGGGGTGTCTGTCAGCTGGAGACATTAGGAGAATTGCCCCTGAAAAGGTTCCAAGAGCACACATGGCTCACTGCGTGTCAAGAGCATACATGGTGTACTGTACACCTCGATCCATATTTATGATCTTTATACAAAGGCAGGTGAAAGAAAAGATCTCAATTAGGAACCAATTAGTGATAATTAGTGATGCCTTTTATTTCAGTTCCATTGCTATTGGTCTCTCAGATGAAGAAAAACCACAAGATCTTTCTGGCAAAAGATGGTGTCTTAGTTTTTTGTTTTTTGTTTTTTGTTTTTTTTATTGCTGTGATGAGGCACCATTACCAAGGCAGCTTATAGAAGAAAGCATTTAATTGGGGCTTGCTTACAGTTTCAGAGTGCTAGTCCATGATCATCATGGAGGGTAGTGTGACCACAGGTAGGCAGGCAGGCAAACAGGCATAGAACTGGAGCATTAGCAGAGAGCCTGCATCCTATTCCACAAGGCCAAGGCAGAAAAAGATTGAGAGTGAGCCTAGAATGAGCTTTTGAAACCTCAAAGTCCCCACCCCCACCCCAGAGACATAGCTCCTCTAGCAAGGCCACACCTTCTAATCCTTCCTAAACAGTCCCACCAACTGGAGACTAATCACTCAAATATATGAACCTATGGGGGCCATTCATATTTAAATGACCACAGATGATTTGAACCCTAGAGGTGTTTATGCTTCCTGTTCCCTCTTCGTTCATGTTTGTCTGTGATTGTCAATGCTATGGTGCCTCTAACAAGGGATGTCAGAGCCGGGCAGTGGTGGCACATGCCTTTAATCCCAGCATTCGGGAGGCAGAGGCAGGCAGATTTCTGAGTTCGAGGCCAGCCTGGTCTACAGAGTGAGTTCCAGGACAGCCAGGGCTACACAGAGAAACCCTGTCTTGAAAAAAAACAAAACAAAACAAAATAACAAACAAAAACCAAGCAATGTCAGGTGTCAGGGTCTGCAGCAGCAGATACTCTTGTAAGAGACAGGCTTCAGTTACCCAGTGATCACGTGCCCTGTATCTTGGGTTCATGTTCACACAGCGCTGCATCATAAAGAGAGATGGAAGATGCGTTTGGAGTATAGACTTTGTGTTGTAAAAGCATGAGAGAGTCTTGGTGATTCCCCAAAACATTTAGGATGTAAATGAGGAGGGAGGCATGTAGCATGAACTCCAGAACAAGCAGGTATACTCAAGCCAGGATAATGCAGCCCCTACTTGGGGTAGGAGCTATCTGCTAGAGTTTGGTGAGGAATCATCTCTGGTGCTGAGAATCCAGTAAACGATCCCCCTCTCCATATAGTTAAAGCATTATGGCCTACAGGAGAGTTTAGAAGCTGACTTTTGATCTTACATAAACCAGTAGCATTTCTATAACTGAGACAGTCTCTGTCTTTATCATAAACAGCCATGGAATCTTGTGTTTGATTATAGCACTTACAGGCAAAAGGGGTGAGCCCTACCCCACATCAGGAATGGTTTTAAAGACACCTTGAGGAACCAGAGAGTACAGTCCTCCATGTTCTCCTGTATGCACTTCCTAAGTGATGGAGACAGACAACTGAACAAGCGCAAAACAAATTTCTTAGAGTCATAAACGCAAAAAAAGAAAATCAAACAGGGTAAAGGGTCAAATCAACTCCCATGTCATCCCACAGCAAATCAGAGCTGGAGTCCATGGTGAGGCAGTGCATGAGAATGGATTTAGTGGCCTCCAGAAAGGGACACCTGCCACTGTGGACAGCACAGCAGACAACCATTCATCCACTTGTAGGCTTTGACTCACATTTGTATGTGAGAGAAGATTCATCTGGCAGGGAAAACAATTAATGACCAACACAGCCTTCCTTTCTGGGGTTAGGGCAAACAACAATGTAAGCTTTGGGCAGAGACCTCCACAACTGCTTCAATATTCATACAGAAATATTCACAAGAACTACGTGCTCTGTCTAATCCCAGCTATCTGTAGAAACTACCTACAGTGCTTGCAGCAGCCCCTGGAACATCGCTAATCAGAGACTCAGAAAGGTGAAAGAGGCTTTCCAACTTCCCCTTGCAGCAGTCTGCCCAATCGTGGTGCTTTCACACAAGACAAAGGAACCACTTTAGTACCTTCCACATTTATGTTTTCTTTTCTTACAAGCAAGTGAATGCCTCTTTATTACCTCACTGAGATTGGGTATGGTGGTGGTGTCCTGTAGCCTACTTCCACCACAGGGAGACTGCTTTGAATTCCAGCCAGTCTAAAATACAAACTGAGACCCTATCTTTAAAAAATAATAATGTAGCCAATTCTACAGTTGCTGAGCACTTTCAACTAAACCCTTTTATGATTACGAAAACTTATGGGCTTTATTTAATCTTGTTCTTACTCTTTCTATTAGATACTCAGTTTTACAGCTAACCAAATTAAACCACAAAAGAACATAAAGATGCAAGGTATTTGCTCAGCCCACATAGTAATCACTCAACTCAGTGAGGGTGAAAGTTGTGTGCACAGCCGAGCACATACACTAGCGTTAAGGTTTAAGTGTAAAATTAAACATGCAATGTCTTATACAGGCTCATGTATTTCAACTTGGTTCCCAGCGGGCAGTGCTTTTGGGTGTGGGTAGAACTCTTAGGTGGTAGGGCCCAGCTGGAGGAAGCACATTGCTAGGACAGGCCTTATGGGGTGAAGCCCTGGCCTGACCTCTCTGCCTCCCGCTGAGAGGTGAGCCAGCCCTGATACAAGATCCTTCCTCCACAGAGGCTCCACCCTCTGCCCTGCCTTCCCATCCCAAACTGTGAGCCCAAAGAAATGCTTCTCCTTAAAGCTTCTACTGCTGGGGTAGTCATAGCATTGGGAAAAATAACGAACACACCTAGAAGGAATAAGTACAAACATCTGAAAAACAACTCTTCAGGGTATAGGGTTAAAAAAAATTAGACCGGAAACAAATGATTCACCATAAAACAAGATGGTTTTTTCATGAGGCTAAAATCTTTCCTGCCTAAGATTCCTGAAGCACAGACGAATCGGGAAAGGTAACAACTGCTAGCCTGTTACGACTCCTGCTGTCCACAGATCTGCACACCGTCTGTGCTTAGAGAGAGGGCAATTGTCTGAACCTACCTTACTCCACATCCTCTCCTGAGTTGCCTCATTCTCTCCGCTGAAGCTTCGGGATGAAGAGTAGTTTTGAAAATTGGAAAACGGAGGTATTTTCTCAACTCTTTTCTCATCCAAAGGCACTAGGCTACCTTCCGGAAGACTGGGATGATATGCGTCTGGGCTGGCTCCAGCTGAGAGAGCCTTCCAACTCCCCACTTTGCAATATGGAATGTCAGCACATGACTTTATTATAGATGGTGGGTGGGGGTGGGGTTGCTTAACAATTGTCTCTTTCAGCACCAGAATTTTCCCTCTTGGTGTAGGAATGAATTAGAGACTTGTCTCCTATCTCTCTTCCCTGGTTGAAAATTCCCCAGTGTTGTGTTTCTTTCTATAGCCTCCTAGCCGGTACCTTACATAAAACTATCTTCCATTTTTATCCATTAAATTAACAAGATGGTATAACGCACGAACACATTTAATGACTGTTTTGCCTTCTATTTCATGATGTGATTCCCATACTCCACCTTTCCAGTCACTCCAATCTAAAACAACAACAACAACAACGGAAATACCCTGAGTCCCAACCCCTGGAGCCCACCCAGATTTCACTCTCCTCACACACCATCTCTTGTCTCCTCTTAGTCTGCACCTCTACAATCTGCCCCTTCTCTCCTTCTCACTGTTAACTCTTGTCCCCCCTGTGCTGGGATTGTCAAAAGTGCCTCCTCTCTGTTATTCTGGCTTCCTTCTCTGATCTGTTGACGATGTGGCAGCATCTATGACCCTTTAAAACCTTGACTTAGTCTGTCCAATGACTGAGCTCCTATCGTTTGGGTAGGTCACTATCACACAGAGAATGAGCACTAATGTTTTCACCAGGACCTGCACCACACCACCTCACACTCAGTGTGCATCGCCTCTGTTGTCCGCTGCAGCAGACCACTACAGGCCTCCTCAGGGCTTTTGCCCCTATGGTGGCTTTTCTGCAGTTACAGGACACCCGGGATCTCCACACACATAACTAAAGCCTTTCTCCAACCACACCTTCCACAGAGACGGCCTTGTAGGTTGCCTGCTGGGTTCCAACTCCCACCAGCGCTGCTCTTCCTGCTTCCTGCTCTTCATTTCTCTTTATCATTTCTTCCTCTGACCTATGCTCATTTCACGGTCCCAAGATCTTCTCATGTAGCTCTGTGAGGACGGGTGTTTTTCTATTTGCTGTTGATTGCTGCTTCTGTGTTGGTTGCATGGCATAGGAAAGATAGCTTCTGCAAGAATAGCACCCAGATCACCCCAAGTCTGCAACTCCAGGAGAGAGTAAGCCTTCCCAGTTCCTCTGCTCATCCTTCAGTAGAGATATCAGGATCTTTGATGTTTTCTCAGGAAAACCCATTTTTGCTCTGTTTTTGTGCATGCTTCTCATTCACTGGCAGGTACAATGCATGGTATCAGCATGTGGATATGACAAGAATGGAGTTATTAGGTGTGCAATCTTTCCACAGAGTCACAAAGGACTCTGTGTTTGGGCCTGTGGACCATAATTTAGACTACAAGTGGACTTGGCTGGCAAGGTGAGATACACAGAGAAGGAAAATCCCATATAATCCAAACAAAGGAGAATCGATCTGAATGTGCCTGTGCTTGATGCAAATCAGAAACTCTTTCTGGAGACAGTCTTGCTGGTCAGCCCAGGCTAGCCTCAGAGTCACAATTCTCCTGCCCAGCTTCTTTAGTGAAAATGCTGCAGTTACAGGGCTATGTAATGTGCCTATGTCTACCTCAGGTAAAACTGTTCCTTGTGAAAACATAGCTGTTCACCTTGTGGAGACTGGATGGTACAATGCGCCCTCTCCTCTGTCTCTAGATGTTAAGACTCAGATCCTATGGAGGACAGGATCATCCCGGCTTGACGTTACGCTAATGTTCTGATCAGATTGATGACATCCGCATGTCTGTCTTTGAGACAAGGTGAATGTACTTTCCACAATGAACAGCAGAGGCAAAGCCAGGCTCATAATGGTCTGACTGTGTAGACATATGGTGTTAGCTACTCAAGGATAATCCAGTGTCTCTGATGGTGACGTCTAGAGACTGAGTACTTTATCATCACAAACAGTCAGCATCTGAGGTCTGGGAGGTATAGCCCCTAGCAGGACTTCCTTGCTTATTTCCTACATTCCTAATTTGTTTATATTTTTCTACTATAAAAAAGCCTTTATTTGGTATTTTAGATTTAATAAGCAAACTCCAATTAAATATCAGAATCTGTTATCCCTCTGAGTTAAGGGGATCTCCCTAGATCCCAACATCTTCTTCATGATTTGGGGAATCTGCCTTTCATACTAAGAACAACAAGGCAAATTTTATTTATATTTATGGTGATGAAAATATTAAGGCCTTTTGGCTAAGTGCTAGTTTTGGGGTAGAGGTGAAGTAAGATGAGACTAGGTAGGATTTAAGGTGAGTCAAATTTGAGGAGAGGCCAGAAGGGAGCAAGTCAGAGAGTGAAGGAAGGGTGGGAAAGGGGAGCCTGACCTGGGAGACTTTTACATGGAAAAGACTAAAAACAGAATAATGAGACCAAAGGAAATGTTCTTCAAAATTGGGAGGTAACAGATGGGCGTGGCAGCAGCTAGGGATGACCCACAAAAATGGATGCAGGAGAGTCAGAGAGGAAATAGCTGGGTGTTGACAGGACCGAGGAGATGAGGCGACGTCCTTCTCAGTATCAGGAAGGAAACGGAACATGAAGGACACAATACGTGAGGACTAAGGACAGGGCGCTGCATTTTTTTCAGTGAAGGACAAGGAGCTCCTCAGGTGTGGGAGGACACGGTGACCTCCATGTGCCTAACTTCTCCAATCTGTAAAGTGCTGATTCCATGAACTGGCACTGGCACCACTGAAATCTATGGGGAAACCCAGCTCACTTCTGGCTCGGAAACCTGTGATGAATGCTGCCGTTGACCTCCTGACCTATATTTGATCCCTTCACCTTTATTGCCATCTGGTTTATAGTAGTGTGTGAATAAAACTGGCAAGCAGCTGATGAGACATAGCCTTAATTATAAATCAAAGCCTGGAGAGAGATAAAAACTTGGTGTTCATTGTGGGCTGCACCCGCCATGTACTGGGTTTCTGTTAAGTCTGCATGTTTGAAAACAAATCCCTGTGTAACTGGAGAGTCCCTCAGGAAAATGAGAGCAGATGACATAACCTCTAATCCCTGTGAGTCAAGCAGAGGTCCACCTTTTGCTTCTTGCAGAGCAGGACTTTGCTTCCAGTATCGTGAAGTGAAGAGACTGGAGCTGTGGTTACAGACTTTGTGTGCTGAAGTTTCCTCTGTCAGGCTGTTCTTAGAAACAGTCAGAAGCAACTCTTCCCACCTTTCTTTCAAGCACAGAGTGTGTCATCATTAAATTAAGCTACTTTTGATGTCTGGTGAGAATACATTCATCCATTTAAAATGTTACGTTTTCACTTTCAAAGAGATAACAAAAATTCTAGCCACTAGTGAGGTGTCTCCAAAAATCCTGACATACTTCTGTGTCTTTTGTTTAAAGGGGATACTTTGATTTTCTTTGGGTTTTTTGGTGTTGTTTTGTCTTGTTTTTGGCATATTCTTAACTGAGGCATGACTTTGAATGTAGAACACCATAGTGCACGCCATTGGAATGGACCACTTACTTCCTTATGTTATGTTATCAAAAACCAGGATCTAACACTGAGGTGTTACAAGGTATAAATTTTATTTACGGCCAGGCGGAACTTACAGTCTCCCTTGGTAGGAGAATGGAGGGCCCAGATCAGAAGCAGAAAGACTGTTTTATGGGAAACGAGCAGGTGGTTACAAAAGCGGGATTTCGCAGTTACTTTTTATGCTCATGGGAAAAGAACATGTCATGGGTTTATGGTCAGACAGTTAACATATCATGAAATATTTTATGGTCAGTCAATTCTCAGAACAATGGCAACAATTTATGATGTGTAATTCACAAGATTATTGATGAAGTACAAATTAAAAGCCAGGTTGACCTCTAGGTAAGGGCATGATCAGAGAGGAGAAGAAGAAATAAATCAAAATCTAACATAGTTTAACACTTAATTAACCAAAGTTTAGTAAAAAGATAATATTCACAAAAACCATACACAATGGCTGTAATGGGATAGGACCACATAAAACAGGTACAAAGTTGTTTATGAATGAACCCTACAAATTTCAAACCACTTTAAAGCAAAACATCAAACACAAAATACTAGGGCCCTTAACTGACAATACTGTGTTAGCAACTCTTCTTCCTCTTTTCTCCTCTGCGCAGGGAACCAAGCAGCCTCCTCCTACCCACTCCGGCAGTCCTTTCAGAATGCTTCATTTAAAACTCACATTACCCAAAACTACCAATACAAGCCACTAAAATTAATAAATATTTCTCAAGCCCTAAGGGTTAACAGGAAAAATGAGGTCTCGGAGTGGAAATGGCCTCAGCCTAGGGCCACCTCACAGCCTGCCATGTTAGCATGCTGTGGGGAGAATGGCTTCCATACAGTGCGAGCCTTCTGGCTGCCCTCTCCCCTGTGTGCTTCATTAAAGATTTGATATTGTTTTTAATTACTATACTAATTCTAACCTCAGCTCAGCTAACAATTTATTTCAACTCTTCATTGGATGAGAAGGAGTAGGATCATATCATTTCTACTTATCGGATGATGATACTGATGTGCAGATGCAAACACCGCAGCCCTTCAAGCAACCTTATACAACAGAATTGGAGATATCGGATTCATTCTACCCAGAACACGATTTTGCCTCAATACAAACTCCAACAAATTTTACTAACCAATAACAATAATTTTATTCCACTTCTAGGACTCCTCATTGCAGCTACAGGAAAATCAGCTCAGTTTGGACTTCACCCATGACTTCTATCAGCCATAGACAGTCCAACTCCAATCTCAGCTCTACTCCACTCAAGCACTGTAGTTGTAGCAAGAATTTTTCTAATAATTCGATTTCACCCACGTACACCAAATAACAACACTATTCTAACAGTAATATTATGCCTTGGAGCCCTAGCCACACTATTTACGGCTATCTGTGCTCTAACCCAAAATGACATAAAAAAATGGTAGCATTCTCCACATCCAGCCAACTAGGCCTAAGAATAGTAACACTAGGAATTTATCAACCACATTTAGCCTTCCTACATACCTGTACACACACACTTTTAAAAGCTATATTATTTATATGCTTCGGATCAATTATTCACAGCCTTAACGACGAACAAGACATTCACAAAATAGGTAATGTAGTAAGAACACTCCCACTCACCTTGTCTTGCCTAACCGTCAGAAGTCTAGCCCTAACAGGCTCCCATTCTTAACAGGCTTTTATTCAAAGGACCTAATTATTGAAGCCATTAACACGTGTAATACCAACGCCTGAGCCCTACTAATTACACTTATTACCACATCCATATCAGCCATGTGTAGTATATGAATTATCTACTTTGTTACAATAACTAAACCACATTACCCTCAATAATTATTATTAACGAAAATAACTCAAATTTTATTAATCCAATTAAATGATCAGCATTTGGAAGCATCTTAGCCGGATTCTTTATTTCACTTAATATTCCCCCAACTAACATTCAAATTCTTACAATACCCTGATACTTAAAAACTACAGCCCTACTAATTTCTATTTTAGGCTTTCTAATTGCCCTAGAACTTAACAACTTGACTTTACAATTTCCCCCAAACAAAACCAGCTTATATTCATCATTCTCAACATCACTAGGATATTTTCCACCAATTATCCACCGTACAATCCCTTTAAAAACTCTAAATTCAAGCTTTAAAATATCATTAAATATACCAGACCTAATCTGACTAGAAAAATCTATCCCCAAATCCACTTCTACTATCCATATAAATATATCCAAAAAGTTACCAAACCAAAAGGACTAGTAAAGCCGTATTGCATATCCTTCCTAATTTCACTATCACTTATTATTATTGTATACATAATTAGTCTTGAGTAATCTCAATAATAGTAAAAGTCCCAGCGAACAAAGACCACCCAGCCACCACTGTTATTCCGATTGCACAGCTTTATATCGCCCTAACCCCAATCCCACCCTCCAACGTTACATCACCATCACCAGCCTCACACATTAACCAAGCACTTAGACCATTAAAGTCAATTAATTCAACCTCATTATAATAATCAAGGATATATATAAAAATTAGTTCCATTAAAAATCCAATAATTAAAAAACTAAACACTAACCAATTAGAGCCCCAAGTCTCAGGATACTCCTCAGTAGCTCTAGCAGTAGTAAAGCCAAACACAACTAGCATCCCACCTAAATAAATTAAAACACCATTAAACCTAAGAAAGACCCCTCGAATCCTAAAACCATAAGACAACCTACACAACCACAAATAATTAAACCAAAGCCACCATAAATAGGCGAAGGCTTTAAAGCCAACCCAAGACACCCAGTCAAAAATAATAAACTTAAAATAAAAATAAAATTAGTCATTATTTGCACACAGCATTTAACTGTGACCAATGACATGGGAGATCATCGTTGAAATTCAACTACAGAAACAGATAATGACAAACATCCGAAAAACACATCCTTTACTTAAAATTGTCAATCACTCTTCCATTGACCTCCCAGCCGCATCTAACATCTCATCATGATGAAGCTTTGGCTCCCTCCTAGGAATATGTCTCATAGTTCAAATCATCACAGGACTGTTCCTAGCCATACACTGTACATCAGACACAACAACAGCATTCTCATCACTCACACACATTTGCTGAGACATAAACTACGGATGACTAATCCAATATTTACACAGCAAACGGAGCCTCAATATTTTTCATCTGCTTATTCCTTCACGTGGGAAAAGGCATATATTTCGGATCCTATACTTCCACAGAAACACGGACCATTGGGGTCATCCTACTATTTGCTGTTATAGCTGCTGCATTTGCAGGCTATGCTCTCCCATGAGGACAAGCATCATTTTGAGGAGCATCCATAATAACTGATCTACTCTTGGCTATTCCATACACCGGAGCCACGCTAGCCAAATGGATTTGAGGCGGGTTCTCGGTAGACAAAGCCACTCTAGCACGCTTCTTTGCATTTCACTTTATCCTTCCATTTATTATTACAGCTCTAGCAACTGTCCACCTTCTATTTCTTCATCCAACAGGTTCTAACAATCAACAGGCCTAAACTCAGACACAGACAAAATTCCATTTCACCCATATTATACAGTCAAAGACCTACTAGGAGTGTTTATTATAATTGTATCACTTATAACCTTAGTTCTATTTTTCCCAGATCTATTAGGAGACCCTGACAATTATATACCAGCAAACCCACTTAATACACCACCCCATATTAAACCAGAATGATATTTGTTATCTGCCTACGCTATCTTACGCTCAATCCCTAACGAACTAGGAGGTGTCCTAGCCCTAATCCTACCCATCCCTATCCTAGCTTTCCCACCTCTCCTACACCTCAGAACAATGAAGTCTTA
This sequence comes from Rhynchomys soricoides, assembly GCA_019843965.1. Taxonomy (NCBI): domain Eukaryota; kingdom Metazoa; phylum Chordata; class Mammalia; order Rodentia; family Muridae; genus Rhynchomys; species Rhynchomys soricoides. The sequence continues at coordinate 3,960,525 of JADRCH010000013.1, forward strand.
CTTTTCACCCAACCACTCAAACTCTCTACTGAATCCTAGTAGCGAATCTCCTAGCTCTGACTTGAATCGGAGGACAACCTATAGCGCATGCATTCATCACTATCGGACAGTCAGCCTCAGTTAGTTACTGCTTCATTATTTTAATTCTTATGCCTATTTCAGGAATTATTGAAGACAGAACACTAAAATGAGGCCGGGCCGTGGTGGCGCACACCTTTAATCCCAGCACTCGGGAGGCAGAGGCAGGTGGATTTCTGAGTTCGAGGCCAGCCTGGTCTACAGAGTGAGTTCCAGGACAACCAGGGCTACACAGAGAAACCCTGTCTCAAAAAACCAAAAAAAAAAAAAAAACCTAAAATGAGATCTATGCCCTGATAGTATAGCTATTACTTTGGTCTTGTAAACCAAAGATGAAGACCGATCTTCTCAGGGCATCAAGAAGAAGGAATATCTCCCCACCATCAACACCCAAAGAATATAAAAGTTCCTAATAATGAAAAGGTAAAGGCTAACGTGAGGTTCAGGAAGGCAGATGGCATTGTTGGTAATTATGAATATAATCACGATCTAATTATTCGAAATCATTAATTTTAGTTAAACTAATTACCAATCATTCTGTTCATTCTAGTCCTCTTTGTAATCATTCGTAGGTTAAGATAAGATAGTTACTAGAATAAAAGCTGAGAATAGTGTAGTAGTAATGTTGGCTGTTTGAATTGCTCATGGCAGGAGAAGTAATAGAGCAATTTCTAGGTCAAATAGTAAGAATGTGATGACTACTAGGAAAAATGTTATTGAAAACGGTAAGCGTGCAGAGCTTGTAGGGCCAAATCCACATTCGTATGAATTTGCTTTTTCTGAATATAAGTTTATTTGGGGTAGTCAGAATGCAATTGAGACAAGGGTAAAAGATAATAAGCTATTAATTAAAATAATAATAGTAAATAAATTAATTACTCTCTTGTGGGATTTATCAAAATCTACTAATTGGAAGTCAGTTATATTAATTATACTAAGGGAGTGTGATCCTCATCAATAGATTGAAACATATAGGAAAAGTCAGACTACATCTACAAAGTGTTACTATCATGCTGCTGCTTCAAATCCAAAATGGTGTTTAGATGTGATGTGAAATTTTAGTTGTTGTAGGAAGCATACAATGAGGAATGAAGATCAGAAAATTTCGTGGAGACCATGGAATCCTGTGGTTATAAAGAATGTTGATCCATAAATCCCATCTGAGATGGAAAATGATGTTTCGAAGTATTCTGAGACTTGAAGCACAGTAAAATAAAGTCCTAACATAATAGTAATTAGTAGGGCTTGGTTTATATGGTTTCGTTTTCCTTCTATTAGGCTATGGTGGACTCATGTGATTGATACTCCAGATGCTAAAAGTACTGATGTATTTAAGAGAGGAACTTCTGGTGGATTAAGTGGTATAATTCCCGTTGGTGGTCAGCAGTTCCCTAGGTCGTGTGTTGGTGCTAAACTGGAGTGATAAAATGCTCAAAAGAAGCCTGCGAAGAAAAATACTTCAGAGACGATAAATAGAACTATTCCAAATCGAAGTCCTGTTTGTACAATAAGAGTGTGGTGGCCTTGATATGTTCCTTCACGAACAATGTCTCATCATCGTTGATATATTGTTAGAATATTTGCTAGAAAGCCCATGGGTAGGAGTGTGGTAGAACTATAGTGAAGTCATATTACTAGGCCTGAAGTGAGTAAAGGAGCTGAAAAGATCCTGTTAGAGGTCATGGGCTTGGGTGGACTATATGATATGCATGGGTTTGGTGGGTCATCTATGTATTATCATGTAGATATAGGCTAACTAAAAGAGTAAATGCGTAGGCTTGAATTAGAGCCACAGCAAATTCTAGTATTGTAAGCAGAGGTAAAATGACGAATGTAATCGTAGCTGTCGGTGGGCTGATATTTATTAGTACTAGAGTGGCGCCTCTGATTAGATGCGTTCGTAGTTGGCCTGCAGTGATGTTAGCTGTTAGTCAAACTGCTAATGCTATAGGTTGAATAAATAAACTAATTGTTTTGATGATAATTAGTATAGGAATAAGTGAAGTTGGAGTACCTTGTGGTAGAAAATGGGCTAGGGAATTTTTCAACTTATGTCGGAATCCTAGAATAACAGCGCCTGCTCATAGTGGAATTGCTATACTTAAATTTATAGATAGTTGAGTGGTAGGTGTAAATGTGTGTGGGAGTAGGCCTAGGATGCTTGTGGATCCAATAAATATAAATTAAGGAAACGATTAGTGCTCAAGTTCGTCCTTTTGGTGTATGAATTAGCATTATTTGTTTAGTGATAAGTTTAATTCATCAATGTTGAAATGAGTGAAGACAGTTACTGATTAATCGTTCTGATGATGGGAATAGAATTGATGGGAATATGATGATGGTCACTACAATTGGTAAACCTATTACTGTAGAGGTAATGGAAGAGGCAAATAGATTTTTGTTCATTTTGATTCTCAAGGATTTTTAACATTTAGTGTCATTAGGAGTTTGGATGATGGAGATGCTGGGAATGTTTGTGAAGAAATTTTTAACTGGAATAAAATAAACAATGTAATTATTGATGAAATAATAGTAATGAATAGTGTGGATGTGTCTAATTGTGGCAGATCACTATGGAGATTCAAGGTCTCTAACTTTAACTTGAAAGGTTAACGCTCTTAGCTTCAAAGTGAATTTAAATTATTGAAGCTGATCAATTTTCGAAATATTTTAGTGATACTATTTCAAGTACAATAGGTATGAAACTGTGATTAGATCCACAGATTTCAGAGCATTGGCCATAACATAATCCTGGGCCATTTGATGTTACTGCAGCTTTGTTTAGGCACCCTGGGATTGCGTCAGTCTTTAATCCTAGCGATGGGACAGCTCATGAGTGAGTGTCTTCGGATGAAATTAGTATGCGAACTGGAAGTTCTCTTGGGAGAACAGCTCGATTATCGACTTCTGGGAGGCGAGGCTCTCCTGGCTTTAGGTCGTTTGTTGGGCTTATGTACGAGTCAAACAGAGCCTAGGTCTTCATGGTCAGTATACTCATAGCTTCAGCATCATTGATGACCTGCAGTTTTTACTGTCAGTATGGGGTTATTAATTTTGTCTATTATATATAAGATTCGTAAGGATGGTAAAGCAATTAAAATAAGAATTACAGCTGGTAAAATGGTTCAAATAATTTCTACTTCCTGGGCGTCCATTGTGCTTGTAGGAGTTAGTTTTGTTGTTAATATAAGTGAGACAATGTAAAGTCCTAGAGAGCTGATGAGAACACAACCATTGGTGTGTGGTCATGAAAGTTTGTTGGTTCTTCTATGACAGGTGATGCAAACCTAATTGGAATGGGTAAGCCATCGAAGATACACAGGTTTAAGTCTATAAATTAACTTTGACAAAGTTATGTAATTGTTTTACTAATATCTCATCGAGAAAGACATAGAGGCTATGAGATTGCCTTGAAACCATTTTAAGGGGTTCGAATCCTTTCTTTCTTATTTTACTTTAACATAGGAAGGTTCTTCAAATGTATGCTAAGGTGGTGGACATCCATGAAGTCACTCTAGGTTTGTTGAGGAGTAAGAGACTGACAGTACTTCTCGTTTGGAGGCAAAGGCTTCTCAGATTATTAAAATTATTAGGAACACAGCTGTTAATGAAATAAATGATCCTATAGAGGCAACAGTATTCCATGTGGTATAGGCATCTGGATAATCTGAGTGACGTCGAGGTATTCCTGAGAGGTCTAGAAAATGTTGAGGAAAAAACATTATATTAACTCCTACAAACATAATAGCGAAGTGGACTTTTGCTCATGTGTCATCTAGAGTGCAGCCTGAAAATAGTGGGAATCAGTGAACGAACCCAGCTCTAATGTCGAATCCTGCTCCTATAGATAGGACATAGTGGACGTGGGCTACTACGTAGTGTGTGTCATAAAGTACAATATCAAGTGAGGAATTTGATAAGACAATTCCAGTTAACCCTCCAACTGTAAATAGGAAGATAAAGCCTAAAGCTCATAGTATTGCTGGTGATCATTTAATATTTCTGCTGTGCAGTGTTGCAAGTCAGCTAAATACTTTACGCCAGTAGGAATTGCAGTAATTATAGTGGCTGATGTAATGTAAGCCCGTGTGTCTATGTCTAGGCCTACTGTGAATATGTGATGTGCTCATACAATAAATCCTAGCAACCCAATAGATATTGTGGCCCATACCATTCCTATATAGCCAAATGGTTCTTTTTTCCCTGAATAGTAGGTTACTGTGTGCGAAATAATTCCAAATCCTGGGAGAATAAGGATGTAAATTTCTGGATGGCAAAAAAATCAGAATAGATGCTGACAGAGGATAGGATCTCCTCCTGCTGCAGGATCAAAGAAAATTGTATTAAGATTTCAGTTTGTTGGTAATATTGTACTACCTGCAGCCAGTTCTGAAAGTGACAAAAGAAAAACAACTGTAATTAATACGGATCAGACGAACAATGGTGTTTGAGATTGAGTTATAGCTGGTGGTTTTACATTAATAATGGTAGTAATAAAATTAATAGCTCCTAGAATAGATGATGTACCAGCTAAATGTAAGGAGAAAATTGTTAAATCTACTGATGCTCCGGCGTGTGCTAAGTTACCTGCTAAAGATGGCTACACAGCTCCTCCTGTTCCTGTGCCTGCTTCTATTGATGACTCTAGGAGGAGTGGGATCGATGGGGAAGAAGTCAGAAACTTATGTTATTGATTAGTGGAAATGCTATATCCGGGACTCCAATTATTATTGGCATTACTATAAAGAAAATTATAACCAATTCGTGGGCTGTAACGATAACATTATAAATTTGATCATCACCTAGGAGAGCGCCTGGTGTCCCAATGCAGCTCGAATTAGTACGCTAAGTGCCGTTCCTACTATTCCTGCTCAAGCTCCAGACAGAAGATATAGGGTTCCAGTGTCTTTATGGCTAGTTGAAAACAGTCAACAATTTATGAACATAGGAAAAATGGCTGAGTAGGCATTAGACTGTAAATCTAAATAAAGGGGTTTAAGTCCCCTTTTTACCAAAGCCTTAAGATGATTATCATGTCGAATTGCAAATTTGAAGGTGTAGAGAAATGACTCTACTAAGGCTTCTCACGCCCCTTTTCTGATAGGCGGGAGAAGTAGATTGAAGCCAGAAATAGGATATTTGGCTGTTAAAATAAAATTTTGTAGGTTTAACTCTTGCCAACCTAGATAAGGTCTTAGTTTAATTAAAGCAATTGATTTGCATTCAATAGATGTAGGATAGAGACTTACAGTCCTTATCAGAAGTTAAACTGTATGTCTTCTTAGGGCTTTGAAGGCTCTTGGACTATGATATCCTAAACTTGTATATAATCAGATACAGTTGATGTGGAAGTGGTAGTGTACTGTGCTTGTAACTGTTAGAAGAGAAAATACGAGATTATATTTTGGGTTTGTGACATGTGAAAATATTTTGGAGTTATTATTAGTTGGGAATATTGTTATTGAAGTTGAATAAATTAAGCAGGTATAGAAGAATAAGCTTAAAATGCTGCAATGGCTATAGATGTTGTTGGAGTTAAGCAGTAGTTTTTTAGGAGTTCTGTAATGATAACTCATTTTGGTAAAAATCCTGTGAGTGGGTTTTCTCCCACTCAATAGCCTTTGGCATCTATGCATTTAGTTGTGTAAGTATGGTGGTGCTTGTTCTCTGGCCTCTGATCTGCTTCTTCGGCTTTCAGATGGTACAGAGCAACTTTCCCCCTCCATCTCTTACATGATGGAGGCAGTGATTCCCTCCTGCTCAGTTCTTCAGTCCCGGGCCGTCACTGTTTCTCACTAATCCACTGAAATCATTCCCATTATCATATTGTCTAGTTTTTTCCTGTTGCAGATGAAAACCACTCAACGTGCCATTTTCAAGGTCAGAGAAGTTAGGGACTGAGGAGGACTGTGCTTCAAAAAGAGCCACCTCTCTCTTGGGTGGTGTGAGAGATGCCTAGCCTTCAGAGAAGAGCCGTGAACACGGGAGGATGGGGGTGGAGGCGGAGGACATGTTTGTAACTCATCTGAAACAACATTGTATTGTTTTTTTTATTTTTTCCCTTGGTATTTTCTCTTTTTTTCCCTTTTTGGGGGTGGTGGTGGAGGGTGGTTTGCTTTATAGCCCAGGCTTGGTCTCAGAGTCTCAGTAATTAGCTTCTGATTTTTTTCCCCCATCTCAAAGCAAGCAACAGGAAAATAAGATTTTTCTGCTTTGCAGATGAAGAAATCACCCTTTTTCACCATAAGCAAGGAAGCAAAGACAGTGAAGTTGGATCAGGTAACCTGCCTGTTTTACAAGGAAGACTGTACCCCGGCTCTAGAGATCCCCATGGTTTGGTGTTGGGGAACTTCCCCATTTATGTGGACAGGACTTGAATACACAAAGAATGGCTGGGTCATTCAAGCCAGACTCCAGGGACTGGAGCCAGAGGCCCAAGCAGGTAAATTTCTTCTGCCATCTCAACAAGCGAAGGGATCCCTAGGCTTTGTTCTTCACCTCCCAGGTATTCAGCTTATGAATCTGTAAAATGTAGACAATAATAGTAGATTACCTGTGCTAAACAATAGTCCATATAAACTTTTGAGAAAAGGTCTGGATATCCAGTTGTGGCAGTTTGAATAAAAATAGCCCCCAGAAGTTCATAGATTTGAATGCTTAGTCATCAGAGATTGGTACTATTAGGAGTTATGTCTTTATTGGGTTGGGTGTGGTCTTGTTGGAGGAAATGTGTCACTGGGGGTGGGCTTTGAGGTTTCAAGGGCCCAAGCCAGGCAGGCCCAGTGTCTCTCCTTGCTGACTATGGATCAGAATGTAGAACTCTCAGCTCCTCCAGCACCATGCCTGCCTGCATGGCACCATGTTCCCTGCCATGCTGACAATGGACTAAACCTCTGAAACTGTAAGCCAACCCCAGTTAAATGCTTTCCTTTATAGGAGTTGCTGTGGTCACGGTGTCTCTTCGCAGCAATAGAACACCGACTAAGACACCAGTAAATATCCACTTTTAGCCATCGTTCATTGCCAGCATTAAAACTATGGTTGGAGTAAATGGGACATATGCTAGATAGTAGCATTATTACTGACTTGTAGCTTAATCATAGATCCTACCTTTCAATGTTAAAAGACAGTAAGGAAAAGAGATTGGAAATAACTGGGGCAAATGGGGCCATAGGAGGTAGAATCAGCAGACAGCAGAGTTACGTCTCCTTTCCCCGACATGATTGAAACCATACATGTTTAAGACTGGGGTAGGGTGGGGATACTTGCATAGACAAATGAGAAATCTGGGGATGATGCCTACATCTAAACAGAAATTGCATTTGTTTTGTCCATAGCTTCTACCCTCAGCCGGAGAGTGTGCATATGTGGTGTCCTCCCCATGCTGAGGGCCAGACTGTGCTTGGTCACACAAGCCTGTGTGGGATTTCCCATTTGTCACTGGTGTCATGTTTCAGACTTTGGATTCGGGGATTACAGACTCTCAACCTTTACAATAACAGACACAAGAAACTCAGCTGGCACCTACCTCTGACTGTAGGAGATTGGTTGAAAGTTGCTTAATTATCGTTAGAGACTTTGCAAATGCCAGTTGTCCTCGTAATTAAGAAAGCCCAATTAGTTTGGAAAAGAGAAACTTGAACGTGACCTTCACAGGGCTTCTGGGTGCTCAGTCTCTACTGACCTCTACTGACCTGCTGACCTCGAGAGCAGCACACTAATAGCTAGTTTTTAAAGGCTGATAAAGACATTTCTGCTAGTTCTTCTAGTTCTGAAGGAGTAGAAGTGACAGGTAGCTGTTTTTAAAAATCACATTTTTGGGGCTGAAGAGCTAAGAGGTTAGGAGAGCTTGCTGCTTCACCAGAGGACCCGTATCTGCAGCCCACTGTCACCTATAACCCACGCTCCAGAGAATCTGGCTCCCTCTTCTGGCTTTCAAGGGGACCTGCACACAGCTGGCATAAGCACTGATACAAGTCGTTTTAGAAAATCATTTGTCTGTTAGATTTTGTTGTTGCTGTTGTGTTGGGTGTTGCTTTTTCTGTAGCTATGAGAGTAACTCGAGAAAGTTCTGGTTGTGAGTTTTCTTCAGTCATCTTGTACTAATTGAAAATCTTTTCGGGTCAGCACAGGGGCCATTCTCGGGTTCATTGAAGACCTTTGGAACATTTCTGTTTCTCTGGTTTGTGCAGGTCACGTCCCAGCCAGAGGCTTCTTCGGTTTAGAGTCTCTGCTGCCCTCTGGTGTCTCTTTGTGGCTCTACAAGTTCTTCTCTTGCTAGAGGTATCCAAGGAATGACAAGATGACCGCTCCCCAAATAAGATGGCAAATACCAGTCCCTGCAAGTCAGAATGTGTTCTTATTAGAAGTTTGCATTATACTGAATGTCTTATCAAAAGAAACCTTAGAGGGGAGAGAGAGAGAGAGAGAGAGAGAGAGAGAGAGAGAGAGAGAGATTAACGATGACTACCACCAGAATGTGGTCCTCTCCTTCTACACCCCAAGGAAGAGAGGACCAGACTCCTCCTCTCATTTGCCCCAAGCTGAGTTGGCCTCCTTGGTGTGGAGTCCCTCTGGGCCACCGCAGACTGTCCCACTCTCTTTTGCTCTCTGTGGCCTCCTGCAGCAGAATGGTACGAGCTGCCATCCACACGCTAGGGATAGGTGACCCCCCGCAACGTAAAATGATTCTTAAATTTTCCATGCAGCTATGTAGTGCCTGAGCCCACCTTGGGCACTGCAGCTGCATAACTGGTTTCTGAGTTTTCAAAAAAACTCCATGCACTTTTGCCCATGTCTTGTTTTTAAGCCAGTGTCTCTGCAGAAAATGACAACCCTGGGAGTTTCATCTGCACACTGTTAATGAGAAATTCAATGTAATTGCCATTCTTTTTGCCCCATGAGTAAGCTTGTGGGTTTCCTTAAATCTAGCTCTCTTTGAATGTTTTCTTTCTTCCCTGGAGTCTAACTGTGGTTCATGAGGCAGGTTTCTGAGTACTTCTAGCTGGTGTTTTGCTGCTGCTGTTTGAATCTAAACTATTCCCTCACAGGCTGTCAATTTAAACACCTGTTCTCTGGGTGAAGGCATTATTGGAAGGACTCTAGAGCTTTCCAGACATGAGGCCTGGGTGATGGAACGAGGTTACTGGGGGTGGGGTTAACCCTTCCAAAATTACTCCACCTCTGTAAGCCAGCCCCAATTAAATGTTTTCCTTTATAAGAGTTGCCATGATAGCCTGGAGGTGGTGTCATGTGCCTTTAATCCCAGCACTTGGGAGGCAGAGGCAGGTGGATTTCTGAGTTCGAGACCAGCATGGTCTACAGAGTGAGTTCCAGGGCAGTCAGGGCTACACAGAGAAACCCTGTCTCGAGAAAGAAAGAAAGAAAGAAAGAAACAAAGAAACAAAGAAACAAAGAAACAAAGAAACAAAGAAAGAAAGAAAGAAACCATGTGGGGGGGGGGACCTAATTTGAAGAAAATAAATAGCATGAGCATCAGTTGTAGGAAAGATCTCATTACAAGATCAGGTGTTAGTTACACTCCAGAACAACAAACTAACCCAGAATTTCTTGTAAATTCTTGTAAAGACTGGAAAGGACAAAGGTTGCTAGTGAGCAGCAGACGTGTGATGGCTTGAATGGTAATGACTGCACTCAAATATGGGTCAAATATTGGTCACCAGTTGGTGAAACTGTTTAGGAAGGATTAGGAGGTGTGTTTTTGGGGTAGGCTTTGAAGTTTCAAAAGATTCATATAATTCCCAGTTAACCATTTGTCTGCCTCATGTTTGTGGATCAAGATATGAGCTCTCAGCTGTTCCTGACTCCATATCTTTATTCTGCCATCAAGGACTCTAACCCTCCAAAACCATAAACCCAATTAAACACTTTGTTTTAAAAGTTGCCTAGATGTGATGTTTTATTATTAACAACAAAAAAGTAACTAAGACAAGCAAGGAAAGTCCCAAGACAGAACGGCACTCTAAGAAACAAAGGATAGGGGATGTTATTCTTCAAAACATTATATCAGGCATGACGAATGTCTTTGATAGGCTCTGTGGTGATCTGAATATGCTTGGCCCAGGGAGTGGCACTAGTAGGAGGTGTGGCCTTGTTGGAGTACATGTGACCTTGTTGGAGTAAACGTGTCATTGTGGGAGTAGACTTTGAGATCCTCCTTCTAGCTGCCTGAAATATAGTTTCCTCCTGACTGCCTTCAGATCAAGATGCAGAACTCTCAGCTCTTTCTCCACACCATGCCTGCCTGGATGCTGCCATGCTCCCACCTTGATGATAATAGACTGGACCTCTGAACCTGTAAGCCAGCCCCAATTAAATGTTGTCCTTTATAAGAGTTGCCTTGGTCATGATGTCTATTCACAGCAATGGAAACCCTACCTAAGACAGGCTCCATAAATAGGACATGATAGATCACTGGCCTGAAGGTCTCAGAAGAAACTGACGAAGTAGAAGAAAGCAGGTAAAAGAAAGAGGGATAGGGAGGGAGAGAAGAAGGAAGGTAGATGATGAAAGGAAAGAAAGAACAAAAAAAAAACAAAAACAAAAACAAAAAAACAAAAAGCCTTTAATCCCCGCACTCGGGAGACAGAGGCAGGCGGATTTCTGAGTTCAAGGCCAGCCTGGGCTACAGAGTGAGTTCCAGGACAGCCAGGGCTACACAGAGAAACCCTGTTTCGAAAAACCAAAAAAAAAAAAAAAATTAAAAGAAAGAAAGAAAGAAAGAAAGAGAGAGAGAAAGAAAGAAAGGCTAGTGGCTTGGACAATCGGAAAGGCACAGCTGAGAAAGGCACAGCTGAGCCCTGTGGGCAGCTACAGTAGGATGACGGTGCTCTGTGGTGGAAACAAGACAACAGAATGGAACACTGAACCTGAGTCCAGTTCCCAGCATACTCATCTGGCAGATCCCGACCACCTGTAACTCCAGCTGCAGAGAATGCGAAGCCTCCTCATGCACCACACACACACACACACACACACGTACACACACACACGCACACACACACATACATACACACACACACACACACACGTACACACAGCATACACACACATACAAGTTCCAGCACGGATTTGAAGAAGGTCTCTTTACTGGCAGTATGGATGCCAGAGGAGGGAGAGTTGGTTTTCTTCAGGAGCACGGCCACTGGTAAGTCACTATGCCCCTGTGGGTGAACCCATACCCATGTACATGCGTGCAGCACTAATTGGACTCTGGATCTAAATAGATAAGTAAATAAATAAATATAAAATAAGGACATAAAGCTGGGAAAGAGATGTGATGGGCTTCATGGAGTGGTTAGAGAGGAAGAGTTGGGTGGTCACAAACAAGATCGTGTATGCATGCATGAAGTTTTCCAAGAACATGACTGCCTGAACAGGAGATGAACAAGAGCAACACCAGTAGACATGGATAAGGGAAAGCCCAGGGGGCCTCAACCCTACACAAAGACCTACAGGCACTAGGGATACTGAGGACAGGAGAGACAGACTTCCCCACAATTAACACACCAACTGGTTATCCAACACCAAATGGTCAGCCCTGAAAACACACATGTAACTAACATTACACAGACTAAAAAGGTTGTATCTTAGTGTTTAGGAATGTGTGTGTGTGTGTGTGTGTGTGTGTGTGTGTGTGTGAGAGAGAGAGAGAGAGAGAGAGAGAGAGAGAGAGAGAGAGAAAGAGAGAGAAAGAGAGAGAAAGAGAGAGAGAGAGAACAATTAATGAAATAAGAGGCCATGAAGTTTAAAGAGAGCGAGGAGGAGTGTATGGGAGGATTGGAGGAAGGAAAGGGAAAGTGGAAGTGATTAAATCATAGTCTCAAAAACAAAATAGGTCATTTTAAAGCTGTATGTTAACAGGATTATGAAGAAATCGATAAGTGAATAAAATTTGTGAATATGTATTGTAAATTCAATAAAATTTGCTACTAGATCTAATGAATAAGAATTTATAGAAAAATATTAACAACAATGTATTGGGTTATGCAAGACCTTGTTTGCAGTTATAATTAAAACTTCTCTCTCTCTCTCCCCTCATAACTTTCTATTATGACTTTCTATCACATCACACTAGGTAGGTTCTTGCCTGAAGAATAATAATGTTCAGAGACTTTGGTAAACTAGCATTAACTAACTTCCCTAGGAGGAACTGGAAACAGACTATAAAACACAGGCTGTGATCAGAAGCAGCAACATGATGGACAGACTGCTCACATTAGCAATCGACCACACATAGTTAGTCACTAAATAGCTTGCTGCCAGGTATCTGCTTATGCATGTTACCTAGGCAACCCCTCATAGCTGTGCCCAGAGGCTAACCTAATCTAGACAATCTACCCAGGTGTGCCCAGGGGCTAACCAAGCTAGACAACCTTCACAGGTGTGCCCAGAGACTAACTTAATCTAGACAATCCCTCAAAACTATGCCCAGAGGCTAACCTAATCTAGACAACCTTTACAGTTGTGCCCAGAGGCTGGCATCGTGGGGAATTTTAGGTACTCTCCATTTAACAATACAAAGTATTACAGGTAACTTCCAAGCATCATACTAGAAAGAACAGTAGCTTGTGTGTGCTTGTGAACAAATAGAACATAGCTAAAATGGAATCTCTGAATTTTGAAGAAATTTCCAAGTTAGTGGAAGAGAAAAAAGGATGAAATCCAAGCAAAATAGTGAAGAACGCGGGCAACTAGACAACTGTAACCTGTGTGTGGTAGCAAACTAGTGGGAGGAGAAGGATAGGGGAGCATGACAGTCTGGCAACAATGACAGAATCTACTCCATACTGAGGTTGGACCGCATACAGCAGTCATGGAGATCAGAGGGCACAGGGCAGGATCAATGTCAGAAATGATATCTAGGGAGGTTGTATTGAAATTTCCCAAAAGTAATAATTAGAAACATTAGAAGATAATTAGGTTGGGGTCAAGTGACTGGAGAGAGAGTGGGAGAAGGGAGGCGGAGGGAGAAGGAGAGAGAGAAGGAGGGGAAGGGGGAGAGGGAGAGGGAGAGGGAGAGGGAGAGGGAGGAAGCAAGGACTAATGCTAATGCTGGATCTTGAGTGACAAGTCAGGTCAGTGGTCAAGTCCTTGGGGCACAAGAATGAAGAGTGGAGCTTGGATCCAAGACTCACAGAAAAAGTCAGGTACATGACAGGTAACCACAGCATGGGGGTGTGCCACAAGTAGATCTGGGGACACATCTGCCATAAAGTGTAAGCAGAATGGTGCCCAGCAGGCAGTGCTGCTCTGAAGGGTGTGAACCCTGCTATATTTAACAATGGTGGGTCTGCATAGCTGCAGGTCCTGACTACAGGTGTAGAACCACACTGCTTCAAGCTAAGCTCTGTGTTCCTGGCTGTGTTCAATAAACAGTGGCCAACACACTCAGGGAAGAGCCTGAGCCACCCTTGTGCCATGTCCTCCATACAGTGATGGATGGTGTCTTCTCAAAGGGAAAGCTCGGACCTATAATCCTACCATTATGAAAGCAGGGGTGTGCCTCAGGTTCTTCTTCAACATCATTATGCTTTAGATGCTATTTGATCTTGGCATCTTCAAATCACGAGCAAGGGTCCATCAGAAAACAATTGTCTGGGGCATGCTTTCAGCCCAGGTCCAAATTATTCAGCACAGATCTTGCTTCCTTCCTACAGACTTCCTTCTCACCTTTCGTTTTTGTCTCATTTCAAGGTGAGCACACATGGCCATGATACCATGGTCTACAAAGACAAATGATGGGTGAGAGTTGGTCTTCACAAGCAGCGTGTAGGAGGCCTTCATAACCAGCATGTGGTAGAGGAGGCCATCACTGCACTAAACACACAAAGCATAGATTCTGCTGCAAAGATATAAATATTTCATTTGTAATAAACAATGGGAACAAGATGAACAGATTTCAAAGCAAGGAAACATGTCAGGCATAAAAATAAAAACCAAAGTACTGTATACTTTAAAATGTCAATATTTAAAGAGAAAATGAGAATTGGTTTTGTCCATCCACCCAAAACTATTTTAGTTGTAAATTTCCATGGCTTTTTTATCAGAAATGAAAATCAGTAAGTCCACATTTCAATGTAAAAGGACCAGGAAATACCTGATATGACTGATCTCAGTTGTCTTCTCACATTGAAGTCCTACAAGTTAGATCACATTCTTGATCACAAAATCCATCTTCATAAAGTTAAAAATGGAACTCACACTTTAAGCTGCTGAAGTACTGGAAACTAAAATGGAATCCATACTAATAAGAAAAGCAGGTCTGAGGTATGATGAGTCCATTGGGCCCTCTAAGACCACTTTAATACCATAATCTCTTCAGGTGAAATAATTTCTCACATCACAACCCAGGCATCCAGACTCATAAAACACAGGAATCACAAGCACAGGAAAAAGTGTGTTTCTAGCAGGTTGAGGCTTTGCTGAAGAGTCTGGCTAGTATGTACAGACTTGTAGTGAGAGTTTTGGTTTCTTAAAAAGCCCAGTTATGGGGGCTGGAGAGATGGCTCAGGGATTAAGAACACATGCTGCTCAAAGGTGTTGAGTTCAATTCCCAGCAACCACATGGTGGCTCACAACCATTTTTAATTGGATCCAATGCCCTCTTCACATAAAGTAAATAAGTAAATCTTTAAAAAAAAGAAAAAAAAAGAAGAAGAAAATCCCAGTTATGTTATCTTATATGAATATGTTTTTGTTTTAATCCCATGTGTGGAATAAGAGGCTGCTTCACAGCAGGTGATTATGATTTGCCTCGTGCACTAGCAAGGGAGTGATTTTTGCCAGCTCTAGATAGTTCATATATAGAATTCTGGGGACTCTTGAGAGGATATAAATGGGAGAACTCTGAGAGGGCCTGGGGTGGCTGCCGCTCCTCCTGCTGCTGCTGGTTCCTGTTGTTGAGGTTGTCAAGTGGTCCTGAGCAAAATTGATGAGAAGAGGAAGTTGGAGATATCCTGACAATGAAGATTGAACTTGCCCCAAAGAACCCAATACCTCTAATCAGCAGGAAGTAGTTTAATGAGGTCTATTCCCCCCTTTCCCCTCTAAGCTTCTTTCTCTCTCCTACCTAGTGCTGGGGGTTGTAATGGATTAGGATAGAATAAAGGTTGGAAGGGTGGTAGACATAAGAACCCAATGAAATTGCTTTTTAAAAAACAAATGTGCCAGCACAGGCAGAGTTGCTTTATCTCTCCCCCCACCAATTGTTTACATTCAGTTCTCCTCAGTTGATCTTCTAAGACCTAGAATCTAGGTAAGCACCCAGATGTGACAAGAATGTAGGAATTCTTCCCCAAACTGCCTTGTCATCTACTTTTCCAGTTGTTTCCTTCCTGGTACCCTAACAATCTAGGCAAACCATGTTAAAGTAGCATATGAACTGGGAATGATTTGTCTATCCTTTGCCTATCCCTCAAGGAAAGATGGGCAGAAGGTATCTTACTTTCCTTCCACTCACTGTGACAAAATACCCTGACAAAAGTAACCCAGAGGAGAAAGGGTCATTTAGCTCCAGATTATAGTTCATCATCTCAGGAAGTCAAAGTGGGAAACACCTGAAAGAGTTAAGTCATGTCACCTCCAATAGCAAAGAGCAGAGAGGCTGAGCTCATGATGCTGTGCTCAGCTCACCCTCTGCATGCCCACCCAGTTTAGGATTACCCTGTCAAGGGAACAGTGTCACCAACAGTATTAACTCATGTTATACTGAGTTAATGTAATATAATTAATTAACTCATGATAATCACTCATAGACCTGCTCACAGGTCAACTTGATCTAGACAATAATTCATTAAAACTCCCTTCTCTGGAAATTCTAAATTCTGTGTCATTGACAATTAAAATTAACCAGCACAGATTATTTGTTTTCCACTAAGCTTTTCATCAAAGCTGTGTTGAGGCAGAGAAGAATTGTTAAGATTATCCACTGCTGGAGCTTTATTATACGGAGTATTATACGGAGTCATCAGCAATACTTAGCTTTTGATTTCCTCACTAAGCTGATGATAGATGAATATCTGTTGAAAGGAAAAAGAAGAGACAAAATATTGAGTAAGTTCCATGGACATTTCCTCATGCAAGCATCAAGCTTCATAGTCTGAGAGCAATCTCACATAAACCATTTCCACTTATGGAGGGAACCTAGTTGTTGGCCATTATGAGTCAGCCAATACTCAGACAGTGATGCATAATTGTGGTTACATAGTGTGTGAACAACAGAAGGCCTCACCTAAAACCTACTCACAAGCCAAAACTTAAGGCTTGTCAACAGAGACGAGTTAAGTGTAGAGAAAATCATTTGGTTTACTATTCTGGGGAATCTCTGCTTCTATAAAGTCATGAAGTCATATTACACACCAGAAAACTACCTATGTAAACAATAAAAAGAATCCTGGAAGGACTTCAACACTTTCCTAGGAATACTTATTATCTTATCAAACTAGGTTCATCACATTTTCTTTTCTGTATCTTTTTACTAATTTTTCTCATACAATATGTTTTGATCATATTATTTGCCCTCCCCCAACTCATTCTTGATCTCCCCTACCTGACTTTATGTAGTTTCTCTCAATAGAAAAAAATCAAAACAAACAAGCAAAATATATAGTTTGCTTTATGTTGGCCAACTATTCCTGGCCTGTGGGTCATATACCCAGGGTCACTCTATTGGAGAAAACTACACCAGTATATCCTGAAGACCAACCACCATTGTAGGCCTCAGGGTTCATAGCTGGGTGATTTTGATGATTACCTTTCTCCTCCAGTAAGGTGCAGAGTACCTTGCAGCATCATGAATACTACTAGTAAGTAGGGGTAAAGCTTCTGCTTAGGCACCAGCTAAGTTTCTCCATGTTCAATGATATAAGTAGTGTCTCCAGCAATAGGGACTTACTGCCTGTTTTTGGAGAATAACCAACAGCATTAACAGTAGCCTATAATGTTGGGGCCTGTGTGTGAGAACCCTTTGGCCACTGACTCAACAAGATGTAATTCATTTCTGCTACTGGGGCTTTAATTGGTAGCATAAAGTGTCTAATTGGTGCATTGTCTCCCTCATTATTTGGTAACTCCATTTAAATTCCTTCCATATAAGTACATGTTTTGAAGTTCTATAGTAGGTTTCCATATGGCTTTTCAAAAAGCTTTCAGTGGTAGTTGTCTCCCCATCCCCCTCCCAACTTAAGACTCCTATTCTAATTTCCCCTTTATTTCTTTATAACATTGCATTCTTTTCCCCTTTCCTTAGAAAATCCTCCTCCCTGGTCCCTTACTGTCTACCTAACCTCTGTGGTTAGTTATATTGAAACACACATTTCTAAAGCTTAAGAGATAACATCCACATAGAAAAAAACATATAATGTTTGTCTTTCTTGGTCTGGGTTACCTCACTCAGGATGAATCTTTCTAGGTCTATCATTTTCCTATAAATTTCATAATTTTATATTTTTTAGCAGTTGAATAATATTTTGTTGTGTAAATGTGTTACACTTTTATTATCCGTTCATCAGTTGATGGACATCTGGTACCACGAAAGCTAGTCCTCCGAGAGGGAGTATTTGAGTCAGTTCATTGAATTTTTAAAAACAACATCTTTGGGCTGCATATCTAGAATACTCAGCTAGCTTTCAGACAGCTCCAGGTTCAATCACCAAATGCCAAAAAAAAAGAAAAGAAAAGATAGTTTCCTTATTTTATATCACTGGAGGATCCATGGAACCAGTAGACTAATAATAAGTTAGTTCAGTCAGAAAACATGTAGTGAGAACAAAATGGTGGTTTTTATTCCCTGGCTCATGCAGTCCATCTCTTAGTAGGGAGCCTGCCAGTCCATTTCTAGCTAGGTTCTAAAACAAACACAGCTTTGTCAATGTGTGCAGTGATTACAGAGAGATGCAGTGTAGAACATTCAGCAGCACAGAGATACACCCACCTCCCACTGTTAGGACACCCCCCCCCCCAAAAAAAAGCACCAAACTACCAGCCATAACATAACACAGAGGACCTGGTGCAGACCTATGCAGGCCCCATGCTTGCTGCTTCAGTCTCTGTGAGCCCAGATGAACCCTGCTTAATTAATTCAGTAGGCCATGTTCTCCTGGTGTCCTCCATCCCCTCTGACTACAATCTTTCCTCCCCTTCTTCTGCAGGATTCCCCAGTCTCCTAGAGGACGGACCCAGTGGAGATTTTAAACGTAGACCTTCTCTCCATACAATGCCTGGCTGTGGGTCTCTGTAACCACTCCCATTTGATGCTAGAGGAAGCCTCTCTGATAACAACTGGACATGGCACTGGTCTATGAGTACAGCAGAATATCATTAGGAATAATTTCACTTATTTTATTTTTGTCATTTGTGTTTGGTTCTACCTTAAGTCTACGTGTTAGCCAGTGTCCAGTTCCTGGTCATAGAGGCAGTATAGGGCATGGATTCCATCATGGTGTGTGCTTCAAGTTAGACCAAGCATTGATTGGCCATTCCCACAAATTCTATGAGTGGCACACACTTGTAACCCAGCACTCAGGAGACAGAAGCAGATAGTCTATGTGAGTTTGAGATTAGCCTGGTCTACATAGTACCAGGGCTACACAATGAGACCTTATGTAGGTCTCTGTAGAGGACCTTCATAGAAATACCTTTCTTTGATTTTTGTTTAATTTGATCATGATACTACTCAAGGAATAAGCCCCTAAGCTACAGCTTCATATACACATGTGCACACACATATGTATATACACATATACAGCTACACATACTGTTAACATAGGCCAAAGGCCAATGGTTTTGGAAAACAGCATTGCCTTGTATAAAGAAAAGCTAACATGGGCCTGATGGTGGTGATACACATCCTTAATCCTAGCACTCAGATCTGTGTATTTGAGGCCAACCTAGTCTACAGAGTGAGTTTCAGGACAGTCAAGGTTGTAAAACAACAGCAACAAACAAAGAAAAAAGAAAAAGAAAAAAAGAGGGTAGGAGAGACAGAGAGAGAGAGAGAGAGAGAGAGAGAGAG
>JADRCH010000013.1:3979645-4020728 GCA_019843965.1 Rhynchomys soricoides
GCGCTAACATGGAACATGGTGGGGGAGAGGGAAATCATCACACAAACAACTCAGACACCAATCTCAGTCAAACAGGGCTGATTTACTGAATGCACTCCCTACAACTGATTGATCAGGGATGCAGTCCAGACTCGGGAGCTGAATTGTAAAGTCCAGCTAGAATCCTACAGAGCTTTTTAAGCTGAAACTCAAAGATCTGTGCCAAGTTATTTCACCGATCAGGATTTAGGATATGGGATTTCCTTAGGAACATGTCTTTGTTGTTCTTTTATCCTGTTCTCATTGGTTGTGGTATTCAACTGTGGCTGGAGACTTGTCTAGCCTAGCATCCATGTTGTGGTATTCAACTGTGGCTGGAGACTTGTCTAGCCTAGCATCCATGTTATGGTATTCAACTGTGGCTGGAGACTTGTCTAGCCTAACATCCATGTTGTGGTATTCAACTGTGGCTGGAGACTTGTCTAGCCTAACATCCATGTCTTAATTTGCCAACCAGGTTGTACATGTCTCTTTCTGCCAAGTTAGGATGTCAGTTCCCATGGAGGTCTTAGAAACTTAAACTTTATTTGACCCCTTCTCAAAATTGAAGTTTTAATCTAAATGGCTTCTTATATTAGTACAGGTGTCTCTCTTATGTTAGGGGTGCACACCAGGGGCAAATTACAAAAGTAAAAAAGCCATAAAATCTTGTACAGAGGTACAGGAAATGCTGTTGGGCTGGTGGTTCTGTTGGACTCGAAAGGCCACACGTCTGGGCAGCCCACCCCACAAAGACACAGAGACTGAGAACGATGCAAAAAGCAAAAGGTCTATTGAACCCAGTGCACTGGGCCACCCTACCAACAAGGCAATGGCGACCCCGGGTTAGTAAGGTACACACTTTTTATACAGTTTTCTGGGGCAGAGCTTGGCAACAGCATGAAAGGGTAGGTTCACATCAGTGGTTAATTTTGACCTTTTTTATGATTGGAGCCCGAGGTGGTAACGTCAGCCTGTTACCACCCACCTGTGGCTTCAGCCTGTCTTTGACAACAGAGAATTCTGTCCATCGTGTGGGGCCTGAGGCATATCTGTACCTAGCCTCACTTTTTCATTTTATAACGGTTATCTTTGGCCCTTCTGACTATCTGGAATGTTTCCCGGTCCGGCTCATCAGCCTCCTTTTGTCTCTCAAGGCCTCACAGTTCGAGTCCAAGCTTATTGTGTTTAACTATACAAAGCAGTTCTAACTGACTTCTGTTGTGATTTGTTTCCAAGAAAACCAAAGTACAGAACATAACAGAATATACAATCAACTCAGGCAAGAGAAAGTTTCCTAGTGATAGCACATGAGGAAGTTTCCTTATGACATTAGTAACAGCACAAAATGGTTGGCTAGGCAGGCAACAGTTACCTAGGCCTTAATATGCAGCAATAGTGTGTTCTACCTAACACCTTCCTGCTTTCTTCTTGCAAAGAGTAACACTGTTTTATTCAGATACCAAGAGATAGGAACAATGCTCTTACAGAACATGAACATAGCCAAGGTAAGAAAAGGTACTTATTTCTTGCTCTGGCAAGTAAGATAACAGTGACAAAATGTGTGAACACACACAGTGACAGGAGACAACAGCCACCATTCTTTCTTCCAGCTTTTAAGTTGACTCAGGGGCAGATAATTCACTTGGTGTAAGGACACACCACCCATCTAATGATGAACGGAAATGTGGAAAGATGAATTCCTTCATGAACCTGGGCTGGAGGCCAACCTGGAATATATCACCACATTCCACTGAGCTGCTGCACACATGCAACAGAGTGTGCTGTGGCTTCAGACTTCATGTGCCCTTTCTGATGTCATGATAAAGAAGAAAAGGCTAACAGAACACCTAACGCAAAGGAGTCAATGATTAACAGCTGATAGAGGCAAAAACATGGCAACCATGATAGACAACATTCTCTCCACTGTCCCCTGTCACTACTAAAAACCAATAACAATTCAATTATGGTATCACAAAACTGGGCACTAAAAGGTATAATCTATAAAAAAAAAAAAAATGGCGGGGGAAGCAGTAAGCAACATCTAAAAGCAAAGCATGAATGGTATAGCAACATCCTATGTGTCGAAGTTCTCAGCAACAGGTAGTGTTCATTTTCTCTGTCCCAGAATCACAACCCTGCAATCTATCTGATGAAGTAATTCTTTAATTTAGCTTCGTTGTTTTTGGGGGAGAGGGGTGGGACATTTTGTTTTGTTGGCTGTTCTAGACTTCAGCAATAGATCACATTGCTGGATAGAATTTTCCTGTGGAAATGAACAAATGTCTCTTCACCTCAGGCCAAGTAACAATTCCATTTAAGTATGGCTTGGTTCACCAGAGTTCCTTTTACATACAGATGCATGCATAAGGAATCACTAACAGGAGAGTGAGTGGTCCCAAAAGAGCAATGTCACCACAAGTCTCACCTCAGTGTGGATGGAGACTTCCCCACAGAGGCATTGATGGAGTCCACATTTTAGTCAACCTGCTATACTTGGTATATGTCTTAATTTGAATTTTATGGCTGTGAAGAAACATCATGACCAAGGCAACTTTTATAAAGGTAAACATTTAATTGAGACTGGCTTACAGTTTCAGAGCTTCAGTCCATTATCATCATGGTGGAAAGCATGGCATCATGCAGGCTGCCTTGGTGATCGAGGAGCCAAGAGTTCTGCATCCTGATCTGAAGACAGCCAAGAGGAGGCTCTCCTTTCCATACTAGGCAGAGCTTGAGCACTAGGAGCTCTCAAAGCCCTCCTATACAGTGATGCACTTCCTCCAACAAGGCCACACCTCTTAATGGTGGCACTTCCCATGGGCCAACCACCACAGTATACTCTAGCATTGCACAGGCCATGGACTGAAATAGAAATCAGGAGGCATAGGACACAGTGGTTAGAACCACAAATGAGGGCCTAATTGTGGGACTGTGAAAGACAGCCTGGTTTCTGGTTGAGCTAAGGTTTTAAACCCCGGTGGACCCAGTAGGAAATAACCCTATAAGGGACTGCAGGTGTTTGGCCATGCTCCTAGAAACCAGGCTCCTGACAGGAGACCGCAGCTCTCCATAGGTCTGTGACTACAGGTAACGTAGCCTCAAGCTCCTCCACAGGTAGAGGCGTGGTCACATAGCCTCAAGACATCCCCATGCTAATGAGGCACCTAGAGGCTTAGCCACTCCCCCTCCCTGCAAAGGTATTTCAACCTCTCCCCTCCCTGAGGTCTCAGAGTACAGATTCACTCATGCTACTCTCCACCATAACAATAAATGCCCTGAAACCCTAGAATGTCTCTCTTCGTCTTCATCTCATCTTCATTGGGGAATAATGAAACAGACCTTCTTCTGAAGAGCCGCATCTAGTCTCCCTCAGAAGGCCTCCCAGGGCTCCCAGCCACGGCCACCAACCAAACCAAACCAATCCAGCTAGCCAGCACCAAGCCAAGGACCCAGTCCCCTGCAGAATCCAGCTGGTCTCCTCCCTGCCTTTCCCCTTCTGAGCTAGATTTGGCCTGCAGCCCCCACTTTGTTCTCAGCTCTTCTGTAGCATCCAGCAGTGCCTGGGATGTCCAAGAGCATGGGAACCCGATGGAGCCAGCTTCCCTTCAATCCCCGGGACCCCAGCCCTCGCTATCCCACCTCTGGGTGGTGTTCCTGAGACTTCTCACAGCCAGACACCTGCTCTGGCCTTCGGGGGTTGAGAGGGAACTTGGGGAGGGGTCAAAAGAATGGGGTACAAGAGACACAAGGAAGGAGAGAAAGTTGTGCATTCTGATCAAGCTCTCAAAGTTTATTTCGGGACAGCAGTTTAAAAAGACAGGCAAGCGGGAAGATGACACACGGCCCAGGGCCAACGTGGCTTCCGGGAAACACCAGACGTTCTTTCAATTCCTGGGACCCAAGACCACAAATGCCCTGTCCTTTCTTAACCTTGCACTTTAACTGAATAGGCTTCACAGAACAATGGGTAATTTCATGGGTTTGGATCCCAGCATCTCCTGGGTTTAGTTCCCGAAAGACACCTGCCTGGCAGTGCCTTGGTGTATGCACGGTCAAACTTCCTGCATCCCGCCTCTCCCAGAGGCCTGAGAGCCTGGAGCAGATGCGCAGGACTCCACTCCACCATCCCACTGGTTAACCAAACACTAATGGGTCTCCCCACCCCCTAGTATGAAGGAATGTCAACAGATCCCATTCTGAGGGAGGCTTGTAGGTGATCATAGCTACTCCCATTAAGAATGTAATCATTATTGAGCTCAGAAGACAGTGGTCCACACAGTCCTCGACAGTATGATTATGAAGACACTACGCTGTTTTTGCTGGGGACTGGAGTAAAATCACCTAATTTTCAATACAATCTTAAATGAAAAAAATCAGAACCCAAGAGTGTATATATATCCTGATTACAACCATGGGGAACATAGCTATAATTAGCCTGGATTGTAATTGGCAAACAGGTTGTTACATATGCACCCAGCTGAACGCTGAGGTGGAGGGTGTTGTGAATTCACAAATCTGCTCAGGCAAAGAAAGAAAAGACCACGGTGAACCATGGCTGCTATAAAAGGCACGGCTCTTCTCCACCAAGATCATCAGATGGATTTCAAATAGCCCAGGCAGCCAAGAGCAGAGCTGGATGTGCCCAGAGTTTAAAGGTGTAGGCCATCTCCCTGCTCTACACTGTAAGCACCAGAGCAGTAGCCCAAAGCAGAACAAGGCCAGCAATGTAAGAAGCAGGGGAGCCCTGGCCCTGAGGGAACACTGCTCAGCTTCCAGGTACTGCTGGCTTGATAAACATTTCTTCCAGAGTGTTTGCTACAGATGTGTGACTTCTGTGAAGGCTGTGCTTGTGGTCAGTGCTAGAAAGGAACAACAGAGCAGCCATGTCCCAGTGAGGCTAATCATCTAGGAAACCTGCAGAAGAGCACTTACAAATGCATGTTTATGAGCATGTGAAAGGACCCAAGGTGTGACATGTAAAGGAGCTTGCCCCGAGTCTGATGACTTGGATTCAATCCCTAGAATCCACAAGTCCTTACAAATGCATGTTTATGAGCATGTGAAAGGACCCAAGGTGTGACATGTAAAGGAGCTTGCCCCGAGTCTGATGACTTGGATTCAATCCCTAGAATCCACAAGTCCCCTCGAAATAAATAGTTAAAAATGTTTAAACAGTATATGAAAATAAACTCATAGGTATTGTTACATGCTGTAACGGGAAGGAGATTTTCTTTGCACTTTCTGTCCACTGTGTTCTGTGACAGACTTAGTCTATCTTCATTCATCAATATTCTTTATTTTTTGAAACAAGGGCTCTAGCCAGTAACCCAGCCCATACTCACTATATAGCCAAGGGTGACTTTGGCCTTCTGACTTTCCTGCCTCCACCTCCCAAATATTAGGTAATGACTTGTTACCATGCAGATTATGAACCATGCTTTCTCATGAAAGTCGCATTATCTGGCTTCTCTGCCACCATGCTCACACTGGCCCCGTGTTCCCACCTGGCCTACAAGATACAGGCAGAAAGACACATGCTCTCCAAAAGAATAAATCCACGTCCTACCTTGAAGAAGCAGCCCACGCACTCAAGACCGGTCACCTCAGATGACTTCTGACTCAAGGTCACCCCCAGCCCTTCTTCAACTTCAGACCCCTTACTCATGGCTGTTCTTCATCTGCTATGTTCATCTCCACAATGAGACCCTAAAATGAAGGAAGGCCCCTTCTTTTTTTTTTTATGTAGCAAATTTTACAATAACCATTTTGAAGAGCTAAGGATGGAATTGTAAATAACACTGTACTGCCCAAACTCCTTCCTTGGGAGAGGCAAAAATAGCATGTACCCTCCTCCTCAGGTCCCAGTGATAAACCACAGAGCAATTCCTCCCGGGAACCCAGGAGTGTATCAGGTCAATAGGAGTTGCTACAAACAGGGGCATAGATGACCTTAACCAGCCACTCTAGAAGGACTGCACCCTGAAGGGACAGTCACTTCCCCATAGCTGAGTAGATAGAGCCTCCTCCCCTCATCCTTCCCAACCTACATCCTCTGGCTCATCCCCCAAGGCCGCATGCAATTAGGGAAGATACAGCTGGTTGGGGATGTGTGTAGCTGGACCCTCCCTCTTCCTTCCCCCTATGAAGAAAGGTAAACAGCCAATAGGCCCAACCGCATGAGCTTTTGATCCAGGCTCAGCTAGCTCTTGTTCTACACAGGACTACTCACCCAAAGGATCTTGAAATAAAATCCATATAAGGACTAAATAAAAGACAAGTAACATGAGAAAGTAGTAGACACATCTACATATAAAATGCTCAGGCATGAGCACATGGAACCTATGTGCAGCCAATGGTACCTGACCATGGTGGACAAGAGAGAAATGGAGATCAGTGAAAGGGGAAGAGTCTGCTGCAGCATCACCCTCACCAGAGGCATGTTGCTCTTCAGTGGTTCTGCTTCTCGGGAGACTAGATTAGGAGCAGGTAGCTATAAAGCAAGACCACCACAGTCCTTCCTCCCATAGTTACAGTATGTTAACAGGTATTTAGATTTATATTGACATTACGTGTGTGTGTGTGTGTGTGTGTGTGTGTGTGTGTGTGTGTGTGTGTGTTTTGAGGGGTTTTTTTGTTGTTGTTTAGAATCATACTCTACAATTTAATAGACATGTCTAACTAACCAGAGGGACTCTCTGGAGTCTAATGCTGTTTACTTGGGGATAACAGAACACTGCAATGTGGACCCACACAGCCAAGGAAACTGTGTTTATTCATGGAGGGTTGAGGCAGGTGAAAAGTTTTGAAGGAAGAAGTGAGAAGCAATGAACTGGAGAGATGGCATGGTGAACAAAGTGCCTGTCGTAAAACATAAGGATCATGGCACCCCGGTGAAAGCTGGGCACAGTGTTGTCACCTGGGAGGCCAGAGGGTCCCTGGGGTTTGCTAGCTGGCTGGTCTAGACAAATGAATGAGCTCCATGGGGGTGTCTTGGGAAAAGAGCCTCCCCCTATGCACAGGAAAAGGCTGAGGTCCAGGTACACAGACATGCACAGGGCTGGGGGACACTGAGAGACCCTGTCTCAGAAAATATGGTGGAGAGTAACTGAAGAGGATGCCTAAAGTGACCCAGGGCCTCCCTACACGTGCACACATACATGCATGTGAATATACCCACACAAACACACATGCGCATGCACACACACAATAGGAGGATCACATAACTATGAAACCATCTTAGGCTGCAAAGGAAAATAACAAGGGTCGTGCTGTTCCAAAACTAAACAGTTGTTGGACAGACATCTTTGTAGAACCAGTGTGTGAGTACACACATGTGAACGTGTGTGTGCACGTGCATGTGGGGGGGGAGTGTTGTGTTTCTAGCAGAGGCTTTTATGAATACTTCATTATTTCCTCCTCCTTTTTTGTTTGGGCTTGACAAGTCACTCCATTTTGATTCTGACAAACTTCACAGTTCTGCAAATCAAAGAACCTCCAGGCACCAGAAAACCACTGTTGCCTGTGCTGGGTGGCCTGTGTTTCAGAATTCCCAGGGAGATCACAGGGGTCAAGGAAAGCAACAGAAAGCAACTAAGGGTGGCACAACTCTGCACCTGTGAAGTCCCCTCAGCTTATACGTGAGAATTGGCACTGAGTGGGGCTCCACTAACAACTGGAGAGCTGAGATGTCTTGAGGAACACCCCCAATATAGGAGGGTGTCTGCCCTAACCACTCAGAGAGGAAGCAAAAACAGGACAGATTGCAACAGCCACTACACTTCCTTCACGCCCTGCTCTTGGGACGTGGCGACCAGCAGAAAGAAGCTTGATTGTGGAGAGCTGCCTTAGCGGAGGGATGCCTACTGAAGTCCAGACACACCACACAGGTAACTTTAACTCTTGCTCTCTTTCCCATGGCATGGGTGAATGAGGCTTCAGTGGTAGTTGATGCACACTCCTAAAAGTGCTATGGTTCTCCTCCTGCCTACCTCAACTTTCTCCCAAGTTGTAGACAGTTCTTAGCCGTAATGGTTAGAATTCTTTAAAACACACATACACACACACACACACACACACACACACACACATGGGCACACGTGTGTGTGCGCGCACACACACACACACACACACATACACATACACATACACACAGTGTTCTAAAGGCCTTTTAGATGGTGTGGAAATTTTTGTGGCTCTGACTCAAATTTGCCTGAATCAACAGTGGTTGTCAATAGATATTCGAGAGACCAGTGTGCATGCCTGGGATGAGTTCCAAGAACTTAGCATGCACCGACCTGGCTTCTCTGCTCTCTGGAATACAATGTGTTGTCACTTCTGAGTTTAGGCTCCAGGAAGAAAACAGGAGGGTCAGAGGCCACAGATTGTGCAGAGTTGAAAATGCCTTTCTGCAGCCTCTACTGAACAGGGGCAGCTGCAGCTTCGTTCCCCTCACTTTAACTACTTAGGAAGGATGCCAGAGTTCTGCATCTCCAGGCAGTCCTTCACCAGCACCAGAGGTCAGTCAGCTGCTGGTGACTCACACTTCCTCCCTTCCTGGACCTTTCAATGGTCCAGCCTGCGTCTGAAACCCTTCCCTAAAGTGACTTGTTTTGTTCTAGGGTAAGAAGAGCTCAGTGTATGCATGGGTTTGCATTTCTTCAGAAAAGAGTAGCTGATGTATATCCCCAGCCTTTCTGCAGAAGGATCTATCAGGGGCCATCATGGGCTCTGTGAATTCCAGAGGTCACAAGGCTGAAGCCCAGGTGGTAATGATGGGCCTTGACTCTGCTGGTAAGACCACAATCTTGTACAAACTGAAAGGAAACCAGCTGGTGGATACCCTACCCACTGTTGGTTTTAATGTAGAGCCCCTTGAGGCTCCTGGATATGTGTCACTAACTCTCTGGGACATTGGGGGACAGACCCAGCTCAGGGCTACCTGGAAGGACTACCTGGAAGGCATTGACCTCCTTGTATATGTGCTAGACAGCACAGATGAAGCCCGCTTGCCTGAGGCAGTGGCTGGGCTCAAGGAAATCCTAGAAGACCCCAACATGGCTGGCATCCCTTTCTTGGTACTGGCCAACAAGCAGGAGGCTCCTGATGCTCTACCATTGCTTGAAATCAGAAACAGGCTGGGCCTGGAAAGGTTCCAAGACCATTGCTGGGATCTGCAGGCTTGTTCTGCTCTCACAGGCCAGGGGCTGCAGGAAGCCCTGCAGAGCCTGCTGCGTTTGCTGAAGTCCTACTGAAAGGCAGAAACATCTGACTCCAGGCTGGAGCAGGACAGGGAGTAGGGTCAGCTGGACCCCTGAGCAGGCAGAACAGTTTATCCTTGCTTCTAAGAACAGGAGGGCCAGCTGACCCTTGAGAAACTGAAACTCAGCTTGCCACATAAGAAACCACGTTTCTCTTGGACAGTATATTTTCTTCTCAGGACTTATTCTCAGTGGCAGTTATGCAGAAAATCTACAGTTCTTCAAGCAATAGTCAGAGGAAATAGAAAAATCCTCAGACTATCCCATGTAACAACTCAGTACCAAGTGTCAATGTAACAAACTTGGTGACATAATAACTGACAACCAAGTTCACAAATGAAAAGGGGTTTCAAAACTGCGTCTGAGTGTCACCTGGTCTATCACTGTCACCTGAGTGTCACTGGACCTATCACTGTCATTTGAGTGTCACCTGGCCTATCACTGTCATCTGAGTGTCACCTGGCCTATCATCACTGTCATCAGGAGCAATTCTTCCTGCTGGCCTCTGGGCAGGAGCCACTGTCACTCTAGTACATTTAACTGGGCTCGAAGCAGCGAGGGGCAGGTCTACTCCCACAATGCTGCAGGAGTCCATGGGGCCCTTGATCCTCCCAGAGTTCCCCCTGCTCTCCAACTCTGACTAACTCTTCTCTGCCCTGCATCCTATGTTGTAGAAAAGTAAAATAAAACTCCACTTGTACTCTTCGTTTGTAGCACATGTCTGTCCTTAAAGATTAGGAAATCAGGGGCTGGAAGATGGCTTAGCAGATAATGGCACTTGCTGCTGAGTTTAATGACCTGGGTTTGATCCCCAGAGAGAACTGATTCCTACAAATTGTCCTCTGTGCTGTGGCACATGTGTGTGCATGCATGAGTATGGGTGTTTGTGTGTGTGTGCGCGCATGAGCATGCGTGCACGTATGCAATGGCAAGCATGTATCTTCCACACTCAAATGAATAAATATTTTTTTAAAAATGTTTTCAATCAGATCAAGCTTGGAATGTAGCTCAGTGACTTGAATGCATGCACGAAGTTTTGGGTTAAATCTCTAGTGTTGGATTGGGGATATACAGGAAGTGTAAAGATCAGCAGTGCCTGCCCGTAATCCCAGTGTTTGGGAATCAAAGATATGAGGAGGGTCATGAATTGAAGTCCAGCAGGAGCTGCAAGATAAAACAATAATAATATTAAAATAGATCAGAGGAGTTGGTTTTCATGGAAGATATGTAGAGAGAGAGAGCACTTGATTTGTGGTAAACCAAAGACAAACACCTGGTGTGGTGGCTGCGCCACACTGTGGAGGAGGTAGTTGAAGCTCTGAGGTCAGGCCAGCCTGGTCTAGAGAGCAAGACCCCAAGAGAGAAAGAGAGAGGGCAAGAGAGACAGAAATGGAAAAAGGAAGGAAGGGAGGGAGGGAGGGAGGGAGGAGGGAAGGAAAGGGCTGGAGAGATGACTCAATGATTAAGAGCACTGGCTGCTCTTCCAGAGGACCTGGGTTCAATTCCGAGCACCCACATGGCAGTTCTCAACTGTCTATGACTCCAGTTCCAGGGGATCTGACACTCTCACACAGACATTCATGCAGGCAAAACAACAATGCACATAAAATAGATAGATAAATAAATAAATAATTTCTGAGAGAAAGAGAAGAGAAGAGAGAACCAGGAGAGAAGAGAAGAGAAGAGAGAAAGGAAAAAAGAAAGGATTGGTGAAGGAAACAAAGAAACAAAATCCAACCATCAAACCACTGTTCCCTGAGGACCAGGACTTATGGATGAGTTGTCGCCTGACAATCCTGTTGACAGCAAAAGTTGGCTTTCACTACAACACAGGGACAGGAGGGACACACAGGGTGCTGCTGTGATGTATATCGTAAAGACACATTTGGGCTCCATATTGTGAAAGGGGGATCTGCATGTGCATGTTATTAAGAGCTTGGCTTCTATGTGTTTGAAATAGTTTCTTGCTCTGAGTTAACCCCTCCCAGCCCAGATGCTCCCGGAGGAGTACAAGTTAGATACTGGCAGAAGATAACTAGACTCAGCATTAGTGAGGGCTCAGACATCTACAGAGTGAGGTCAAGGGATGGTGAGAGACACAAAAGTCTCAGAAATGCTGACCACCAGACAGGAAAGGCAAGACAGACCTCTGGAGTGACTGGTGGCCTTTGTCTACACCCACCCCTGCCCCCACAACCATAGAGTCTGTTGGTAGAGAGGATATGAAAGTCGGTTTTTAGGGTGTTAAACAGCTTCCTTGTCTTTGACTACTCATTGGCCTTTGTATTGAGGGACCCATAAAGCTCCTCATCAGGCTTGCAGCATGTGTTTCAGGTCATTTTTGTACAGAGAGGATCCAACGAATTTGATCAAACTTTCAAAGACATGTGTGACTCCCAAAAGAATCCCAAAAGCTTCAGTCTTACCATTCCTCCTGCTCCAGAGCACTGTCTGGCATCTTGAGCTTTTCCATGACAAAGCTTACTTGCAGGACTCAGGCGAAGTGACAATGTTGCTTCCTACCCCTGCTAACAGCCTGCAGCTCCTGGGGTGGCACTGCTGAAACTGGCCCCAGAGCAAGCAACGTCAAAAACATAAACAAACACATTTGTGGCTTTCTACAGTCTCAGAATTTACTGAGTACCTACATAACTGCATCTGTTTCATCGGCTGTAATTTGCCAAATAGTCCTGATTACCCTTAACTGGCTATTGGCAAGCACTGATTCTTCTATACAGCTGTAATGATTGACACTCCAGCTACATATTATTTATGTTCTGTGTATGCACGCACATGTGCACATACACACACATACAGCATCACTACAAAAGGGTTAAAGATGCCTTCAAGTTCTAAGAGGCCTTTCATAAAGCAGAGGCAGAGAGCTATGAAGACAAGAGTCACTGTAGCTGTTAGGTAAGACACTAAGGCACCCAGGTGTGAAGGCTGAAGGAAGGCAGGATCTTAAGGTAGACTTGTGGAGCAGACAACAGCTGGACAGATGAACTAAGGCCCTGAGGAACAATGCTGACTTGAAGCCCCAGAGTAGCTGTTGTCTGTCTGTCAGTCCTCTGCTTCCTAGCATCCAGGTGGGTGCCTTTCCCCCTCCTTGGTCTGTGTGTGCAGTAAGTTCTTGGGCCTGTTTTTTAACTAGAGTTTTAATCTCTCCATGTGCTCATATGGTCTCAGTTTTCATTTAGTCTGTTTGAGACAGTCTCACTATGTAGCCCTGACTAGCATGAGATGACTATGTAGATCAGGCTAGCCTTGAACTCACAGGGATCTGACAGCCTCTGCCTCATGAGAGCTGAGATTAAAGGCCACCACAACCAACCCAATGATATCAATCTACTTTGAGTTTATAGTTGGTATTTGTCTCAGCATCAGCACTCAAAATACAGCCTTCAGTTGCTTGTAAATGGAGTCACCCAAGGCAAGGCATGGCTGGAAGCCACTGTTTCACACAATGTGGAATCAGAGCAAGGTACAAGGTCCAGGGTTCAATCCCTAAGACTGTCTTTTAAAAAGTTGGGGAGAGGGCTGGGGAGATAGCTCATCAGTTAAGAGCACTGACTGCTTCTTCCAGAGGTCCTGAGTTCAATTCCCAGCAACTACATGGTGGCTCACAGCCATCTGTAATGGGATCTGATGCCCTCTTCTGGTGTGTCTGAAGACAGTGACAGTGT
Organism: Rhynchomys soricoides; assembly: GCA_019843965.1. NCBI lineage: Eukaryota > Metazoa > Chordata > Mammalia > Rodentia > Muridae > Rhynchomys > Rhynchomys soricoides. The sequence continues at coordinate 3,992,610 of JADRCH010000013.1, forward strand.
ACTCATATACATAAAATAAATAAGTAAGTCTTTTTTAAAAAAAAGTGTGGGATAGTGGTGGGGAGAAGGAAGATACTCCTGATCCTGATTTTCCATGTAACATTTATTGGAGGTGACTTGTCACTTTAAGTTCTTCCTTTGGTTTCTTTTGTATTTATATGAACATTTATTTAGCTTTAAAAAGCTACCTAGATATGCCTCTGTGTAGCTTTGGGCTGTAGGGATGAAACCAAGGGAAAAGCAGGACTCCCAGTTTCCATGGAGGAGGGGGAGCCCGACTTAGGTTTCAGTTGCAAACCATGCATGTCCTGAAGATAGACGTTTGTTTCCTTTGAGTAAAGACAGTCAACTCACAGTGGCAGGGACTTCATTTTCCAGGTGAGTCCAGGGTGAACCTGAGTGACAAAATCAGTCTCTTTTGCTTGGGAACTGACGTCACTGGCTTGAGGACACTGTGTCTTCCTGCCCACTATTGTTTACTCTAGAGGACCTGCCTGTAGTGTGCCCACGCCTAACTGAAAGCTTTCTCCGACTAACAAATTGCCGTGCTCAGCGGAGTCTTACTGTCATTCCCCTCCAGGCATGGATGCCTGGATCAGGGAGCTTTTCCTTTCATGGGAAAGAAGAGCACCAGGCCACAGTGTGTCCTAGGGAACAAAAGAAGGTTTTGAAGGACTCTGCATTAGGAAGACTGAGTATGTTCTGTGTTCAATGTGATCAACAAAACTGCAACCACAAACGCTGACTTCCATGACTGCCCCTGAGCTCAGCCAAGGAAGGCATTCACAGGCAGCGTGGGCTGACCTGACATATCCTTGGTTGTCTTGATTTTCACCACTCTAACATACATTCACTTTTGAGGATCTTGTGCCCTGAAGCAACAGACGGTGGGGTTTAAGGTTCTCCCTGAGAGCTGGGCTGGCGGTGGAGATTATTCATGGCCTTGAGGACCCAGGTTTGCTGTTCTGTGCTCACATTGGCAGGCTCCCAACTGCCTGTAACTCCAGCTCCAAGCAGCCAATGCTCTCTTCTGGCCTCTGCAGACACCAGGCACATACATGATTCATATACTTTCATGCAAACACTCATATAAATAAAACAAAAATAAACACATCTTTTTTAAAAAAACAAAAAAAAAACAAAAAACTCTTTTAAATTCTGCCCCATATCTCAAGCTAACAAACCTTCCCAGCTCCCAGCCTCGGCACATAGACATTTCTGTGGCCTATTCCAGGCATGAAATTGTAAACCCAGCAAACCAGGTCTCATAGAAGCACTTTGATTGTTCAAATAAAAGGATGCTTTGTGGTTATAAATGGCTTCTTGTTTATTAAACGAACAACACCATACACCATTGGGCTTTGCAGCTTTTACCTGTCCTTTCTTGGGATTCCACAGACTTTAGTGTCAGGTGTTGTGTGTTGCTGACTTAACTGAGGGCAGGTGTGAGTGAAATAAAGAAATTAACAATGTTTGTGGTCTATGAAAATTCTTCTATGAGAGAATCGCCACCTAAAGGAAGCCACAACCCATCTTTTACTTGCATCCGTGCTGTCTAAATGCAGGTAAATGTCCTGCTCTGGGCTTGAAGTCCATTAGAACTGACCAACATCGCCTCCACTCCCACCAACTAGGTACCCCAGGCAGATTGCTTAACCCACTTCACAGGATCCTACAATAGCCCAGGCTATACTTCAAGTTGTGTTCTGTGAGCCTTAGTCTCCTGATTATACATACTATATGCCTCTATGCCTCCCATTGCTCTCCCCTCTTCTTCTTCTCCTTCCCTCTTCCGCCTTCCCCCTCCCCTTCCCACCCCCTCTCAACACAATGAAATCCCTCTGATCTTATAAACTCACCGGCCAAGCTTTACTTTGCCTCATCCTAAAATCCCCACCTGGGATTACAGGCCTAGGAAACCATGTTTGGAAATGGTTTAATTTAATGCCAATGAATCTTCAAGATGTTGTGGGGAGGAACTTTGGGTAGTCAAAGCTCTAAGTTCACAAGAGACAAAGTGTAAATGCAAGGTACCAGAGGGAGGCTTATAGGTACCATCCCCAGGCTTATAGATGGGCCAAGAACAAGCTGAAGAAGCCCCACAGACTAACTGGCTGGCTCTGAGCACCTCTTCAGGCTGGGATTTCATGGGGATCTGCTAGACTGGCCTTTCTCCAACTCACAGCTCTGTGGAGTCTCTCCATTAGTGACTGGTCTCCTGGGACTCAAAGCCTGGATGACAGCTTTTGAGAAAGAACAGGCTGGGGTAGGATAAGGCTCAGGAGATTCAGCACAGATGTGAAGTTCAGTGGGAGAATGCTGGTGCCCAGGGAGCCAGAAGGAGCAGTGGCTTTCAATGGGGAAGCCACATTTCCCTGACTGTGCCCTAGACTTGTAGAATAGCTCCTCTCAAGGGAAACACCTTTGCCAGCAACAGATTACAGACATTTTAGCCCTATGTAAGCACAGGGTATTTTGCTTTGTTTTTAAGAGTATCACATAGCTCAGGATGGCCTCAAACTTGATGTGTAGCCAGCATTTGTCATTTTAGCATCGTTATTTGGGGTCTTTTTAGTGAATGACACATTGTCTTCAAAAGCAATTTCTGCTTTATCAGTTGAGTAGAAGTTTCTAGACTTTCAGTCAACCTGAAAGAAAGTCTGCCTTCTCAGACCCTCTTAATTTCCCTGTTCTTTCTGTCTTCCTCTCATGTCCCAGGCAGAAGAATGAACACACCACAGACCCTTCCTATTAGGCAAGATGGGGTCAAATTCTCCAGGGCAGTCAGATGATGATGGCTGGAGGGAGTCTAGCGGTTGTTTGTTCAGCCACAGCTGGGTCACAAGGCTCTTACACAAGCATGTGGCCCAACTTAGGCCCAGTTTCCTTTAAGCCAGGATGATTCAGCAGCTCTGAGAGGATCTCAGGGACACTCTCCTGCAAGTCCACCTCTGGCCCCTTGCAATCAGCATCTAGATAACACCAGAAACAAGGCCAGACCTGATTCCGAGGCTGTCATGCCTCTGGGAAGACAAGCACATCGTTAGTGATGCCTAACCCCTAATTTGGGGTGGGGGTAGGGTGTCTACAATCAAGTCAAGGAAAAAAAATTATTGAGTTATTAGACTAAGTAGTAACATGCATACACACATTTGATTGTACTCTATCCTCAAACCTCATCAGACAGGCAATAAGGGAATCCAAAGAAGGAAAACAAAGTAAGAAAGGAAAAGAAACAAAATTTCATAAAAGCCAAAAACAAAAACAAAAAAGCAGAAGAGAAAAATCTCAGTTTTGAGATAACAATGAAATCATAGCATGTGAAAACAGTTCACAGGACAAAAAAGCCACGGCTCAGATGTCCTAGGTATGGGCACTGTGTCTGTCTGTGCAGCTCAGTGGACGTCTTCTCTGCCACACACAGGTGTAAAGGGAGGTAGCATTAACCTATCTAATGTGCTCAAATGCAAAAAGTTTCTACCTGGATTTTGGAGAAAAACGCACAGTCATTCAGCAACTTGACTGACTCACACACAGTGTTTGAGCTTTAGAGGCACATCTCCAGAGGCCACACTCTCAAATGACACAGAAGTTAGGCTCCAAAATTTGGAGTTCTCGGGACATGCCACAGGAGGAAAGAAGGTGTGGTCAAAACAGAACAGGTAGAAAGTCTAGAGGGAACGTGACCCTCAGGCCATGCTTCCATTTCATCCTGGCAGCAATTGCCCCTCTGTCACTGAGCAGAATGTTACTGGTTTCTTTCCTGGTGGCCATGTCCAGAGGGAGCATAGAGGAATCTTCACACGAGAAACTGGAGAAGTGAGAGGAAGACCATGAACTGATCAGAGGCTGTTGGGACCTTTCCCGATTAGCTCTCATGTCTGACAGAGATCACATGTTCCCCACACCAGGACCAAGATACTGACCAGCTGAATGTCAACCTGGCATTTACAGGTCCCCAGGTGACAAGCCCATGCCCATAGTATTTTCCCACTCCCTCCTTCTTCTGTTGTTTGGTTTTTCGAGACAGGGTTTCTCTGTGTACCCCTGGCTGTCCTGGAACTCACTCTGTAGACCAGGCTGGCCTCGAACTCAGAAATCCGCCTGCCTCTGCCTCCCAAGTGCTAGGATTAAAGGCATGCGCCACCACTGCCCAGCTCCCTTCTTCATTTTTAATACAGAAAAATTAGAAAAATATGCAAGTATCAAAATGACATCAAATTTCTTAATGACAATAACACAGAACTCCAAAGGATGATATAAGAAGACCTTCAAAAGTCTATGGACAGTGTAAACAGTAAGCCTGTATTATAATCCACAAGATAAGATACAGATAGATTCTAAGTCTATGCTGGTATGTCAATAACTGAATGGCTAAGTTTGAAGAGAAAGGGATGACTCTACCTTATGAGAGAATGCCAATTCATAAAGTGTAAAAGGAATGAGGGGAACAGAAAATCATCCTAGAATATTCTAGTAATAACTGTTACAGGTAAGATTCATCAATGAATGCTTACAATTATATGGTGAAATTTTTGATAAATTGATTATTTGTACAATCTCAAAGTCTGTTCAGCAACACCTACTGTTGGCAGAAATAATTTAAGCTAGGTATAGCAGTATACACCTATAGTCTCACCATTTGGGAAAGGAGATGAGATGAGGAGTTCAAGATCTCCCTTGGCTACACAGCCAAGGTTGAGGCTAGCTTGGGCTATATGAGGCCTTGTCTCAAAAATAAACAAACAAATAAAACAAACAAAAAAAATGTGGTTATGGGAAATTCACCAGACATGGCCATGTAGACACAGTCTATAGCCAATTGAAAGTCTTCATTCCAGCCAGCTGGACTACACTCAGGTATTCAGAACCTAAGTATAGTCCTGGGTGTTTAGGGTAAAGTGTTTATAAAGGCAAAAACCACATCCCAGTATCTTACTCTACAGCTACAGGGGGAAATTTTGCTCAGGCAAGCAGTTTAACAGAAGCTAATATAAGCAGTTAGCTGGAGGAGGAGGATTGCACAAGCAAAAGCTAAGGTACATTAGCTGGAGCATCTTGACCTTGGGTTCCTAGAATAGTTGGGTAATTTCCAGGATTCTCTATCAAAGAAATAACATTCTAGTTAAAACCTAAAGTTCCCTCAGCAAGAATACAAGATGTAAAAACCTCCTCACTATCTTTCCCTGTCACAATGTTATAGTGGGAAAATGCAGAAGCCACTTTGGCCATGTGATTAAGTATGATTTCTAGTTTGTCTCACAACTGGGGTGTGTAAACTCCACAGGCTGAAAGTTGGGCTACTTTCTACCCTACACTGCCATCAGGTGTTGGGCTTTCAGAAAGCACCTATACACTCCTCAGGGGGTGGAAGGATGCAGCCTAAGATGGGGACCCCAGCCTAGGTGAGAAATGGCACAGGCTGAGGCCAAAGCTGGGGTTCCCTAACTCCCAAGCATCCAGTCACCACTGGAAACAGCATAAACTCAGAAACAGAGCACCCCCCACCCCAGGCCTGTGAGGATGAGCCTAGGGGACTGGGAGAGAGTTTAGCTTAGCTTAGTGGCAGTTTTATACAACAAAGGCTTTTTCATGGCCTTCCATGGTGATTTTCAATGAGAGAGACAGTCTTTACTTGGCAATACTGTTTATCCACTGTTCATCATGGAAAATGGGTGCATACAACTTCCTCAGGGTGGACCAGAGATTAAATACCTTTTGCAGGAAGGAATGTCTGGGAAGGGAAGCGTATTGGGTAAACACTCAGGGCTTCTAGATACCTCATTAGCATAGAGAACTCTGTTCTGTGCTACATGACCACTAGTCACTTTCTTTATGTGGGGAGTTGTGGTCACATGTTCCAGGCCAGGATTCTGGTTGGAAGCAGGTGAAACACTTACCTTCCTCAGGTGAGTACCAGGGTTTCTGACCCTCCTAGACCTTACCAAGTTTCCTGGCATGGTCCACTGCCTCACAATTAAGGTCAGAATCACTAGGATCAATAAAAGAAATCGTTTTCACCTCACAGGAATGAAAGACATGGTTTATTATGGAGCCAAATATGAGTGTCCATGGTCCAAAACCACAAATGTTGGTCTCTCAAAATACCACACTGCAATGAGGTAGCAATCTCATGAACTTTTTATGGTAATAGAAAAAAAGCCATAAATCAAGACAGTTTCCAACCATTTACGGATACATCAAGTAGGTGGGTTATAGCAAGCTAGGAAAACTGTCATAGGCCTGGATACTGTGTGACAACACTCTTAGCCCTTCAGTTTGTGGGAAACTAAGATTTGCTAATACATTCTAAAAGGTTTTTTATCTGTTTGTCAGGATATTAGGTCTAGCTTTATCTGTTAGTCATGGCTTGCTAAATCTAGTATGAAACAGGATAAGGAATGGCTATTTACTTGGCTAGAGATGGCCCAAGAGAAACTGTAACTTGGGTTCTAGACCTGTGACATTCCAACCTTCCTACATCCTGAAGTTCTTCTCAGTCAACTGGCCTTTGTAGACACAGACACTATCTAGGGATTTTCATTCACTCCAGTAACAAGTCTTCTAGGCTTCATACTTCCCTGGTTTGATGCACAGACAAAGGCCTTGGCAATGTCCTTTCCCTAAATCTGACTCACTGTGAGCATAAGGAAAACCTCAGACAAATCCAAATTCAACAACATTCTACAGAATGCCAATGCCATGAGAAACAAAGAAAGACTGAGGACCCAGCCCAGATTAGAACACCCAACAGCTACATGTAACATGGAATCCTGGAAAAACAGGATGACATTTTTTGGAGACACTGGTGAAACCTAGTTTGCAGTGTGGGAAAGCACGGTGCAGGAAAGTTAATTTCCTACTTTGGACAACTGTAAGATGCCAACATGGAGGGGAGATGGATAAAGCCAAAGGGTAGAACTCTACATGGTTTGACTACTCTGTGAGTCTAAAATCATTTCAATAAGAACACACCCAAGAATACATACACACAGCCTAAGGAGAATTATTTCCAGACAACAGTTTTATACCCAATCAAACTATGCATCTTAGGCCTAAAAGCTATCTTATAGTAAAGGCAAACTAGGTTTATTCCAGTTTATGAGTCAAAACTCTGTTTCTCAAGGATTGGACTACACCCAACCTTAATACAAATGGTTCTGTACTGCCTGTTCCAGAAAATGACAGCCATATCTTTGTTTCAAAAAAGTGTAGCCATCTTGCAATCCTCCCTTTGTTTCAAACAGTTGTTCTGACTACCTTATGCCCACCTTACAATCGTGTCTTTGTTTCAGGAGGTTGTTATGGCTGACTTGTTACGCATATATTCTGCTCCTGAAACCCTACCTATTTCTAAATACCCCATTTAGAAACCCCCTACCCCTGAGGTATAAAAACTTTGTCTTCCTCATGTCCAAAGCTGACCTCTTGAACTCTGCCTTACAGGAGAGGCAGTCCAAATTAAAAAAACAAACAAATAACAATAAAAACAAAACAAAAAAAACAAAGAAAAAAAAACAAAAAAAAGCTTGCTTTAATTAATTGCTTGCTTTAATTAATTTGGCCAATTAATTTGGTCAGTGATCCTCCCATCTTTGGGATTAACAGTCATTTGCTTTCATACTTCCTCAAAAGAATAAGCCAAGGTGGATTTAGTGATCAAGGTAACACGGAATCAACACTGGAGAAGTCAATGTACTTCCGTAACAATCCCACTGGGAAGCCCCGGAGCACAGTGTGGATGCAAACCAGAGAACTAATGTTTCCTCAAATGCTTCTAGCCTAGCAAACACCTACTTATTTAATTATACCAGCAAAATTTTCAGTTTGGTTTTTTAAAAAAAAAAAAATGTATCTTAAAATGTGTATTTGCTTGACTGTATGAGTGTCTAGCACATGGCTTGTACGCACAGAGGCTGTGAGAGGGCACCAGGCTCCCTGGGACTGGAGTTGTGAGCTGCCATGTGGGTGCTGGGAACCAAACCTGGATACTGAGCAAGATGAGCAGCCAGTGCTCTTGCCATCTCCCCAGCCCCACTCACTCTATAGCACATTGCCGCCTCAGTAGCCAAAGAGCTGGGTTGTAAAAGGTAACCACTAACTCAGGGGACTTTTTTCCCAAAGTGCCTCCTCCCTCAGCCCAAGGTTTCAGTTTTAATAGAGTTTGGAGTTGCATTATTGATACGTAGGTAGAAAACTAGCAGGAAAACACAAAGAGAAAATTATAACCTGGGCGGAGGGGATTGCACTAAAAAGAAATGCAACCCCACTCCCCTAAATAGCTCAGCTGTAAACAACATTTGCATAGTCCTAAGAATGCAAACAACAAGTACTCGGTTAACCAGATGCCTATAAACAACAAGTACTCTGTTAACCAGATGCCTATTTTGGGAGAAGGGAAAAAAGGAAGTGTCTGTTACATGAGGAAGGAGAGTTAACTCTTGTTCTTCCAAGTAACAAGTAAGGAGCCACTGTGTGTGGGGTGAGGGGCATCTTCAGCTGGAAGGTGAGCAGGGCCTCAGGGTGTCCCTCTGTGGAGTGACAGAGATGATGGCTGTAAATGTGAACATATAGGGGACTCTGATTCCCTGCATCCGTAGCAAACCAGTAGGGACTGAATGGCTGTCAGTGTGGCGTGGGTACAGGCTGAGCAGATGGGTCAGACTGGGCTGGCTCAGGAAGAGATGGGCTCAAGTTCTATGTCAGCAGGAGTCAGTCCAACTCCATGCCATCTGGGGTAGAGTGCAGCCACAAGTTAAAGCAGGTGACACTATCATCGGTGGCAGTGTCCTGGTTCTGTGAAACCTGTAAAGCAGTCCTGATGGATGTGGGAGACTGGGAAGCAGGTTCCAGACTCCAGCAAGATTTTTTTCCACGGCAGGACACATCAGAGCCCTTGATAAGAGAATGGTCATAGGCACTGTGGGGGAAATGACGCAGTGTTGAGCATGCCCATGAGACTCCACAGAGAACAGAATACTGCACCAGAGAACCGACAACACGCTCTAGCTGAAGGGTGAGACATGGTGACTGGCATTAGCAGGAAAAAACTCAGAATTCTGTTTTGTTTTGTTCCGGTGCTGAGCAAGAACTCTGCCAGACTCCGTATGGAGCTACATCCCCAAATCTGTGTTCTGATGCCTTCACCACCAATCACCAACACTTTCTCCAACAGTGGGGTCTAATTTGGGCTTCAATGCCAACAGACAAATGTTGTGAAGTTTAAGACAAGATGAACCAGGGCAGTGGTGGCGCACGCCTTTAATCCCAGCACTCGGGAGGCAGAGGCAGGCAGATTTCTGAGTTCAAGGCCAGCCTGGTCTACCAAGTGAGTTCCAAGACAGCCAGGGCTACACAGAGAAACCCTGTCTTGAAAAAGGACAAGATGAGGAAAATCATATAGGGACACGAACTGAGGCGTCTGGCTTGTAATCCACAGCCATCCAGCAGGAAGGTGGGGTCCAATGACTTCACAGAACTGTGGTGCTCACAGGTCCACACAAAACCAAGATTAAACCCACAGAGCCCTTTACCAGCTTGGAAAGGAAGGGGGCAGCTGTAAAAGAGATGGTGTGAAGTACAAGGTGACTACCTGTCTCTCACTCCTTCTCTTCAGGGCTTCCCCTTCGGTTTCCAGGTTCTCTGGGCCTCCAGTGGGATTTCCTGGGACTGACACTTCTCCATCCAGCTGGGGAAGTCCCACTTACCTGACCCCTCAAAGGACAGACTCCTCAAAGAAGCTAACAAAGGAGGCTGGCAAGATGGCTCAGTGGATAAAGTGCCTGTCCCAGAAGCATGAGAATCTGTGCATGGATCCCCAGCATGCGCACACACACACACACACACACAGAGAGAGAGAGAGAGAAAGAGAGAAGCAGTGTGCTCAACAGAAGCTGCATGTGCTCCTAATGGCAGAGCATCTCTCCAGTCCTGACACACAGATTTTCCTATTTACATTTTCTGCTCTCTAACGTGGCCTTCTCTGGAGTGCTGGCTTTCCACCAGTGGTTCTAGCAACTTCTGTCCTAGCCATGTGAACCCAGCATGCTTTCGTTCCATGTTACTAACATGCATCCTACTGATTATCCCACAAAAAGACTGCATCCTCATCCCCAGTATCTTCCCTCAACCTGAGCTTCCTACCCTGGCATAAGAACCCAAGACCCTTGTCCACTGGCTATTTTGGAGTGTATCCATTGGATAGAAATGTAGAAGCCACCAAGGTATTTTGTGGAGAACACAAAGTGGGCAAGGTAGTGAGACCCTCAGGACCTTCAACACATGACCACAGGCTAGCTCTTTCTCCCTATGGTCTGAACAGGAAGAGGCAAACTCTTCCAGGAAGAGGCCCAGTGTTTCATAAGCACTAACTATGTAAGTGGCATTTTGGTAACAGGTTGCTATCAGCCGGGATAAGCTGGTTGTCGGCTGGAATTTCTTTGAGGGATGCCCTTGTCTTTAGTCATGGGAGCGAGCAAGGGAGGGAGGGTGGCAAGGAAGGGTAGGAGGGGGTCAAATAAGTGTCTGTAACCTGAAGGGCTTTCTGGAGTCCCTCTGGATTACCACTGAATCCTGGGTTTCAATTCTCAACTCAACAAATATGTCCGGCCAATCTGTGTTGGACTCTGGGTTCTGTACATCCAGCTTTGAGTGGCTGGGAAGACACCAGAAGTTCCTCAGTCTTGCTGGTGTCTGTCTGTACTTCAGGGCTACACAGCAGGAATGGGAGCTGCCTGCCTGGGCCCAGCTTCTGCCTCTTGGTGCCATGGAAGTGATGATGAAGGTGACTCCCCTGGGCCAGAGCATCATAAAGTTTCTGTGAGATCGGTCCCCCTCTTGGTCCCATCACCACCAGTTTCCACGAATGATGTCACCTGTGGTTGTTCTTTAGGTATGGTTATGTTGGGGGACCCAGGGCCAGACAAGGGGGGTCACACTGTTAAGGATTCTCTCCTCCGGATTTAGGACTGTCCCTTGGTCCTCTCCTGGCTGGAACAGAAAGCTGCTGACCCCTCACCCCTTTATGGTTGATCTGAGATTTCCCCCTCTCTTGAAGACAGTGATGATGACATACACTCAGGGCCTGGGACTGACTGAAAGTAAATAACTGCGTGAGCTGAAGCAGAAAAGCCAGTGCAGTGAGGGTTTTTAACATGCGCATCCTCACAGGAGCACATGCTAAGCACTGTACCAACCATTCCAGAGGAGGTTAAGAGGCAGGGAAGCACGCCTCTTGCAGGGTCTCCTTGGCAGAGCAGCTCCAATCCAGTCCTGCTGAGCACACAGCTAGGCTCTAGCTCTGTGGCAGTGAAGCTGCAGATCTTCCCTCCTGTACCCAGGGCACCAGGCAGGCCTCTTAGCTCTCCTTGCCAAGTTCTTTGGTAGAATAAGATAATCGTCCTTGGCGTTCATGGGATTAGTGAGGGCTGAACAATACACTGAACAGAAGTGCTCTGAAGAGGATCAGATCTGTGTTGGACACTAACAACAGTCAGGCTCTCCTTGGACGCCTGCCAACTTGGCATCCCAAATCCACCCCTTCCCTCCTCCATTAACTAACTGCCTTAAAAATGGAAAAGGTAAATGAACAGCTGAGTGTGTGGCTTTTACAATGGACACCCTATACCCAAACCAAGAGTGTTAGGGGAAAAGCCCATTGTCTGGGGATTTTTGAACTCAGACCTTGAAAGAACCGATGTCCTCAGATCTCACTGTCCTACCCTCCCCCAGCCTTGCCCTAAAAACTCCAGATGCTAAAAATACCCTGGCCACCTGCTGCCCAGGGAGACAGTAAATCATGGGCCTTCTAGCACTAGAATCCCAGCCAGGCCTGGTTCAAGGTGGCCCTAGGCACAAACCTATGAGGTTAAGTTCCCTTTTCCCCACCCAGGCTGCTACCAGCAGCTTTCCCTAGGCTAGAGGCAGAAGGGCAATGCCCAGAGCCAGCGGGACCAGCTTGAACTTTCTAGAACCATTGTGCTGAGTTGGTGTGGGGCAATCTGGGAAAGGGCTGCTGGGGAAGAAGGCTTCAGGAAAACACAGTTGATGAGGCCGCAAGAAGCAACCACTTTACTGCCTTAGAATAAGGTCTGCACAACCACAAATTGCCACTCTGTGCTGTCTTGTTATCCCGAAACCGCCAGATGTCGCTGTTAACAAGGAACACATGTATCTGTGGTGCTAGTCCCTGGACAGGAAGAGAATTATTGGAGACAGCTCTTGCTTGACCTGGGCACTCAGTGGCACATGGGAGAACTTTACTAACTGCTTCCAGTTCTAATTAAATCTCTCTCTCTCTCTCTCTCTCTCTCTCTCTCTCTCTCTCTCTCCCTCTGTTTTATACACACTATACACACACACACACACACACACACCCTCACCCTCTAAACCAAACACAAAAAATATCAAAGGTCAATTTACTTTCATTCTTAACACAGGACCACAGGCAAGAAATAAGAGGCAAATTAAATTGTAATGGACTTTTCAGCAAAAGGCTTCATCAACAAAGACATTTGTGGGGACAAGTGCAGATTATATTTGAAAATGTGAGGATTCCTGAGAGTTTTTTTTTAAAAAAAAAAAAAACCATGTTATTACAGGTAACTGCTATCACACTAGTTGTGGCACACGCTGTTAATCCCAGCACTCCAAAGGAAAAAAACAGGCAGATCCTTGAGTTCAAAGCTAGTCTGATCTATAGAGTGGGTTCCAGGACAGCCAGGGCTACACAGAGAAACCCTGTCTGGAAAAACAAACCAAATCAATAAAAAGACAAGAAATTGCTGTCGCTCAACTGCATGGTCCAATCAGTAAAATATAAAAACAGGACAGCATGTGAGCACCAAGCCAAGTGATGAAATTAAGGGCTATTCAAGTGTAATGAGTAGATCCACATGATTAGAAATTACTTTGTGGTGATTTGTAGTGGCTTGAATAAGAATGTCCCCCCATAGGCTCATGTTTGAATGCTTGGTCCCCAGTTGGTGGAACTATTTGGGAAGGATTAGGAGGTGTGGCCTTGTTGGAGGAGGACTGCCTTTAAGGTTTCAAAAGTCCAGGCTATTCTCCATGTGTTCTTTCTTCTCTCTGCCTCATATGGATCACAATGCAAGCTCTCAGCTACTGCTCCAGCACCATACCTGCCTACCTGTCCCCCACCATGTTTCCAACCATGATGATCATGAACCATGAACCTCCAATTAAATGTTGCCTTGGTCATGGTGTTTTGTTATGGCAAGAGAAAAGTAACCAAGAAACACAGGTTGATATTTTTAAGTAGGTAGCTCGCCTGCAACTGAGTGGTTTTCAGACCTTTTATGTTCTTGGGAATTCATCAAATATTCTGTGTAACTCTCACTGTTGGAGTAGAAAGACAGTGTTTTTGTTGCCATTCCTGTTTTGGAGGTACAGTCCTGTTCTTGAGCCCAGTTGGCTCTGAACTGGAGCTTCTTCTGCCTCAGCCTTAACTAAGCCCCTTGCTGGGATGAACACTTTTTAAGTGGACTTTGACCTAATTCACTGGTGCTCTAACCCTTGTGTCTCTGGAATTCCTTGTGGGTAACCAGGACTTTAAAAGATCCCTTTAAGCAACACAAATCTAAAATTCCATGTGTGCCCTTGGAAAGCTCTTGTGTAGTTGGAAAGGTGAGTATACAAAAATTACTATTGCTGCTACTCAGGGCCATTTAAGTGACAGAGACACAGGCTCCAAGAAGTGGTCAAGGTACAGCTTCAGGAAGAGAAGGGATTGAACCAGTACCTAACTGCAGCGTGAAGGCCACAGTGGAGCCTCTCCTTCCGAGTTGGAAAGAGGCCATCTAATACTTTAAATTAACAGTCTACTTTCTCCAATCACATAAACATCTGAGGAAACTGGCTTCACAAGTCAAGGATGATTGCTACCAACTGTTGGGCTGTGTCCTGCCTCACTGCTGGGATGCCTAGAGAGGCTGGCCCGATGCTCAGGGGAGGCAAAACAGTCTGCAATAGGGGTCCATGTTTTCCTGGGTGGGAAACAGTGGAGTCTGAGATGATTGCTGTGGTTCCCAGTCTCCTGTGTACACAGGCACCACTGCTGTACCGCTGGGAGTCTGGAATGGGGATCCTTAGTCCATGCTTCCCTTCAGGCTGTCCATGAGCCAAGCAGGAAGGGGAAGGCAGAGCCCTGAACAGGGCTGAACCCAGTTTGGTTCCGAGTGAGTGCCCAGAGTATGGAGGGGCTGGAAGAGAGAAGGCCTTCTCTGGGAGCTCTAGGCACTGCTCTTTATGCCAGAGGCCTCCCCTCATGGTGATTCTTGATGAAAAAATGGTCCTTGCTTTTTCAAACTGCTTTATTTGATGGTGGATGTGAATGCATCCCCCTTACTCAGGGCGAGCCAGGGATCAAATACCTTTTGTGGGAAGGAATGCCCAGGAAGGGAAGCTCATTGGCTGAACACTCAGGGCCTATCTAGATATCTCATTAGCATAGAGAACTCCAGGTTTTTGTGCAATGTGAGTGATTGCCATGGTCCTCTCTGTGGGGTATCAGGGTTCCATGTTCCAAAGCAGGTAGAATTAGGTAGGGAGCTGGCCCCACTCCTACTGTCCCCAATGCTGAGATTCACAGGGTTCGGGCTCACTCAGCCTTACCAGTTCTTTGGTCTGGTGGCCCAGTCCACTTGCCCCACAACCAACCAGCTTCTGTTACGGGCACACATTCCTCAGAAGTTAAAGCCCTTCCGTATTACCCACAGTTATACTGTGTGAAACGTGGGAAGCTGTGGCTTGCAAAATGGAAAACCAACGCAAAGGAGAGAGAATCGTCAAGTTCCCAAAGTTAATACCCGGGTAGGAAAATCTTTAGGAATCTGAAAGCAGGTTTGTAATACTGGCCCTCTTTGACCAGTCAAACCCTCGCTCCATCCCCTCCCCTTTCTTTCTCTCCTTGAGACAGGGTCTTACCACGTTAACTAACTGGTCTCAAACGATCCTGCTGCCTCAGCCTCTCGAGTAGCTGAAACCACAGACATGGGTCACCACTACACAGATTGTTTTCTTCTTGCTCTTCCAGTTTCCCTTTTCAGCATTACACTTCTATCTTTTTTAGTTTGGAATTAGGGCTGGATCTCAGGGTTTCAGGCATGCCAGGACAGCACCCTACCCCTACAGCCAAGCCCTGGTAATAAAGAAAGTTTTGAAGAAAATTCATCAACAAAGCATAATATATCAGACCAGTTTGACTATTAACTTCTAAGGATTAACCAATGGATATGATTGTTTCCTATGGAGGAAGCAGAGGATTTTGGGAAATGGATTAAATCTGGGGTCTGCAGGGATGTGCAGATGAGATGCAGAGTCTTCACGTAAGAGTGAGTGGAAGACGCTAGTGCCCTCTTCCACCTGTGCCTAGTAGGCTCTGCCTAGTACTTCAGGGCATTTGAAGTTAGGGAAGTACAGCAGTCAGCTTGCTTATTAGAGGCTTTACCCAATTATTCTTTTTATAACTTATTTCTCATTAGAGACAAATAGGAGCCTTTAAAAAAAAAACAAACCGAAGCAGGCGCATGTATTTTAATGATAATTTTGTCGTTGTTTTTGAAACTACGTTCCACACTGTAGCACAAGTTGACCCCAAACTTCTGGAGATATTCCTGTCTGCTTCCAGGCAGCTGAGACTACAGGCGTGTGTCACTATACCACAGTTAGAAGTTATAAGAAAAGCATGGGGTTATTTTTCAAGCCTTGTATTAGTCAGGGCTTTCTAGAGCAGGGCAAATCAATCAGTAAATCTGTCCATCTATCATCTACATGAATTAAATAATTTAGTAAGTCAGCTAGCGTTACAATAGTGATACTTGGTCCCTGAGGTTGGGTGTCTTGACAGATCCAACCTGGTACTAAAAACCTACAGGATTCCTGGAAAGCCACCAGTGCTTGGTCAGTGACAGAAGCCTGGAACTACTGGTCCTGATATCAGTGAGGGATCAGCAACAACAGTAGGGTCAATCAGCCAGCACAGACAGAAGACCGAGCCAGAAGGCCAGTGACATTCCCTGTGCCAGGAAGTGATGTCCATATTCAGAGATGGGCCTTCCCATATCAATAAGGTAACCAGGACAGTTCCTTCCTTGGGTGACTCTAATCTGTGGCAAGCTGACATTCAACCAATTATAATAAACCTTTTGTGTGCATTTTGGTCTCTCAGGAGGTTTTACAATTTTCACACGTCAACATGCAGACTGCTTTTACAGCTCAGGTATTATTACCACTGAGGATTAGTGGAGCCAAGACAGATACAAGGACATGGTATCACCCCAACTCTTCTCAGATGAAGTATGAAGACATCTGCTCAATGCTTTCTGGAAGGAAGGAGTTTACAAGAGAAGTTTAGTGTGTTAATAATAGCAAGTGGGGGTGGACAAGCCAAGCTACTGCTTCCTCCTTCTTCCTGTCTTGTGTATCCCAGGCTGGCCCCAAACTCTATGCAGCTGAGAATGACTTTCTGCTTCAACCTCCTGAGAGCTGAGACCGCAGATGTGCAGCAATGAGGATTGAATCCAGGACTTTGTGTGCACTAGGTGAAACACCCTAGCCAAAAGCATGTGGAGAGAAAAGGGTTTCTTTGGCTTACACTTCCACATTGCTGTTTATCATCAAAGGAAGTCCGGACAGCAACTCAAACAAGCCAGGAAGCTGGAGGAAGCTAATGCTATTGAGTGCTGCTCAATAGTTTGCTCCATGTGGCTTGCTCAGCCTGCTCTCTTATACAACCCTGACCACCAGGCCCAGGATGGCACCACCCACAATGTTCTGGGCCCTACTCCATCAGTTACTAATTAAGAAAATGCCCTACATGCTTGCCGCTAGCACCCCTCATCTTATGGAGGCATTTTTAAAGAAAGATTTATATAATTTATGTATATGAGTACACTGTTGCTGTCTTCAGACACGCCAGAAGAGGGCATCAGATCTCATTCCAGACGGTTGTGAGCCACCATGTAGTTGCTGGGAATTGAACTCAGGACCTCTGGAAGGGCAGTCAGTGCTCTTAACCACTGAGCCAACTCTCCAGTCCCCGAGGCATTTTTCTCAATTGAGGTTTCTTACTCTCAAATAACTTAGGCTTGTGTCAAGTTAACATAAAACTAGCCCACACACTAGGTGAACACTTGACCAATTTAGCTCCAGCTCTAGCCCAGAATTTTTGTTGTTGTTTTAAAAAAAGAAAGAGATAGAATATTAGAATATACCAAGGAGCGGGTTTCCTTCTGACCTCCTCACACATTCTGTCCCGTTTGCCCTCCTTCTCCCTGCTGCTCCTCTTCCCTCCTTCAGAAGCCCTCCGGCCTTCATGTCACATGTATTCTAATTACCTGTCTCCCTACAGCCTTAAGATCGCTTCTGCCAATCTCCTGGTTCCTGGTTTCTTTGGTATCAATACAACAGATACCAAAGGGAGAAGTTAGGACAATTGATTCCTAAGGTTCCGAGCAACATTTAGTCTTAAAATATTTTTTATTTATGTGTATGAATGTTTGAAGCCTGTATGCATGTCTACATAACATGTGTGTGTCAGAAGAGGGAACTGGGTTTCCCTGAGATTGGGGTTACAGACAGCTGTGAGCCACTGTGTAGTGCTGGGAATCAAACCTAGGTCCACTGCAAGAGCAGGTGCTCTTAATCACGGAGTCAACTCTCCAGCCTTAGATTTTATTTTTATTTTTGTATATACATAAACATGGTCACAAGTACATACGCAAGTAAACATATGTGTGCAAGCCAAAGATTGATGTTTAGAGTCTTCTTCAATTGCTCTCCACCATGTTGGGTTTTTTTTGTTTTGTTTTGTTTTTTGAGGTAGGGTGTGATGGTTTGTATATGCTTGGCCCAGGGAGTGGCACTATTTGGAGGTGTGGCCTTTTTGGAGTAGGTGCGTTACTGTCACCTTAGCTGCCTGGAAGTCCATTAGCAACCTTCAGATGATGTAGACCTCTCATCTCCTCCTGCACCATGCCTGTCTGGATGCTGCCCTGCTCCCACCTTGCTGATAATGGACTGAACCTCTGAACCTGTAAGCCAGCTCCAATTAAATGTTGTCCTTACAAGAATTACTTTGGTCATGGTGTCTGTTCACAATAGGAAAACCCTAACTAACACATAGGTTTTCTTGTTAAACCCAATGCTCACCAATTCTACTAGCCTGGCTACCCAGCAAATCCTCTTGTTTCGGTCTTTCTACCCGTATGTCTACGAAGTATACTGCCATGTCTAGTTTTTTACATGGTTTCTGGGGATCAGGACTTCAGGCCCCCATGCTTGCATGACAGACACTACCAACTGAGCCATCTCCCTGGCCCGATTTAGATTCTTGAGATGATGAGACTGTGGTAGAGGAGCATTTTGAAGGGATTGCCCCACATTGATGCTAAGAGGCCAGCAGCATATGTACTGAACTTCCAAAAAGAAAAGAAAGGCTTCCTAAATTACAATGTATCAAGTGAAGAACACAACTTAAAAATGCATGTCCTCTGTCAGCTCCCTGTCCTCTGTAGGTCAAGACACCAAGTCACTTTTGTGAAAATTAAAGCTGCCCACATGTGGTAATGGGATATATGTCTGTCTTCAGATACCAGTGGGAGCCTGAGCCCAGCTATTCCAGGGACTGCAACCTGTCCTGTGTGCTGCAGACCAGCCTGTGTTATACCATGAGACCCTGTCATAAAAGACAAATTGCAAGATCAACTTTTCTAATTTTACTATGACACATGTAATGAGAAGTGCAGAATTCCTAAGTGTACATCTCAGAGGACTGTCACACTGTAATTAGCACTCAAGAGGAGTTGACTGTCTCAGCATCACAGATGCTCCTAGTGGCTCTCCCCAAAGGCAGCCTCCACCTGGATTACAAACCCCACCCATCAGTTCAATCTGAGTAGCCTTAATGTAACAGCCCCAAGGTGGTTCACTCTGGATTTTCAGATTAGGATGTGCACTGTGCAGCCCATGTAATACATACACATAGGACAGCTGAGAAACAATTCTGTCCCTAAGCATTTCTGGTCAGTGATACTCAACTTCCGTGTTTGTGAAATTTACAGACAAAATCATATAGCCTACATTCTTGAGGCATGGTTGGTCCTCCTTCTGCAATGTTATTAGTAGCAGGTTCATTTTATTTTAATTCAGTGCTAGTGTGAACATTAAATAACTGCCATTTCTAGTGTAGCTATCAGACACTCTGTGAGGTCTGTACCTGGAAGTAAAGTCTGTCAGTTACAAGGGATGACTTCCAAGCCACAGGGTAGACTCTGCCAAGGGAGGTGTGGCCCGACCAACAGGCCACCACTGGAGCCACTCCCACCTTAGTCTCTCTTCTGGCTGCTGCCCCTCAAACCAAGAAGCTCATAGAGCATAAAGCCACATTTGAGGAGTCAGTGAAATGGCTCAGAGGCTAAAGGTTCCTGCCACCAAGCCTGATGACCTGGGTTCAATACCTGGAACCCACATGGTGATGAGAACTGAATTCAGCAAGTTAGCTGACCTCTGCACAAAGACCATAGCATGTGCCCATACCACACTGAACATAAAAAACATCAGGAGAAGGGGAAGGAAGGGGGAGGGAGAGAGGGAGGGAGGGAGAGAGGGAGGGAAGGAGAGAGGGAAGGAAGGAGGGAAGAAGGGAAGGAGGGAGAGAGAGAAACAATGGCTGTACTGCTTTCACAGTCCAAATCATCTGTGTGTGGAAGCTTTCTGTTGCTGTGATAAACACCCAAGGTAGCAACTTAGGAGGAAAGGTTTATTTTGGCTCATGGCTTATGTGGTTTCAGATTACAGTGGCTTGGCCCTGTTGCTATGGACAGACCTGTGGTGGCACAGAACATCATGGTAGGCACAGTGACAGAGCAGAGCTGTTCACTTAGCCAGGCATGGCCTCTTGTGATCCCAGCATTTTTGAGGATTATGGCCTCAAACTTGAGGCCAGCCTGGGCTATAGTTTGTCCCAGGCCAGCCTGGGCCACTGAGTAAGATTATCTCAAAAAAAAAAAAAATTTTTTTTAAAAAGCTATTTACTTCATGGCAGCTGGAAAGTCAAAGAATGGAGAGGCGGGGTTTGATATCCCTTCAAGAACATCCCAGTGAGTCAACTTCCTCACAGGCCCCAACTAAGGCTGCCTCTACCCGCCTCAGCAACACTGGCTGATGAACAACACAGTCAAGACCCAAACTTTGGACTGCAGCTTGGGCGTACACCTGCAGTCTCAGCACTTGGAAGGCAGAGGCAAGAGGATTGTGGGTAGCAAGTATGGAGTGCCTGCCTAGGATGCAGGAGACACTGGTTTTCATACTTTAACAAATGACTAAGAAAAATGAGAGATGAAAAGGAGGAGAGAGCCAAACTGGACCAGCAGCCAGACTAGCAAGAGAGCGGGGCACAGAGTGAGCTGCCCGGCTCCAGTGTTCACCACCACAAAGCAGGAGTGGATCCAGGTATGGGTTGCTCTCCTGAGCAGAATGGGTTAAGTAGCATTGTGAGTACCCTCTCCCACCTGTAAGAGAACCACGCAGTCATTTCCTGGAACCAGGATTTGAAATAGACAGCATGGTCCTGACCCATCTTGGTACAGGGCACAGACATTGTGTTCCACTCCTCAGTCACCCAGGCTGTTAGGGCATACACTGTACTGCATGAAATCTTTTGAAATTTATTTTATAGTTGTACTGTTAAGATTTACCCCATTTTTGCTTTTTGTGTGTTGCCGTAGTTCTGCTCTCTGCCTCTGACACTTTGATCCTTCCGTCCTTCCTTCCTTCCTTTCTCTCTCTTTCTAATGGATATTTGCTATGTCGCCCAGACTGGCCTCAAACCCATGATCTGCCCCAGCCTCCCAAGTACATGTGGGAGCCACTACCCTCCAAGTGCCACTACTGTTTTCTGCTGGCACACAGATTTGAAACAATATGAGTGTAAAACAAAACCAATTAATTCCTTTTACTTCTAGGTTTTCATCACGAGCCCCAAGAGAATAATAAAAGCTGAAGCAGAAAGTGGGGTTTTTGTTTAGTTGTTTTTTGGTTTTGTTTTTGTTTTTTTGGAGTAAAGATGTATACTACTCCTTACAGTATCCTGTGATACTCACTTATTAATATGGCATAACGATTATGCTAGCCGTGATTGAGCGTCTAGTTTAATATGATCTTATGACCCCCTAGTAGTGTTAAGGGTACAGCTCAGGGCCTTGTGAAGGCTAGGCAAGCACAACACCACTGAACCACACCCCAAGTTCTCTCTTTATATTATCATTTAATCAAAGAACCAAAACAGCCAACCAAGTTTGCCACCTTCCAACCCATCTGTAAATGGTTGCTTCAAAACACTGTAAAAAGGGAGTACAGATCGGAAGGTCTGGCCCATTCTGACTCGGACAGCAGAACATCAGAATGGATTGCTCTGAGAACCTACTTATGCTTCTTCTCTAGATTGGCCTCTTGGTAATCTCTCTTCTTCAGTTCTACCCATGACTGCCACAGCAGCAGGCCTGGGATCAGAACCCACAGGCCATTAAAAAACACCAAATAGACCCAAAAGTAGAGCCAGCTGTTGGTGTTAAGGTTGGGGCTTCCGACAAGCCACTCGGGGAAGAAGGTCATCCAGCAGCCATAGAGTTCACACACACACAAGGTGATCTGTATGAAATGCCTGTGGGGAGAAGACACAAAATGAAACAGGCACAGTTTGGCAATCTGAAGTACAGCATCTTTTCTTTAGAGCAGCACCAACAGTCTCTACAACAGAAGTTTGTGGGCTCCGGTGCAGTGCTTCTTTGATGGGCCATGTCAGCCTAGATAGTGAAGACACTATCTTTCCTTGGCAAAGCACCACTGCCTTATCCCAGCAGTGTTCTCAGGAAGACCTAGTGAGGTCACCTCAGACCCTCAAAGAGACCTGGGTACGAATCTTGTCACCAGTCGGTTTCATCTGTCGTAAAAGGTGGCAATCATTCCTCAAAAGCTACCGTGGAGAGTAGGTGAAATATGCCGATAAAGGGTCTTCACTTCCTGTGCCTGACTCACAGTCAACCAATGTGTGAGACAACACACATGTACATCTATAATGTGTCTGCAATTGTAGTCATGGAGTCAAAATAATGTTAAAGGAAACCAGAAAAGTTCATTGTTACTGCAAATCATCTTAAAAGTGGTGGCGAGCCGGGCAGTGGTGGCGCGTGCCTTTAATCCCAGCACTTGGGAGGCAGAGACAGGCGGATTTCTGAGTTCGAGGCCAGCCTGGTCTACAGAGTGAGTTCCAGGACAGCCAGGGCTACACAGAGAAACCCTGTCTCAAAAACAAACAAACAAAAAAAAGGGGTGGTGAAAAGGTCTTAAAATCTGGGAGCACTTTTTCCTATCTGAGATTTCACAGTAAGCTTTACCTTGTGTTTTGAAGTCTTACTTACGTAAAGCTTTGTCTTAGGGACAAATGTGCTTGCAACTGCATCCAACTGGCACTTGGGCAGCTAATGTCCCCCTTCCTGCTGGACGGCCGTGGACTTACCTGTAATACTTCTCCTTGACTATGGCGTAAATGAGAACCAATGCCAGGAACCCATCCAGGACAACAGTCAGCATTTCCAAAGACACGATGGTCGGATCAGAATACAGCCATCTTGCATCGGCCTTGCCGTATTCTTTCCCTGAAGACAGACCCACACTTACTCTCTCAGCTGGCAAATGTTTCTGTTAAGTGTTTAGGCAGTGTGCAGAATAATGGGCTGCATTATGACAGTTTCAGACAAGCACACGAGTGTGCTCTGTCCACACTCACCGCACCATTGCCCTCTGGTCCTCTCTCTCTCCCTGCTGCTCTCTTTCCTCCTCTCAGTAGCACCTTTCTGCTTTCCTGCAGTCTATAGCTTTTCATCTAGATTTACAGACGCATCGTATTGGCCCGTTTATTGACTGGATGACTTGGTTCTGATGTTTACTTTTTTGAGTTCTTTATAGATTCTAGTTATTAATCTGTGCTGGAGGTAAGATTGGTAAAGATTATCTTTCCTTCTGTTCTCTCCTCTTTTTTTTTGTTTTTTGTTTGTTTGTTTGTTTTTGTTTTGTTGAGACAGGGTTTCTCTGTGTAGCCCTGGCTGTCCTGGAACTCCCTCTGTAGACCAGACTGGCCTCGAACTCAGAAATTCGCCTGCCTCTGCCTCCCAAGTGCTGGGATTAAAGGCGTGTGCCACCACTGCCCGGCTTCTCTCCTCATTTTTTAACAGTAAAATATTTAAACTTCACACAATTCCATGCTGCCAGTTCATGCTATTATTCCCAGTGTTATTGGATGTCTGTTCAGAAAACCCTCACCT
Source organism: Rhynchomys soricoides (assembly GCA_019843965.1). Taxonomy (NCBI): domain Eukaryota; kingdom Metazoa; phylum Chordata; class Mammalia; order Rodentia; family Muridae; genus Rhynchomys; species Rhynchomys soricoides. The sequence goes on from JADRCH010000013.1 coordinate 4,015,949, forward strand.
GTGTCTTTGTCTTGAAGTGTTTTCCCTAGGATTCTCTCTAGCAGTTTAGCATTTCAGGACTTGAGTAAGGTTCTTGATCCATTTGTAGTTGGCCTTTACACATGGCAGGAGAGGATTAGTTTCACCCTTCCTCACATGGTTAGCCAATGTCCCCCACACTACCGTTGTCTTTCTCCCTATGTATGTCTCCATTACCTTATCCAACATCGGGGTCCTCCATTCTAGCCCACTGGTCTCTATGACTAGCAAGTCTTGGCATGCAGGTATTGGAAATAACCATTCTCTACAATCTCCACAATACCTGTGGAGCACAAGGGAAGCCTGGGACTACTGCGCACCTCACCCACTGACATAAGACAGAGCAGCCGTTCTACTGATAAAATATGGTTCCCAAGCACATCCTTGTATTTGCTCTATACCCTTGTCATTCTTCACTTAAGCTGAAGGATTTAAGGTTAGTTTAACATAGTCAAGTTTTGCAAACACAATATCTAATACTGATTGTTCTAGAGCCTGGGGAGATAACTCAGTTGGCACAAGTCTGGCCTTGCTAGCATGAGAACCTGAATTCAAGCCTCAGCACTCATGCAAAAGCGTCAGGCAGAGAACACACACTTGCAATCTCAGCACTGACAAGATAGAAACAGGAGGACACAGAAGCTCGATGGCCTCATTAGTGAGCTGCAGGCCAGTGAGAGATCTTGAGTGACAAGAGGTGATGCCATTCTGATACCTGAAGTTGTCCTCTACACACACACACAAATATACACACAAACACAAACACACACAAATACACAAGCACACACACACACATACAAACACACACAAATATACACACAAACACAAGCACACACACACAAGCACACACATACACAAACACACAAACATACACAAATACACACACAAGCACACACACACACAACACACACAAGCACACACACAACACACACACAAGCACACACACAAAATACACACAAACACACATATACAAACACACACATTCTTTCTCATACACATACTCTTTCTCTCTCACACACACACTCACATACACATATATACACACACATGCACACACACACACTCTCAAACACATTCACACATACACAGATTTAATCTTAAAAATTAATGATCTTGCTAAATGCATTATTCTTTCTTCAAATAAAAAGTCTCTAAATGTAATTTAGATATGGGAAATTATAAAGGACATATTTCTTAAAAACACATTTTTGTGGGACTGGAGAGATTGCTCAGTAGCTAAGGGCACTTGCTCCTATTGCAGAGGACCCAGGTTCAGTTCCCAGCACTGACATGGCAGCTCACAACCACCTGTAAGTTCAACTCTAGGTGTTCGGATACCCTCTTCTGGCTTCTGTGGGAAGCAGGCATGCATATGGTGCACACACATACATTCAGGAAAAATATTCACGTACATAAAAAAAATAATTCTTTTAAAACAAAACATTTTGTGGCAGGGCATAGTGGCACACACTTTTAATCCAAGCACTCAGGAGACAGAGGCAGGCAGACCTCTGTGAGACCCTGACTCAAAAACAAAAACAAACCAAATTCACCACATTTTGTGATTTTGAACGTTTACTTTGTTTTATCAGAGAAAAGGTTTCATCATATCACCCAGGCTAGCCTTGAACTTGAGATATTCCGGCCTTTGCCTGCTGGAAGTACCCAACATATTTGCGAAGTGAAGACAACTGAAGGTCTAGGGTGATGCAGCCTGGACCTCAGAGAGAAGCCACATTGGACAGAGTGTTCAGCAGCAACAGCCACCTCAGCCCTCCAGGTAATAACCCTGGAACTAAGTTATAGGTGACAGTGAACTGCCCAGTAAGATTGCCAGGAACTGAACTCAGGTCCTCTGTAAGAGGAGCACATGCCCTTAACCATGAGCTATCCCTCCCACCCCTAATTATTTTGTTAATTTTGATGGAATGCTTCATGAATTTGCATGTGATCCTTGAACAGTGGCCAGGCTAATCTCTGTATGGTTCCTATTTTAGTGTATGTGCTGTAAAAGAAAGTACCTGATTCATTTTTAACTGGTAAAAGTCGTACAAGCTGATCTCAAATGCTGAGAGTAAAAGTGGATATCTCTACCCCTCTCCCTTCAAGCTTGCCCACATGGTACATTGAAAAGGTGTAACTCATTAGAAATGAGCTCTGATGTCTGACTGGTCAGAGCAGTAGGAATCTCTCATCGAATCGTGGCCAGAGATAGGATGCCTCAGGACTAGTGACTAAGGTATCTCAAGAAAGGCTGTCTCGAGGGAAAGGCCTCACAGGTGAAGAGTCTCCATGTAAGGACACACACACCAATAGATTTTGGCAAGACATCTGTCATGTTCAAAAATAACGGTAGTAACTGGGAAGCAAGGCAGTATTGAAATGAAAAAAAAAAACCAACCGCAAATATACATGTATAAACAAGAGGTAAAATAAACCAATCAAAGGTATCCAAAGTCTAGGAAAATCATTTACATAAAATGTCAATGCTTTAGAAGGGAAGAGATTAGTGCATGCTTAAACAATAAAAACAGAAACCCCAAATCACTATCTTTATTTTTTTGATGATGATTTATTTTATGTGTATGGGTGTTTTGCCTGCATGTATGTGTGTGCATCCTGTGCATGCCTGGGGCCTGGAGACGGCCAGGTGATGGTGAGGATCCCATGGGACTGGAGTTATAGATGGTTGTAAGCCACCATGTAGGTGCTAAGAATCGACCCAGATCCTCCGGCAGAGCAGTCAGTCTCTGAGGCATCTCCCCTTACCTAACAAGTACTTTCTGAACCTACGGGGGCTGTCTCTGCTGGGCCTTGAGAATGTAGCCACTAGGCCGTAAGGTCTGGTTGAAAGTGGTTCATACTAGGAAGGACAAAAGTGATGCTTAGTTAAAAAAAAAAAAAAATGAGACCCAGGAAGACGCCCTAATGATTCTTCACCCTCTTCACCTGCTGTGGCAGGAAGGTGCCTGACTCTGGACCTGCCACTGTGCCATCCACCCCAGCTCAGGGAGGCCACTAAGCAGGGACCTATGAGGGTTGTAGCTGGGAACACAGTAAACCCCATGGCCGTACTGTTGGGCTTGGTAGGAACAGGATGGCTGATCCCCTAAGAGAATGTAATAGACTTATCTGACAACTCTATGACCCACTCCACGAACAAGCACAGTGTCTGGTCTCCATAATCAAGAGGGCTGATGATGAATAACTCTTCCCTATGGAAATATTGGGGTGCCCTTAAGGTTTACTGCATGTCAAGGCATATAATTTTTAGATTTACTTATTGTTTTTACTGCCACGGTTGTGGTTTGATCTGGGGACCAAACCTATTGCTTTCTGCATGCTAGGCAAGCATTCACCGGGAGAGCTATTCGCCAGCCCCTTGTGGTTTTTGAGATAGTGTTATTATGTAGCCCAGACTGACCTCCAACTAGCAATCCTCCTACCTAACACCCCCCCCCCCAAGTGCTGTGATTAGAGGTATGTACCACCAGGCGTGCTGGCAAACAAAATACTGAATCCTGAGTTCAGCTTTACATCACAGGGGGTGACTGGGTAAAGAATGGGCGCTCCAGGGCAGAAAAGATGCCAAGAAACAGAATATCTGGAACTAGAGGTATATGGGAAAAGCTAAAGTGTGTAGAGATGGCTAAAGAAGGCAGATGGATGGCCTGAGGCCCTGCTGTCCAGACCTGGTAGTGAACCTCGGGTATGACCTTTGCTACTGAACTCCACCTACTGCCCAGCTTGCTACACCTGAACAACCAAGGGTTAAAAAGCATAATAACATGATCAGTTCCATTTATTTTGTGACTCACAACTGCAGGAGGCTGAGGTTCAGAGGCAAAGGAGGCAAGGCCGTGGCAGGAGGAGACTTCCTTAGCCCCACCACTGCTGCCTGCATGGTCTGCCATCCAGGAGGGAGGAGGGTGTCCCACAGCCTGAAGTCAAGGCCAGGACGTGGCCAGGCTCTGGAGAAGCAGGCGCTCTTGAGCATTTGCTTTCATAATAAAGGGCAGTTCACCTAAGGGCAGTGACATAGGAAGGCCGGTCAATCATTGTCTTCTCATGGACTTGGGCCACACTGGGCTCTTCCCTTTTGTTGATGCCCAAAGCAGGGTAACCAGCGCGGGAACTGCAGCATGGCGTCTGACAAAGGGACCACAGAACACACATGAGGAGGGTAATGACCCAGGCTGGGTCCTCGAGCCTCAAGGCTTTTCAACCAACCTGAAGTGAGGTTTTATAAAGATATTCCCCCACAAGCTTTGGAGCTACAGTAGCAAGACTCTGGCCAAAGGGACTCAGATCCCTGCCTGCTCACAGCACAGGACTGGAGGGACCAAAGATGACACACTTTGTTTTCAGAAGTAATGACTGGACTGAGACAGTTCAATTCTTTAGACATTTTCTAACACTGATAATGAATGAGAGTGTCCACACAGACCTTGGTGTGAGCATGTGATTTCAGGACATGATGAAAATACAACAGGGCTGAGTGACATGGCAAAGGAATGCGGCACATGCTTAACAACACAAGTAAGGTCCTAGCTCCATCCTCAGTACTAAATGATAATAAAACAAAATCATAAATTAGGACTGGCGAGATGGCTCAGCTGGTAAGGGCACCTGTCATCAAGCCTGGAAACCTGAGTCTGATTCCAGGGCACCACATGGTGGAACGGGAGAACCAACTCCCAAAACCTGTCCTCTGTCCTTAACACACACACACACACACACACACACACACACACACACACAC
>JADRCH010000013.1:4023017-4099373 GCA_019843965.1 Rhynchomys soricoides
TGCATCCCTCTGCCAAGACACTGCATCCCTCTGCCAAGACATTGCATCCCTCTGCCAAGACATTGCATCCCTCTGCCAAGACACTGCATCCCTCTGCCCTCTTTGGTACCATGCTTCATCACTTCTGGAGGAGTCTACTTCTTCACACTGTTCACTCTAAAATGTTACTCACGTACACCCCCCCCCCCCCCGGTTCTCCCAGCAGTAAATCCGGGCTTTCTCTATTTCATACAACAACGAATCTCTTCTTGTGTAGAAACCTCACTTATTTTTTTTTCTATATAAGAGCATGCCTCTGATTTTATAATGCCAGTTGTTGAAAAACCATTTACTAGACACGGGTATAGCATTCTTCCATTAATTAACCCAGCGTGCGACTTCAGTAATGGACTGGAAGCGTCTGCCCACCCATTCATCTGTGTAGTGCAGGCTAAGAGCACAAGAGCCTCCCACCCCCCAACCCCCACACTCCCACAGTTTGATCCAGTTTCCAATGGCCAGCTTCTGTCCATTTTGCTGGCTAACATGGATGACCATGCAGACAGATTACATTCTCATCCTGGTTCTGTAAGCATGTTTGCCTTCTCTGTTTTCTGTCAGTAGATTTTAAAATGGGAAGAGCCATTCCTACTGTGTTGGTATCGGTGGTGTTCACTGCAGTGGCCCACACATGGTTTTTCTTTACTAATCCAGCGTCTTCCCTATGTGTCACTGAGTAGTAAAGTTATAGGTGAAAGATCCTTCCCTACTTGAGTGGCATGAGATCATCCTGCATTAGTTTGCTTTTTATGTGGGCCAGGACTTGCTAGTGAGAGGCTTCTGTTTGTCCCACAGTGATTGTCTTTCTCTGATTTTCATGCTATCTCTTCTGTGTCACTCTGCTCTTTTTTCACTCTAATGTCTGTTAACACGGGCTTGGAAGGAAGCTGGTTTATGGTTTTTTTCTTGACATTCTTTCTGGGTCACCTAATTAGTAAGTGTGCTTTGTCCAAGTCGATCCAAAATGCATTTTTTTCACAGGAGATTTAGGCCAGGCATGTTGGCAAATACTTATACACAAGTTCAATGTCAGTGTGGGTGGGCTATATACTGTGAATTACAGGCCAGACACCTCTCACCACACACACACACACACACACACACACACACACACATGTATGTAAAACTGAGAGGCCTGTGATTAGTGGGCTAGCTGGGTGAGGTAGTGAACGTATTAGAGCGATGGTTCTCAACCTGTGGGGCACGACTCTTCTGTGGGTCAGATAAGCCTTTAGGCTACCCGGGGAAACAACGGATTTTATCATGAATAACTGAAGATTAGCAGACTACATCAACACATACACCCAAGTTGTGATAACACACTGTCATCTCTCAAAGTTGCCACTGAGGCCAAGGGAAATACCAGAGGTGGCTGCTTCTAGCAGCAATTTCTCTACTTGCTAGGTAACATCTGTTGTTTTTATTGCTGCTGGTGGTTTAGAATAGTCATTTTGTGGGTGTGGAGTGGTATCTTGTGGATTTTGACTTGTAATTCCTTAATTACTGGTAATGCAGAGCCTCTCTGCATAGGCTGTTTGACCATCTGAACATCTTCACTGAAATGTCTATCTCTTGCCCATCTTTGAATCATTTCAACTTTGTTAAGAATGTCAAAGTTTAAAAATCTACGTATCACTGCTTGGTACTTAGTTTTCTGTTCCTATGACAGAATAAGCTGGGTACTGTAGAGAGGAGGTTTATTTAGCTCACAATCAGTTCTGGAGGTCCAAGAGCACCACTTGGCTCTGGTCTAGCCTTCTGGCTACAACTCAGCCCAGTGGCTGGCTTTCTGGTGGGGGCATGCATGAAGTGGGGAGATCACACGGTAAGGTAGGAAGCCAGAGTGAGGCAGGAGCCAGGGCGTTCTTTTAAAGCAACTATCCTGGGCAGGACGGCTTTACATCCCGAGGGCATTAGATCCTCTCTAAGCAGTGGTCCTGTCACTGGATGTCTTGAAACAGAATAGACCTTGCTTCTCAAGGTCCTATCCTTTCAATACTGCCACAACGCGACCACGAGATCAATAGGAAGGCTCGGCGGACACACTTAGAACACATTCAAACCCCAGCAATCCTTGGATATAACGGGCAAGGCGAACAAGTGGCTCTGACAAATTCAAAGCCTTTGGTAAAGTATGGAAGGGCCTACTACCATACGAGCCTGAAAACAAAATGCCAGTCCATACTGGAAAAGAGAGGCCCTGGTGCATCCACCCTGCTCAGTACTTCCTGTACACCTAGACAGCCCAGTGCACCATCCTCCCCTCAAGACCTAGACACCCCAATGCACTGCCCCCTCAGTACCCACTCTAGACCTGTGCAGTGTCTGCCACTCACACAGCAATCAGCAGTTGATTCATGTCCCCCACTAGTGAAGCTCCCTGCAGATCCCTGCATGGTTATATGCAGTACCCAATACGTGCAAGGTGAATGCCACCAAGAATTCCAGGTTGAGTCTCCTGACGGCACATAACCCTCCTCCTTTATCTTTGTTTTTGTGGGTTGGGTTTACTGTTTTTCCACAGCAGACTTGGAATTCGTTCAGAGGCACAGTAAGGGCTGACCATTGGCTAAATGAAGAATATGCTTGTGTGAAAAGAGCTTCGGTCAGTGTAGACGGCCATTTGTCTAAACAGCAACTCTTGTTCTGGTGCTAAGATGGTTCTTCACAGGGACACAGGCCTCTGTTAACTTTTCACTATTGTGACAAAATCCCAGACAATAACATGAAAGACTGACTCAGGTTCGTGGTTCCAAAGTCACCAGTTCACTCTGGCAAGGAGTGAGGCATAGTGGTACAGAACAGCTCACATCAAGGTGTCCAGACTTTCAGCAAGAGTGTCTAAGCTCTTCTTTAGCGGGTCCCTCTTTATTCATGTGGGCTCCACCTACTGGATGGAGCTACCCAGCTGCAGGGCGGGTCTTCACGCTCAGTCAATCCCTTCAGCAATTGCCTTGGAGACCTCACCTAGAGGCATGGTCTGATGAGCCAGAGACCTTTCTCAATCTAAGTAAACTGACAATCAGGACTACAGCCAGAGCCTTTGCATTTGGCCTAAAAGAGGCAAGAAAGCAGATCTAAAACCACATGGCTTTTCTCTTCACAAAGCAGTCAACTATTACAACTGTGTGATCTTCCCTCAAAGCAATAATAATGGCCATAAGCCAGCTCCCTTACCTCAAAGCAAGGCTAAGAGCTGGCAACCCTTCCCTGCAACCACGCATCTGGTTCCCAGCAACCACGCATCTGGTTCCCAGCCCATTAGTCAACTTTTCATTACCACAGTAGCACATCTGAGAAGGACTAATTTCAGAAAAAAAAAAGTTACTCAGTGGGTGAGAGTTTAGATGGCTTGGCCTCTGGTGGATGGAGACCAGTGGAGAAAGAATCTCATCTCAAACCAGGCCTGGGCTTTCTACAGCAATGCTCTTGTGTGAGCTGTCAAGGGGTCCCATGAGGGATAGCTTAACCCACGATGACCCAAGAACTTCCCATTAGATGTTACCTCTTTCAGATGGTTTCTCTGAAAGGTTCTGTGACTTGAGCCTGGCCTGCTCTGACCATGAAAGAACTTGGGAGAAACACAAAGACTAGACCCAGGCCCCTGCAGCAGCTATACCAATGCATGCACACCCTCCCCAACCACAGACTCAGTAAGACGCAGGAGGGAGGCAGAATCTGGTCACAGAATGAGACCAGTGACCCTGATTCTAGAGATTCCTGGGGGATCCTGAACCAAGAGTGCTTAACTACACAGATCTACAACACAAAGCATCTAGTGTTATATTCTAGTGGTCTGTTAAAGGGTTCTTGACATGAATTCACTTTGTGTTAATGAACTGTTTTTTTTTTTTTTTTTTTTTAGTGCTGAGTTATTTTAGGCTCTGAAGCATGAAGTTTACATGGACATTTTCATAATCAACAAAGGCAGCTACTAGCTTCAGAAGTCTTTCACCGAACATATAGTCCATATCCCAACAGGGGAAAAATAGAAACCAAACCAAAACCTATTACCCAAACCTACGGCGTCCTACACCGCTTAGTTCTGTAAGCCTGACTGAGGCAGTGAGGGAAAGAAGAAAGGACAGACACACAGACACACACACATCTGGGAGTATAATGCTTCCTGTATATGCTGTCAACATTCACACACAGACACACACACATCTGGGAGTATAATGCTTCCTGTATATGCTGTCAACATTCACACACAGACCACAGGGAGGCTGTGCTAGTTCTCTGAGCCTGACCCAGGGAAGGCTTTGCCATTCCCATGGGTGTGAGGCATGGACACAGCCATGTCAATAGTACACATCCACTCCTGGCTTCTACTCCCCACACATGTCTGTATGGTAAACGGCCATGGAAATGTTCATCCTGCTGTCTCTGACTAGATGGCATAAGCTGGGCAGGTTTTTCCTTGCTATCTAATGAGGTCTGCAGAAGGTTACCAAGACATGTATTCCAAGTTTGCCTATTTAAAAAATAATAAAAGGTTCTGAATATCAAGATATTTGGCCTGAAAAAGAGGATAGTTCCGATTGCAAGGTTAAAGGGGTGAACTAATTCCATCTAACGGAGCAGCTGGTGAAGTCTCTTTTAAAACGACCGTGTATCACGGCAGAGGTAGTTAATAAAGCCCCATCTTGCTTTTCACTTCAGAACTTGTAAACCTTAAAAATATATTTTATAGATTTCTAGAAAATTTTGCCTGGCAAAGAGACTGTATTCTGGGATTAAAGAACAAACAGAAATGATATGTGGACTCATTTCAATCCTCAAAGAGACATTTAACAGGAAAAAAAAAATAGCTTTACAGAAATAAAAAAAAACCACACACACACACACACAAAGAGGCTAATTTGTATGTAAATGTATTTTGGAGTTTTAGCCTTAACAGTATTTGAATGAAGACTCAGAAAACAATGTAGCACTGAGAACTGAGTGGAGATTGAGGTGGGGTAAGAGTGGACCCTCATGTGACATACATGGTGTGACCATACGTGACATGCATTAGTTCCTCACAATCCAACCAACGACCGACCAGTCTCACCACATTGGGTTTTTCCTTGTCATGGCTACAGCCTGCACCACTATTGACAGGAGGACCAGCTGCTGCAGCCCCTCCCCCAGGCTCTACTGACTTAATGTAAGTCCACTACAAGCTGCCACTCTCTACTGACATGACCAATCTGCTTTGATGTAGTCTTTCCCAGCCCCAGTAGACAGATGTCACCTGACATTAACCAGTGGACAGTGATGGCTCCTACGGAGGCTCAGAGTCAGTCACACTAGTTCTGCTGTACCCGTGACACTCAGCTTTAGTGTTGGATTTAGGACGTGAGAACATCTGTCCAGTTGAGAAAATCCTCATTTCTGCTGAGACAGCTGTTCTTCGGTTAAGGACTAGAGGGGAAGCCTGGGAGCTCACTGTGACAGGACATGGAGCTTATGGCTATCTGAGGCAGGCACAGAATGTAAAGGGCAGAGGAGAGTTGGGGAGCTGGGAATCATCTGGGAGCTTGTACAAGTGCAGAATCTCAGCCAATCCCAGGGTGACTTATGTGCATGGTCAAGTTTGAGAAACACTATTTGAAATCACTGGTATTTAATCCTCATAACCATTTGTTTAGAGGCAGGGTTTCGATTTGTGGCTGGAGCTGGACTCCATCTCTAAATCCTTCTGCCTCAGTCACACACTAAGATTTTAAGTGTGAGCCCCATCGCTCCTGGGTTTACAGCAGCCCTCTGAGGAGCACAGCTAGTTCCAGGTTTTATGGATGTGCTAGTTAGCTTCAGCTGTCTCCATGACAAAGCCAGTAGTGAAGGAGTTTCAACTGAGGAACTACCCAGATCAGACTGGCCTGTAGCCACCACTCTAAGGGATTGTCTGGATTGATGATCTGGGAGAGCCCCGCTTATTGCAGGAGGCACCATCCTGCCAGGCAGGTGGAGAGATATACAAGAAAGCTAGCCGATGTGCCTGCGTATGGGCTGGCCAAGCAGCCTCCCGCATGGTTGCCACCTGGAGTTCCTGTCTGACTCCCTCCATGAAGGACTGTGGCCTGTAGGTAGAAGGTGAAACAAGCTCTTTCCTCCCCTTCTGCTTTTGGTTAGAGTAGCACTGCAACAGAAAGCAAGCTAAAGCGATGGATAAGGAAACCAAGGACAGGAGTGTCCATCCTCCCTTACCTTCTTCATCACAGGAAGGGTTTACTATGGGAGGGCCCTGCCTGTGGCACACCACACAGGGATTCAAGTGTACATCTGTTGTACCCACACTTCATATTCTTCCTTTCACCCCCAGAGCCTGCCTACTTAAATGGTGAAAGAATGGTTAGTAACTAACCCTGGGTTTCATTCATTCATTCATTCGTTCGTTCGTTCATTCAAGACAGGGTCTCACTGTGTAGCTCTGGCTGTCCTGTAACTCACTCTGTAGGCCAGGCTGGCCTTGAATTCTCAGAGATCCACCTGCTTCTGCCTTCCAAGTGCTGGGACTAAGGGTGTGTGCTACCACACACCCCCCCACACACACACCCTGTTTTTAAAGAGAACCTGCAGCAGGTAGGAGGGGGCATGGCAAGAAAAATGGCAGCTAGCAATGTGAGTTTGAAACTAACCTGGGCTACACAGCTGGTCTACAGAGCCAGACACCATGTCTAAAAGCAAAACCACAAGGATTCCATTGTGCTTGCTTGGTTGCTGGTTCGGGGCTTTATTGGTTGGTTGATTGATTGGTTAATTGATTTTTGGTGTGAGGCTGTGTTTCCTAGGAATGTCAGAAACTACACCTATAAACTCTCAAAAACATGACTGCCTAAACATGAGCTGAATAAATATAACAAGAGCATGCTGAAGTGGATGAGGGAAAGCCCACAAGACCTCAACCCTACACAAAATGCAGGCAACTAAGGATGCTGAGAGGGAGAGAAATCATCTTCCTCGGGGAAGAGCACACCAATTGATTACCTAATACCAAATGGCCAGCCCTAAAACCATACACACAAGTAAATGTACTTAGTTGTGTGTGCACGCGCATGCACGCGCATGCACGCGCATGCACGCGCATGCAGATATGCATGTAACAACTGTTAATTCAAAAAGAGATCATGAATTTGAAAGGGAAGGTAGAGATGATGTAATCACAACCTCAAAAACAAAATAATAAAAACCTGGTTATTATTATTTTATCTTTTATGTGTGTGGTGTTTTGCCTGCATCTGTGTCTGTATACCATGTGCCTGGTGTACGGCCAAAAGAGGACATCAGTCCTTTGAAACTGGAGTTAAAAATGGTTGTGAGTTGCCATGTGGGTGCTTGGAATAAAACCTGGGTCTTTTGCAAGAGCAACAAGTGCTCTTAACCCCTGTGCCATCTTTCTAGCCTGTTTGTTTTTGCAGACACGGGGTTTCATGTAGCCTAGAGTGGCCTCAAACTTGCTATGGAGCTGAGGATGGCCTTGAACCCCTGATTCTCCTGCTTCTTCCTCCCAAGTTCCGAGACCAAGACACCACCACACTCAGCAGAATAAGCAGCGTTTCTGAAGAATTCAAATTCCTTTTTTATAAAACAACAAAAATCCGCTGGATATGGGGTATAAGCATTTAGTTCCAGCACTCGGTGGCAGAGGCAAACAGTTCCCGGTGAGTTCAAGGCCAGCCTGCTTTACATAGCAGGTTCTAGGTCAGGTTCTAGGTGAGACTCTATCTCAAATTAAAAAAAAAAAAAAAAGATTTTATGTCAATGGCAGCAAAAACATTTAAATGAATTTAAAATTTTTAGTCAAATGGGGAAGAAAATCCAGCTCAGGGGTCCGAGAGAGCCATCCGTACAAACACCTTCTGCTATGTGGGTCTAAGTTTCACCGCAGCCAGGGTGGAAATAGAAACATTCATGTTTTTGCCATCAGGAGAACATGTAAGCTATTTTGGAGGGAGAAACTAAGATTCTCTTGGCATCTAAAGTGCCTTTCAAATATTTGAACACATAAAAGGACAGCATTCTGACACTTAGCCGCAGACAACCATTGCTCTTGATAGGTGACACAGTTCATGATGTTAGAGGCAACTGAATTCTAGTCAGTCAAAGGGATGCCAATCTAGGCAATCAAAATGGACAGAGTCACTGAGTGAGCTCATCTCAGGGCTGGCAACTTAGCAGCAGGGCTTTACAGCCAAAGCCTCGCACCCTGGAGTCATTTACTAGACTTTGCTGTCAAAGGAGACAAAGGTGGCAGTGTCAGGAAACTGCAGGGAAGACAGAGGCCAGAGAGAAAAAGGCAGCCTAGGAAGCCAATGATTTATCAGTGGGTAAAAGAAGACATTTTAGGCCAGAGAGTCAGAGATTAGCATTCTAGCAGCATAAGGTGAGAGACAGCTAGCGTTGGTAACTGGAAAAAGATTAACACCTAACACACAGACAAACAGGAGCATACATGCTGCAAATGAAACCCAGGCTCCCTGAGACAACTGTCCTCTATCCTAAAGAACAAGCCTAAACAGAGAGCTGCAGAACATGTATGCTAGTGACAAAACCCATGGAGGCTGATCAAAGGACAAGACGCCAGACTGGAGTCAGTCCCCAGGGTAGCAAGGTCCACACAAAAGGACCTCATTCTGACACTCAACAGCAAACAGCTATTGTTGCTAGGTGACACTTTTCCTCATTCCTCCCTTTCCCTCCTGCTCACCTTCCTAAAGTCACCAGACTCAGTCCTTTCCTGTTTGAACCTGCTTCTTGCTCTCCCACACTCCTCCCTCCCTCCTATCACACTCCACTGTTCTTTTCTCCACCAGCCTGCTTTTCCTTCTGCTGCTTCTCACACTCACCCCTTGTGAAGGTTTGTATGTGCTCGGCCCAGGGAGTGGCATTACTAGAAGGCGTGGCCCTGTTGGAGTAGGTGTGTCACTGTAGTGTGGGCTTTAAGACTCTCACCCTAGCTGCCTGGAAGTCAGTGTTCTCCTAGCAGCCTTCAGATGAAGATGTAGAACTCTCAGCTCCTCCTGCACCAGGCCTGCCTGGATGCTGCCATGTTCCCACCTTGATGATAATGGACTGAACCTCTGAATCTGCAAGCCAGCTTCAATTAAATGTTGTTCTTATAAGAGTTGCCTCGGGCACAGTGTCTGTTCACTGAAATAGAAGCCCTAACTAAGACGCCCTCAACCCCACCTTCCCCCTTAACTCCACCTCGCCCCTCAACCCCAGCCGCCCCCTCAACTCCACACTCAACACTTATACAGCCCGGGTCATGCCCACAATTATGACCTGTCCACCACCACACATCAATCTTTCCAAATCAACTAACACAAGCAGGACAATTCCATACATTCATGCCCAGAGGCTCATCTCTCTCAAGATTCTAGGCTTTGTGATGGTGAACATCCATACTAACAGAGTCTCTACCTATCTTTGGCTAGCCTAGAATTCACTATGTAGACCACTCCAGCCTTGAACTTGTGGCAATCATCCTGCGTCTAACTCCCCTGTGCTGGGATCCCAGGCATATACTTACTACCACATCTGGTTTTTATGAGGGTGAACTCAGGACTTTGAGCATGACAGTCACTCACTCTACCGAGTCTCTAGTTCACTGAGACTTCCCAGCATGGGTGCAAACAAAGCACAGAAAATCAGCAGCCACAGTGGGGAACTGTTGGCATCAGGACCGGCCAAACCGGTGACGTCACACCTAGGCGACAACGCGATCCGCCCACCTGTTGCCAAGGCAACAGCCACCATATTCCCAGAATCCACTTGGCCCACCGCCCACCTTTACCTGCGACTACGTCACTCTCCATTTTTAAGACCCCTCTGATCTTTCTTTTTCCTCTCTCTTTTCTCTTTCTCTTCTCGCTGCTACCTTGCCCTCCCCTTCCAATAAGCCCCCCACGTGGAACTGTTGGACCTGGTGTGGTTTCTGGAGCCGCACGATCCCTGCGGACCATAACACCGCACAGATCATTTTTCACAGCAGGAACACCCAGCAAGGCCTGTCTGCAGATTCTTCCTGGCCTCTCTTCCTGAGATGGAGGCCAGACCAGTGTACTGGTCAGCTCCAAGAAAGAGAGCCAGGGCAAGGATATGTGTTCACTCTGCTTCTTCTGGAGAAGAGAATTTCTAGTCTCTACTGCCTGCCTTGAAGAGTAAACGGATCCTGTGGAAGGAGCAGAAGTTCAGAGAGAGACTTTGCTTCTGGGACCATTATAACGTCTCTTTACCACCTGTGGTGGTTTGAATGCTTGGCCCAGGGAGTGGCACTATTAGGAGGTGTGGCCTTGTTGGAGTAGGTGTGGTCTTGTTAGAGGAAGTGTGTCACTGTGGGGCTGGGCTTTGAGACCCTCCCCCAAGCCAGTCTCCTCCTGGCTTCCTTTGGATGAAGATGTAGAACTCCTAGCTCCTGCCTGGACACTGCCGGGCTTCCTGCCTTGATAATAATGGCCTGAACCTGTAAGCCATCCCCAGTTAAATGTTGACATCTTGGTCATAGTCTCTTCGCAGCAGTAAAACCCTAGCTAAGACACCATCTTTACCTTTATTGCTCTGAAGTTGTTCCTAAGCTGCTTTGGGAACAAGGCAAAAGCCCAAATGCTTTAACCTGATTGCTCCAGCCATAGGAAACAGAAAGAGTACTAAAACTGAAGGAATGGCTAAAACCCCGAACAGGGAATGCTGTAATGTCAGCCACACTACATAACGGCCATGTCATTACTTGTCATCCCTGCTCCCTTCTCAGCCAGACCACCAGCAGCTTCCTTGTCTGACCTCTGTTGGATTTTCCCCACACCTAGGCATGAACCTCCTGCCTCAGCTTCTGGCCATATCTTCAAGGCTGTGCTCAGACTGCAGGAAACCCTGCCCCCACCCTGCTCTCAGACAGGAGAAAGCAATGTACCCATGCACTTAATTTCCTCACACATGCAGCTGTGCACTGTGGGACACCTGCTGCCTTCCACTCTAGCCACATTGGGCTGACTCAGTGCTGGAGGCCAAGGTGACCAACTTCTATTAGACCTTTTACAACTATGACACTTTTCTTTGGAAAATTTCTTTGGAGTTCCCATGGGTGTGGCTGAGCAGAGCAGATCACAGCAAGGTTACCAAGAAGCAGAGACTGTGCCTGTGAATGCCTTCTCCACTCCAGTGTCCACCTGTGTCCCATACTCCAGTTCCTAGCCTTCGGGATGGTACCACCTTATCCAAGGCAGGCTTTTCCAAGTTAACCCTTCTGTGAGATGTCTTCACAGATACACACAGAAGTGAGCTCTATACATTTCCAGGAAATTCTGAATCCAGTCAGGTTGATGTTCATGATTACTCTGCATGCTCTGGTTGGACGCTTGAGGTGAACTGCCTGTGGGAATGCGTGGTTTAAACTTCTGTCTCAGAGGCAAGCTCTTAGTTTGGTGGCAGAGAGCAAACTTGGGAGGTTTAGAGAGGTAATGAAGGCAGCTCAAGTGCTGAGTGTGAGAGCATTCAGTGCTTCTCAAGGCTCCTCTTCGAAGTATCAGTGCATCCCATATTTCTGGATACCCTTGTGGCAACTGCTAGCCAAAACTAATCCAGACAAGTACATTCTTTACAAACCTCACTGCTAATTCAAGGGTCCTCCCCACTGACCTCTGAAGTTGGTGTCCAAAGACTCTGGCCAAAGCCTTGTTAGTAACAGCAAAAAAAAAAAATGTCCATTAATGTGAGCCGATTAGATTAGAATGATATGTCTCAATTTCAGAGAGATTAAGGTATCAATCAAGTAGTTTGTGATGGTTGTGAGTGGTCACTTCCATCTGTGACCACCTTAGGTGGGAAAAGGTACGGCAAGACCATCACAGAAAAGCCCTTCACAGCAGGCAACCACAGGCTCTATAGGAGGCTTCCTCCAGATCTGGAAGGGGCTTGGGGGAGACTAATTCCTCACATCAGACCAGGCATCAAGGTACCATGAATGGAAGCCTGTGTCATGTACCTGTGTCTGTGCTGAGTGGTGGACAAATACATTTTTTGAGAATCTTTATACTTTTATATTTCTGGAATGTTTTAGCTATGTATTTTCTGTTAAGTGGGACCTGGGTTTTGTTTGTTTGTTTGTTTGTTTATTTTTGACACAGGGTCTCATGTAGGCCATGCTGGCTTTGAATTTACTATGTAACCAAAGAGATCTTTGGAATTCTCATCTTTCTGCCTCTGCTTCCCAAGTGCAAGGGTAACAGATACACACACTGTACCTGCTTCACTGCCTTTGCTCTTTGGGGGATTATGTGCACTCAAGTGGTTGCCTAAAAATCGATTATTTAAACAAAGGCTTTGAGGGAAACAACTTACACATTAGCTATTAGGAAATAAGGAACCTCCTCTTTGTGCAAATGCCTGGCATTGCGCTCATTTAACTGGCAATACTCAGGACTAAATGATGGCCACACACTAGGTTTTCTTTGTAAGATTACAGAGATGAGCTGCAGGTCTGTTCAGATGTAGAGTATGTCAGATTCTGTCCAAACAAACAAACAAACAAGCAAGTATTTAATATTATATTTTTAAAAACTGTAGGAGGAAGTAAGACATCAGAACTACCTATTTTCTAAAGTGGGGTGAGGGGCTCAGTGGATAAAGGCCCTTCTGCCAAATCCAACAACCTGAGTTTGATCCCCCAAACCCAACAATGGGAAGGACAGAATGGACTCTGACTCTATCAGCTGCTACCCATATACAATACTATGGCAGGTGCATGCCTTTTATTTTAGGTGAATTTGATGGCCAGGTTATGTTTAATCTTGACCATCAACTGTCAACTTGATGGGCTCTATGATCACCACGGAAACACATCCCTATCAGGGATTATCAATACCAGGTTAACTGAGGTGAAAAGACCCTCTCTACATGTGAGTAGGACCATTCCTGGGGCATGGGCTAAATACAGAAGGAAGTATCCACTGCTTTCTACTTCCTGACTATGGACCCCCTGTGTGCAGCTGCCTCCTGCTCTTGCCTTGCCTTCCCTGCCACTATGGAGTACAACCCCTAACATCCAGTCAAAGCAAACCCTTCCTTCCTTAAATTTCTTTTGTCAGAATTTTGTTGCAGCAATAATACAAGTAACTAAGCAGAAACTTGGTAAAGCTGATCATGAGGTCTCGGGCCTTTGGATCTGAGCTATAAGAATGTGAACAGTTTGAAACTCTGGGCTAGAAGAACTCTACTCCACGGTTCTAAGAAGGGCAGTCTGGTAAAGGTTTGGAAGATAAAGTTGCTGAGAGAATGAAGGCAGTGGAAACCTGGGTGGGTCATGAGATTCCAGAGGGGAAGAAGACCTCTACTGCAGACTGGGCTAGAGGCCATTCAGGTGGTAGCCTGGCACAGAATCAGGGTTGCTTTCTGCCTATATCTCAAGTACATGAAATCAGAAATGCAGAGACTAAAGAAGATTGAACAACAGATTATTAAATAAGGAATAGGCAGTTGAATAAATCAAGGGAAGTTTAAAAAAAACTCAGAATTAATGAAAATTCCTAAAATAACTCTCAGTGCCTACATAAAAAAAAAAAAAAAAAAACCAAAGAGAGCGCGAATAAATAATGATGCACCTCAGGAGTTCGGAAAGGCAAAATAACCCAAAACTCAAAACACTAGATTGGAAAACATAATTAAAACCAAGGCAGGAATTAATAAAATAAAAACAATAAAAAAGAATCAATAAAACTTAAGTTGATCCTTATAAAAGATTAATAAGATTGACAAACCCTTTGCCAAACTAACCAAAAGACAGAAGACCCAAATTAATAAAACTAGGGATGAAAAGAAGATAACACATATCAAAGAAATTCAGAAAACTGTATGGACACACTTTAAAAACCTATATTCTACAAAATTGGGAAACATACAAGAAATGGATTTCTAGGTATGTCTGACCTACAAAAGTTAAACCAAGCTTAGAGGGAGGAGAAATTCCTCTAGCAATTCTCAGTTTGATTCTCAATTCTCTGTTTTTGTTTTGTTTTGTTTTTTGGTTTTTGGTTTTTCAAGACAGGGTTTCTTTGTGTAGCCCTGGCTGTCCTGGAACTCACTCTGTAGACCAGACTGGCCTTGAACTTAGAAATCCACCTGCCTCTGCCTCCCAGGTGCTGGGATTAAAGGCGTGCGCCACCACTGCCCGGCTGATTCTCAATTCTCGATTCATTTGCTAGACCAGACAGCACCTGGGGAGTAGGGTGCTCGGTTTGAGCTAGGGGATCCATCAAAGCCAAAGGCTGCATCTCCCGACTGCCACGGACATCAGGGCTGCAGGGCCTCCTTACTTGGGCGGAGCCCGAGGCAGGCGGTGACCGGAATCACTTACCAATAGGAAGTGCACCAGTGAGTCGTAGCAGAGCCAGGCGAGCACCCAACGCTCCACCGCGCTCCGCCCACGGCCCAGACGCAGGCCCAGCACGCACCCCACGGCCAGCAGCGCCAAGCACAACAGCAACGAAGAGCCTGCCTCCGGGCCCAGCACCTGATGCTCGCCCATGGTTACACAGAACACCCGAGCAAGCGGTAGGCTGACGAGCTTTCCTCTCGTAGGCGGGCCTCCAAGGGGCCTGGTCTTCCCGCTCATTGCCCCGCCTACGCAGCCCATTTCTGTCCCGATAGTTCCTGGACCGAAGTTCATGCTTTACATTATTTAGCTGCCTCCAAAAGATACAGGAATTCTGACGTCTAACGAGGTTCAAAAGGTTAAGCCACAAAGTCAGGTCCAAACGATGGAGTTTTTTTGTCCGGAGATAGTAAATCTTGAGACAAAAGGTTCTGTAAGAGGCTTACCAAGTCTTGCCAAGGAGGCCCAAGCAAAGTCTTTATCGGCCTCTCAACCATTGTCTCCTGTTTGCGCAGTCTAGCTATATAGCTCAGGCTAAAATGTTAATCAGTATGCATCCCAGGCTGGTCAAATTCAAGGTTATCATCTTCCTGCCTCCATGTCCTTAAGATAGCAACCCCAGGCAGGCATTACCATGCCCCCACTTCTCCAGGCTTTTAAATCTCATGCAGCTGACTGACCCTGATACTTAACCCTCAAAAATCAAATGCTGTACTTACCTACCAACTACTAGATTCCTAGGCTTCAGGGTGGGGTAGATTCTGGGAAAGGGGAAGTCAGTTCTTCAATGGAGTTATCCCAACTTTGCAATAGAGGACGTTTCTGCAGGTTGGCTCTATGGCAGTATAAGCAAACTGAGCACTTCTGAGCTATGTACCTTTACAAATGGCTGACTAGGAGGGCGAACTGTTATGAGTACCTTAGCAAAACTGAAAAGATTGCTGGCCTAAGCTAAAAAACCTCCTCCCAGCCATTTCTTGTACTATTTTATTTGTGGCAGATAACATCTGCAGAAACTATCTCTTTGCTCTTTATTACTACTCCCTTACACTAGAATATATAAACTCCACAAGAGCAGAGGCTGTGACTGGCGTGTCTGGTGTGGGATCCTTGGCACCTATTACAGGATCTGGCAAATACCAGCTGTCCAATCCGAGAAATGCTAAGAGAACATAGCCAGTCCTTCCAGTCCACCACCAGAAAACCAATTACTCTTTGATATGGTCAGTGTATTTCTCAACTACATTTTCTCTGTCAAACTTTCTCACAGTTCTTTTGGTGATGGTTAGCTGTGAATTAGAATTTAAGATGAACTGGGAGACTAGCCTCTGATCACACCTGTGAAGGGGTCTCTAGGTTAGTTAAGGTGGAAAGACATGCCTTCATGTGAACCTGTTCCTTAGGTGGGTCCTGGGCTGGTTAGAAAGAGAAGCAAGGTAAACACCAGCATGCCTCACTCTGCCTCCTGACTACGAATGCATGTCACTAGCTGCCTCCAACTGCTGCCACCATGATTTCCGCTGCCATGATGGACTGACAGCCCATGAACTGTGAGCCAAAGCAAACCTCTCTTAGACTGCTTCTGTCAGTGTATGTGCATCACAGCAGCAAGAAAAGCAATAGACTCTTGGTAACTAACCTGCCCTCCACTAATAGGGCCGGGAAGAGGCTAATAGCTAAACGCAGCTCTCACTACCTGCTAGTCATCTATAGGACTTCAACACTCTGTGAGCAATGGAAAACTGGCACTCAAGAAGGATAATACAAGATTGGTATTTGGGGCTGAAGCATCAAATGGACAGTTCAGCAGTTAAGAGCATTACTGCTCTTGCAGAAGACCTGGTTTGGTTGCCAGCATTCAAACGGCAGTTGACAGCTGTCTATAGCTCTATGTCTAGTGGATCCAGTGCCCTCTTCTGGCCTCCATGGGTGGCAGACAGATAGCTAAGCCATTTATATACAGCATTCAGCCTTGTGTGCTTCCCACAATGCCTGTGTATAGACCTTTCCCACATCCATGTTTGTCAGCCAACCTGCCAATTAACCTCTGTTTTTGCAGCACAATCAGCTTCATAGTTTGCAAAAAATACAACCTAATAGGAGCTTCTTCATCAGGTCAAGTGGACCATGCTTTATCAAATGTAGCTGACCCTAGAAAACACTGGCTAGCAGCATTGCCTTCCTCATCAGACCATTCCTGAGGTGAGTTTATCCTATGCCCTGGCATAGTACCTGGCATGGGATAGGATGCTCAAAAAATATTTTAGCATTTCTAAAGGCTTAGTCTTAACTATTGATAAAAACAAAACAGAACAAAGACACAGAGAGTTACAAGAATATTATGAGGAAATTGGACTGAGATAGTATAAAATTTAAATTTTAGACAGGGCAGATGCCTATATGATAGGGCAAAGAAAGTTTAGGCTGTAATTCCAAGTTTAAGACAAGGCTGGAAATTATAACTCTCTTCCCATGCTAGAATTATGTTGAGAGGATGCAGCAGCCTTTCACTATAACTGGATCAGTCTGTTCTGCTCTCTGGAAAAGTTAAACTAGTTCCAATCACAGAACTTACAATGATGGACATTTAAGAGAAGTGAATGTTTTCAGGGATAGCAGGGAACAGCAGCCAACAAAGCAGATTAAGCTCCCTTAGAGTGACTCATCACTTCTCAATCCTGTCCCATAAAATGGCTGCCTCAAAAAACCAATTCTCATCTTTAAGCTACTACATGGATGTAAACGCACACTCCATAACACACACTCAGGTCTGCTATCCCATAAAGACACTCCGTATTTACCTTATAGCTTTATGTACACAGACACCCTCGTGTCTTTGGACACCATCATCGGAGAGTAGGAGATGGTAATTTCTGTGGAAAGGCAGGAGCACTGCAGAACAAACTCCCTGCAGGGACTTCATGATACCATTTCTTAGGAATGGTGCCATTTTATCTATTTAATGCTTCTAGGATTTGTACTCGGGACCTGGATGGAGCATGCTACTCAAGCTCTCCTGCCTTGCTTAAAAAACCTGTAAGTTTTCTGAGGGAAACAATGTCTTGTGTGCTTTAGGAAGCAATGAACATGAAAAGAGTTTTCAAACTACACTGACTTTTGGAACCAACACTAACTCACTTGCTGAACAGCACTGAGAAAGCCTACTGTTCACACAGCAGATAGCTGTGCCCTGCCTCTGCTAACCCTTTACTACAGGAGTGGATTTGAGTCAATGGGGTACAAGGATGGAAGTTTAGGCCATCAGAAGACGTTTAGCTGTCTGACCTGGAAGAGCATGCGCTATCTGAACCTGCTGACTAGAACTCACAGACAGAGCTAACCATCTCACTGTCCACAGGGAAACACCTGCAGAACAATCGGTTACCCAACACCAAGAAATAAGCCAGAATAAGGTATCTATGGAGCAAATCAATCATGGAGACAGACCGTATCCCAAACAGCTGTCTTCATGACTGGTCTCTACGCACATTTCTGAGTCATTCTGTCCCATGCTTTTGATTACATGAAGTTTACTTCTAAGTTTGAAGGTAGAGTCCATGAGCACTTTCTGGATCAGTTGACTTAGAATCAGTGTAACAAATAGAAATTATATTCCCCCACCAATAGTTAAAGTTTTCCAGGCAGTTAAAAAACTAATCATAGTCAAAAAGTGTATGTGTGTGTATTATCATGAAAAGACCAATGCCATCCAAATGTCAGATGCTCTTGGTTTACCTGCAGTGATGACTGCCCTAAAACGGCTGCACATCTGAAGGAAATGACGGCAAGACTGTGTGATCACATTGATTTACTTACACACTGACTTCTTTTTTGTTGTTCTTTGTCTTTTCAAGACTGGCTTTCTCTGTGTAGATCAGGCTGGCCTTGAAACCATAGAGATTTACCTGCCTCTCTGCCTCCCAAGTGCTGGGATTAAAGGTGTGCACCACTGCACTGATTTCTTTTAAAAGTAATTTGAAGCGGTAATATACAGACTATTTCTATACTCAAAAGTCTGGCTGTTCTTTTGTTCTTCTAATTAATCCAAGATTTCACTCAGAGCTTTGCATCTACCCTGAAAGTAAAGGCTTTTGGGTTTACTTCAATTACTACTTTCTGTTATAGTTAAAGGCTTTAAGGTCTGAGTGGCTGGTTCATTTCATAACCACACCATCTTTTCAAATAACTGGGGTTTTCTTCTAAATTACAGCGTTTCAGTACACACATATTGGCAGAGAATGGTGGATGAACTATGAGCTGAAGATTGCCGGTCTCCACCAGAAGCCAGGAAGGAATCCTTTCTAGGCTGAGTAGGAAGAGAGCCTGGCTCAGCCAGCACCTCGACTTGACTTCTTGCTGCCAGAACTGCACCACAGTTTTTGTGGTTTGAAGCCCCTGGCTCAGTGGTTCTGTGTTATGGCAGCTTACACACACGTTGGTACCTCTGATTTGTCAAACATACCCTCCTGTCACTACTGGTTGGTCACTCCTGTCACTACTGGTTGGTCACTGCACAGTAGAAAGGAAACACCAAAAACAATGGCAGTCACTCATGCTGCCCCACCACTGTGGCTGCTGCCATCTGAAGATAAATCAAAACTTAAATTCAACCACACAGAAAACAAAGCTAAACAACTATTTCCAGAAATAACTCTTTCAATGTTTTATCATATTTGATAGCAGCTTTTTTATTGGTTACAAAACCTAAGCCCATATACAAAATTAGGAACACGTTTAGATGCCTCTTTTGAAAGAACATTTTAGTCTTTTTTTAAACTGAGTTTAAAAAAAAAATAAAAACAATGCAATTTTAAAACACTGTTTTGAAAACTTAAAAGTGAGCAATACACTCAGTTTCCTTATCTACGAAATGGGTGTGATTCCAATTCAAAACTGGTAAGGTCACAGCAAACCGAATCAAGCAGATGCACAGAGTCTGCACTACTTGATGCTAATGTTACTTAAAGGTTAGTTTGCACTTAAGACACGAGAGGAAATAGGAATCATCACAGTAGAGGCCCAATTTTAATCTCGATGTGTGCAAATTTTAAAAGGTAACTGTCAGTTAAGTATGGAGAGTCCAGAATAAAGTAAACTGGAAGAGGGACAATTCACAATATCAAGAAGATTTTGACTTTAAGGGTTTCACCAAAGTGTGTGACCTTAATTCATTTTGATTTTGTTACTCCTACTTTTAGTGAACACTATACAGTTTCAAAATGTAGACAAGTGTTTGAACAGGATGCAGTTACCATATGAAGCTTTAACTCAAAATTTGGGTAAAGAAAAAAGGCACAATGAACTTCAACTCAATTTTATGTGCACAAGAGTTGAAAAATCTGAGCCACCTTAAAGAGAAATTGATTCTAAAATTTATAAAACCTATAAATAATCAGAGGCCAAACCACTATATTAAAACAGATTCTCTAGCAAGTAAAAATCTTGCAGTTTAAACATACGCTTGTATCCATCTTAGATACAAGACAAAACTCACTCTTTAAAGTGGCTCCACCTTGGCAGACACGTATATTTGTAATGAAGCACACCTGCTATGTGTTGTTTATCAGTGAAAACACCCCAGCTGATTCACAAAGCTCTGATGGCATCTGTCTCCTCTTCATCACAGTAAATACACCCCCCATCTGAAAACTAACTTAGTTTAGGTTTCTATCCCTTCACATCAATGCATTGGGAAATTATACCCAGTGAACAAGAGCAACAAAACCATTTCTGTGACAGCACAAATTATTTAGTTTAAAAAATTTCAAATCCATATTCATTCATTAATAACTGGGTCAGACCATTTGCCAAAAGCAATGACTTTACATAGTAATGCCAGATTTTGCAGAGCTAAAGATCACTGCAAATCAGGCTGAGTTAAATAACTGCAGACCATTCCTCTACACAGATCCTTGGTTTATCTTTTAACATGTGCAGATGCTTTGAGTGGGATTTGAATGAGCTCCCCAATACTCAAGAATGAAGTCTTGTAACACTTCTAAATAGTTGCTGGTTTGTTGCCACCACATTATCAAAAGTACTGGTTACTAAGTAAAAAATATTTTAAGACTAAATTACAGTAAACATGAAAGCTCCACAGTTTAAACCCAATATAAATCAACCATATCCAATTATCAAATTAAAACAAAAAATAAAATTAACCCCTGGAAGCTGAAAGCAAGACTTTGTCTTAAAACATTACCAACGAGTATTTAGACCTTTTCCATTCTTGTTTTGACTTATTTATTTATGTATTTTTGTAGTTAAGGACGCTTGCTTTCAACTTAACAGAAGTTCAAGTCTGTAACAGGTTGCAGCTCAGGTAGAGACCATGCACAGCATTAGATTATTCAAAACAGCAGGAACACACAGGCTGAAGTGAGTGGTCAAATAGGATTTGCTGTTCTCAAAAATTAGGTATAGTGGCGAAAGCATTTACCATTGATATATAAAGCTCTTCCTCCAACCCTGGCTTCTGAGGCAGATAATAAACACATCAATTAATGTAGGTGAAGTACAGTTTTTAAAAACTTATCTTTTTAATCAACAACCAAGTTTCTTGTTTTTAAGTTACTTTTGTGTCAGTTTCACCAATGAAAATCATTTGGCTTGTACTTTAATTCTTCCACATAAGAATATGAAAATATGTTTGTGGAGGACAATGATGGAGGCCCAGATCACACTGCACCTCTGTAGTCTTCCAACATGAATATACACCACACCAAAGTGTCTTGATCCACAGCGCACCTTTTTCCAAAGGCGTTATCAGTGGGCAGCTGATATACCACCACTATGGAACATTCTAACTGGAGACTGCAGTTGTCAGCATGTGGCACCAGGGAACATGGAAAATGTAGGGGAGCTGAGATGCTTAAGGAGAATTCTAAAACAGTTTAGGAAATCATGCATGTGCAGTTACAGTCCCTGTGAGAGTGACTTTTGGCAACTGCAAAGTGACTGAGACATGGCTTGCTTTAGAAGCATCAAAATGAAGAGGCAAGAGTGCTGGGGCCTTCTGTTGCTTGCTGTCTTATCGCTTGGTGGCCATCTGGTGGTGGTTCAGATTGAATGAAAGATGCTGCACTTAATTGACCTTAGAAATTAAATTCTTTTGTTTGAAGGTTGGCTGATGGGTCAAAATTGTAAGTACCTCCTTGTGTTGCTTCAGGAATGAGGCTAGGATCTTCATCAATCTATGAAAATAAAGGAGAAACTCTGAATGAATACTTTAACTACCTAAAAATACCCAGGAAAATCAGTAACAATTTTATTGGGACACTAAAATATATAATTGAATATGCATTTTTTAAAAAGTGCCTATCATAAGTTCCTGTGTTTGCAGAATTACTAAATCTATCATTTCTAGAAGTATTTCTTCCAAGTCAATAGATTAAAAATGTAACAAGAATTGTTTTATAACCTGATAATGAAGTTTTGGATAAAGTATTTAAGAAAAGTCATTGATGGAGTATCTAACAGAAACCAGTACAAACTTAATGAACATTAATAAGAAAATTAAATGACCACTATATGAGTCTCAATCTACATGCAGACATCTCTATTTAATATTTACTTACATCATCACCAGAGAAATATTGATCTATGATTTCAAATGCTAATTTATATATGTCTTCATTTTCATGTTGCTGCAAAACTTCAATTTTCTCCAAACCTGACAAAGAATATAAAAATTAAGGTGATACTAAAGTACACAATCTGATTATAGAAAACTATATGAGCCTCAGAATATGCTCTATATCTCCACTTAAAGATGACAATTTAATAAATTAGATAAAACGTAACCTGCAGCCCATGAAGTCCTTCCTCTTTAAAAATGTTTTTATAATAACTAAAAAAAAAAAAAAAAAAAAAAAAACCAACCACCAAAACATTCCATCTGATGGGGATCTGATGGAGTTTGTTTTTGGTTCCAGGGCAAGTTAGTGCCAGTACAAGATCTGAAGGCCTCCCAGAATATGACACTTTAATCATGATATTTCATGTAGTATCTTTTGTCTTCTGTTTTCTGCATGTTGTTGCATGACTGTGAAATTTAAGTTTTTAGAACTTAATAATGAAGGAAGCTTTACCTGATTAAACACTGCATTTTAAAAAGTAAATAGGTTATCTCTACAGATATAAAGAGAAAAAACAGAAAGTTTTCAGAACACTAACACTGATCTCTGTTCTGGTTTTAGGAGACAAGGCCTGGACAGTCAAGTCTGGACTTGAATTCGCAATCCACTTGTCTATTAAGTGCTGCATATAGGTGTGCACACCCAGGCTCAATTCAGTCTTTTGTATTTCCAATGCAGCATGCACTTCATGTACTCAATGCACAAGTTTGTAAGTGTAAAGCCATACTATTCATCCTAGAGATATCTTTCTTTAAAACATATTGGAATAGTTCATTTTTAAAACATAATATACAAATCAGAAAAGTGGGGAAATAGGTATCAACAATAATAAATGCAAAATGCTTAATAATATTATATATATATTATATTTTTACTCCATAGAAACAAATATAGTTTTAAAACACTAAAGAAAAAGAATTCTCTAAGTTATTCAAACTTTCTAAGTTATGAACTTGACTATGAAGCTAATTTTTAATACCTTAAAAATAAGATAACATAAGACAAGTATGAATATGAATTAATAGTAAGATGGCTTCTGTGTTAGTTTGCATCTACTGACACTATTTATATGAATTTGGACAAAACTCCCACATACCTTTTTGCTTTTACTGATCTGTGATGGCTATTGCATTTATTTTCTCTAAAGCATAAGTGGTGTAAACTATCCATATAATTAACAAAAATACAAATGAACAAATCATTAAATTGTAGTAAAAGAGATGTCTTAATGTCTGGACACTTTAGTAATACTCAATAGGTACCTTTTAAAATCAAAATTTTTAAATACATATCTCATTATGTCCTTAACAGAAATGACAGTATTTAATGACTTCTGCCCTATTATCTTCAACATGCTTTTGCAGCAATCCTAAACCTCTCCAACTTACAGAATTCAAACGAGATGCACACAACTGGACAACCTCCCAAAGTAGAGTCTACCCAGTCCCATTGTACTATATGCAACAAGAATAAATGTGTTCACTTTGTCCAGAGTTTGAGAAATGCTGGATTCAACAAAGTTTTTACTATTCTAGTGGTCCACATCAGGCTGTTCACACGCTCCTGCACACTGTGACATCAAGAGGAACTGTGATTTGGCATGGTTTGGTTTTCCATATAGAGTGGTTGGGGGGGATTTAAGAACCATTAAAGAGTGGCCTACTGAAGGTTCAGTACTGGGTACCCAGCCTTGAGGAGACTTAGTAAAGCCTTTGTAGAGCCTCCTTAGTTTCATCTTACAATAGAGAGTTACTGCAAAACACTGCATCTGTCCCTGACACACACACACACACACACACACTGAAACAACTGTTCTGTCCTTGACACTTTGTCACTTTACAAAACTGTGAGCTAAAAAACCCAATTTTTCCCCATAAGCACTCAGCCTCAGAGAGTCTTAATTTGGCAATGGGAAACAAATCATTATGAGTATTTCCTAAAATCCGTCAATTTCCAGGAAAGTTGATTCCACAACCTGTGTACTTCCAAAGTATGAACTACTGGTTTTTAAAAAACCCTTTAGAAATGCTAATATGGATAGGAAGACCAGCAAAATACTCTGACCACTTAATGGCAGTGAGCCTTCAGTCGTCCTCGAGATGAACTGAACTCGGAGGACTAGCGTTTCAGGGCTCTAGAGGGCAGCTCCTTACCTCCACACTCTTCTATGATCTCAGCTATTGTGCTTGCTTCATCGCCAGCCATTATCAGGATGTTTTTTAGACCATCTAGAACCACCTGCACCACTTGAGAATCTTTGACTGACAGTAAGTTACAGAATGGTGGTATTACATTCTGTTGTACAAGGTATTCAACCTAGACAATACAAGATAAGAAATCTCTTTAATATATGTAATTGTCTTTTCCCTCTAAAAACTGCAGTACCAAGAGGAAAACATTCAGTAAATTATAAAAATAAGAAGTGCCCTTGCTGAAATTAGTAAGGTGACAAGTTAAATTTTCTCAGACTCACCTGATCTTTTCTGCCACTTATCGTTAAGTTGCTAATTGCCCAAGCAGCTTCCTTTTGTGTTCCGAAGTCTCCCTAAAATATAAAAACAATTTCACAAAATAAGTTCTTTATCAAAAAAGTCTGGGTTGTAATAAATTAAGATAGCTAATGATTTCATAATCTGACCGACCTTAGCGAGCTGATGAATAATCATGGGGATTAAGCCAGCATCTATTACAGCTTGAACTTGCTGCTGATTGCCTGCTGTTATATTGGAGAGGAACCACACGGCTTCCTGTAGTGAACAGAATATGGACCACTTTTATTGAAAAAGCTACCTTTAATGTTTTTATTTTTCTCTTTAATATTTTAAATATTTGATAAGAAAATCCCCCGAGTAGTGTTAAAGTGACTAAAAAGTGATTGGTTGTGCAAGACTGCCCTATTAATTTTACTTACTATCGTCGTTTATGAGTCTGGTGTTTGTAAATAAGGAAAGGGATGTGCACATCCACGCCACGGTGCGTATGTGAGGGTCAAATAACTTCTAACTTTGAGACTGGTTCTTTCCTTCCATCATGGGGTTCCAGATATCCAACTCAGGTTGTCAGGTTCACAAGGCAAGCATTCTACCTACTATTTAGCCGATTCAGACTTCCCATTTAAGTGAAGAAGAAGGAAGCCTCCATTCATGACACTTGTGTGTCCACTAAACCCAGTGTTTACTTAATAATCTGTAAGCCTCTTTTAAGCTATGCACTATTCTAAGTAGGGGGATGCAACAGCGAATAAAACAGACCCAAACCTTTACCCAGTTGTCTTGGCTCATTTTGAAAGGCATACCTAAGACTGGAATTTCCAAATACTTGTCAAAACTACTTTTACTTTATTTTATTTTATTTAGTTTATTTTAAAGCATTATGTTGGGGGAGAAGGTTCAGTGGGCCAGGTGCCTTCCACAAGAACATGAGGACCTGCATTCATCACCTCAGCACCTATCAATGTGAGACACATGGTGACCAGCATCTATAGCCACGCAGCTGGAGAGAAAATGAAACCCTAATTATACTGTAAAGTACAGCCATAAGAGAAAAATAGTTTAAAGGGTTCTCAAAAAAACTACCACACAATTACCGAGATTCAGCAACTTCTAGCTACATCAGAAAGGTTAAGTAAACCAAGAACTTTAAACAGTTACCGATATGTCAGTGTTTTCTGCAACTCTGAATAGCCATGATGTAAAAACAATCCCAGTGTCATTCAACAGGTAAAAGAGAAAAATGTGGTATACACATCCAACAGAATGACTTATTCAGCCATAAAAGCAAATCAAGGCAGGGCTCAGGAGGTAGCTGAGTTGGTCAAGTGTCTGCCATACAAGCATGAGCACCTGACTAGATCTCTAGCATCCATCTTAAACCTCAGCTCAGTGACACTTATCTGTAACCCAAGCACTGGAGAGGCAGAGACAAAAGCATCTGTAGTGCTCAGGTCCAGTGAGAGCCATTACTTCAAAACACAAGGTGAGAGCTGGAGAGATGGCTCCATGGTAAAGACCATGACCTGCCCTCCAAAACCAGAGTCCAGCTCCTAGGAACCACTGGGCAGCTCGCAGTCACCTCCTGGGCCACCAGCTCCGGGGAGGGTGCTGTTTCTGACCTCCACTGGCATCTGCATTTATATAATGTACAGAGCAACTGAGTAAGATAACTGATGCTGACCTTGGTCCTTTGTCCTCACACACATAAACACACACACACACAGAGAACTCTATTAAATAAATAAACATTCTATTAAATGAACTTTAAAAACATGCTATGTGAAACAAGCCATAAAACTACTTAAGTACTTAATGATCTACTGTCCAATTCAAAACAAATGTATATGTATATATATTCAAAACTTTAAAAGAATAAATTTTTATGATCTTTGAAAGAAGGCATGACACTCTAAGGTCTATTCTCATGTTATAGAAGATTAAATTATCATCTTTTAAAAAAAAAATACCAGTTATTTTTGTGAGAGATTTTACATATATATTTTTTATATACTGGTTAATAATTTCTGATACTGCTTAACCCATTTAAACATAAACAGTGCAAATATTCAATATTCTTTATTCCATGATGAGAGTAGGACTGAAGGAAGCACAAGTTAAAACAGTGATAAAATATTTCTCACCCGGAGTGTCATGACTCTGAATCAGAATAAACACTTATAGCAAAGGAAACTGTCATAGACAGGAGGAGAAACAGTGCATGCCTTTACCTTATTTATTTTCTCTTTAGGGTGTGACAAGAGGTTTGGGAAGTGGGACAGGACGTCACAGTTGAGAACCACCTGGGTCTGCTCATCAGTGCCAGTCACTATGTTCCCAACTGCTCTGAGTGCTGCAGTCTGAAGAAGGAATAAAACGTTTTAAGGAAGTTTATAATGACATTGTTGTTTCTGTCTTTTTCATTAACTCTCGAGAGACTATGAGGAGCAAAAAATTAACATTTATTCCATCCCTACAACAAAGCCATAAGCAAGCTAAGCAATGACTTTTAAACAATAATTTCTTGTGAAAAATTATGGAACTCCACAGAAAACTTGCTAGAAAAGCTTTTTAAATAGCGAAAGCTAAAACTCACGAAGTCCCATCTTTACAACAGTTCTTATTCATCACTAAACAGGTACCACAGACTTTAATACTGTCCTGAATCAGCATGCATTTGTGTCTACCATGTCATATATAACCCTGCATTTAATTTATTTAATGTCATTCTGGGTCAGCATTTATCTTTACTTAGTAAAACATTTGGCAAAGAAGTATGATGAGCAGTCAACAGGTATGCCACAGTTAGGATACCACTATCCCAGAGACTGAGAGTTAAGGAGAGACAGACTGAAGACGTCAGCGAGAAGAAAAGGGACCTGTAACAGAGCAGGATGAAGGAAGAGCCTAAGCATTCAACAGAAGGGGAGAAGGAACCCAGGAATACAGCAGAAGGGACAAAGGAGAACACAGGCATCAGATATGTACTATGCTGTCTCCTAAAAGGACACTAGAAAAGCAATTTGTAGAGATCAGCAGTTTTATTTCTGTCTGGTTGAAATGACAATGGAATGCATACAGATCAATATACTCTGAGACATACATAACTAAAATACTGACGAATTAAGAAAACAAATTTGGGTTCAGGAGATAGGTTAGGGCATCCTGAGGTGCATGCTGTTGGACTTAACTGAATATTGGTTGTACAAGGTTGGTCATATGAATAATTTAATATGAAAAAAATTACAATACTTACTTGAACTTTGACTTCCTGGTGGCTTAGAAGGGGCACGAGGAAGGGCACAACCCCTGAATCAATAACCATCTGTATCTGCTCATTTCCTCCGTCTGTCAAGTAGGACAGCGCCCAAACAGTGTCTACAAGAATCTACAGAAAGCAAAAACAGGAAAAAGATATTCGAGGAGTTGTTAACAGAAAAAGGTTTAACTTGGTGGTGAGGCATCCCTGTACTGATAGATATAAACCCTATCTTTCAGTGTTTACCTGAGATCACCCTTCATAAACATGAGACAGAAGCCTAGGATGCTTCTTTTCCAGTTTCTGATTTTATGTATTTTATGACTATATACACCAGATAGATAAAAATAAAAATAAAGGGCTGGCAAGACAGCTTCACAAGCAAAGAGCTTGCAAGCTAGCCTGGTGAGCTGAGTTCGATCCTTTAAAGTCACATGAAGGTGGAAGGAGAGAATCAACTAGACAAAGTCATCCTTTGACCACCACACAGGTACAGAGCTCAGACATAGACATAACACACAGAAACAATAACAACAACAACAACAACAACAACAACAACAATATAGTTACACAATAATACATAATAAATTGTTAAACAAGTAAATTTTCCCTGGGCCCAAAAATTAGGTACTAAAATAACTGTGATCTACTTCATGTACAGTATGAGGCCAAAACATTGTGCTGCTTCAAGTCTAGAAGATCCCAATAATAATCACGCAATCCACTTTACTGTTTTTTAAGTATGTTCGGTGACAGGAGCTGCACACAGTAGAATGTTCCCTCCCAGACCCTGGATTACCACACTCAAACACCTATTTTCACAGAGAGATCTTTTATTAAGAGGGGAAGAAAATTAAAGTGACGGACTTCTAACTGAAGCAGCAAACACCTTCCAGGTGTGAGTTTTAGGAGGAAGGGATGGTGGGTGCCTCCGTTAGGATGGGAAAGGTTTGGTTTGTTTTGATCGGGCATGCTAACTAGGGTGGCTTTTGATTGCTGGACTTCAATACTGTGACAGTTGGGCATTGGTGACTAGCTTTAAGAATGAGTCTGGCCCAAGAAAGTATCCAAATAAAACAGACCTTGGTGGCTACCTTTAGGGGTATAATCCATGGTTTACAAGGGAAAAAGAAGAAGGGGAAGTCCTGCTAGCACTGCTTGCCAGGCTTGGGCCTGATAGAGCTCTTCATTCAGTAGTACAGTTTTCCTGACTAATAAAAGTGAATATGTTCACTTGGGAGACAGAGACAGGCAGATTTCTGAGTTCAAGGCCAGGCTGGTCTACAGAGTGAGTTCCAGGACAGCCAGGGCTACACAGAGAAACCCTTTCTCGAAAACAAACAAACAAAAAAAGTGAATATGTTAAGGAACGACTTGGCACTTGACCTTGACATAGGCCCTCAAATGAAAAGCAAGAAGCATAATCACGTTGTACAGATTGTGAGAGCACACATCTGTGACTGCCAATACTGAGGAGAAAGGAGTAAAAGCCATCCT
The DNA here is from genome assembly GCA_019843965.1 of Rhynchomys soricoides. Classification (NCBI taxonomy): domain Eukaryota; kingdom Metazoa; phylum Chordata; class Mammalia; order Rodentia; family Muridae; genus Rhynchomys; species Rhynchomys soricoides. Next base: position 4,052,292 of record JADRCH010000013.1, read on the forward strand.
CTGCTACACAGTGAGAGTGAGCAACCTAGGCTGCATGCATGAGACTCCAAAACCCAAATTAAGCTTCACCCTCATCCACCTGAAGTTTTCAACCATGAAAATAAAAACAAACAGGGTAAGTGCTTATATGATCTAAAAAACTGATTCCTAACACAGAACTTCCTTGGCGTCTTCTGAGGCAGAAGCACCACTCAGCCCATTTGAAATCCAGAGACCTTTCTATTAAGGGTCCAAATGAACAGTATCTTGTGGCCCAAAAGTAAAAGCAGCGACTGAATTTATATTATCTTTTAGGAAAGCATGTGAGTCAGAGATGCATGACACACATAACCTATATCTTTAGCATTACTAAGAACCATGTGAACAATTTCAAATTACCTATAAGAAGAAAACAAATAAATACTAGTTTGGATCTGGATTATGCCAGTGTGACATGAGGTAAAGAGTAAAGAATGAGAAAGGGAGGAAGAGAAACGATTCTGAACATGTTTGAAACAGAAGCTGTCAGGGGGCGGCATTTCAGAGGTAAAAATCAAAATGAACTCAAGAGCAGCATCAAAGGAAAGATTGGAAATGTAATCTAAGTGCAGTGGTTAGAATAAGGACATTCCCCAGAGGGTCAGAAATTTAAATGCTTGGTCATCAGGGAGTGGCACTACTCTCAAAGGATTAGAAGGGACAGCTTTGTTGGAGTAGGTGTGGTCTTGTTAAACGGCATGTATCATAGGGTAGGCTCTGAGTTTCAAAAGCCCAAACCAGACCCCTTCTCTCTCCTTGCTATCTGAGCATCTGGATGTAGAACTCTCAGCTATTTTTCTAACACCCTGTCTGTTTGTTCCCTGCCAAGATGACAATGGAGTAAACCTCTGAAACTGTAACCAAGCCCCAATCAACTATTTTCCTTTGCATGAACTTCTGTGGTCATAGTGTCTCTACACAGCAACAGAACACTAAGATACTAAGTAACAACAACAACAACAACAACAACAACAACAACAACAAGACTGAAAGAAGCAGAGCCAAAGGACTTGCAGCATTACAACAAAGCTGACATCTGTGTCATCAAGAGTCCCAGGAAATAGTAAGAGTTGAAACAGCTATGGCCCACTATGATAAGTTTTCTCAAAAAAAAAAAAAAAAAAGGAACCTGGAAGGAACCAGTTTAGCAAAGAATGCCTTCAGTGGCACTCAACATGTGCAGTTTCCCCAAGCACAGCTCTGTGAGAAGTGTGTGTGCATGCATCCGCATATCTGTGTAAGTTATTATTTGTGTTGTGGAAAACTTTTTTAATCTTGGGGATTCTGACTGTGAATTAGACGCATGACAATTATGGTTAGAAGCATTTTCTTGGTCTATAGAAGATTACTGTTTGGTGAACATATAAGTTGTAAGAGTGGATTTTAACATGTAGGTATTATCATTATCTACAGGGACTGTTTCCAGACACAGAATTTGAACCATAAGTTAGGATAGACATTAGGCGTGATTATGATCTAGGGAAGATCTGCAGTCCCAAATCTGCAAATACATGGTGAGAAATTAGAATAAACTGGAAACAGGCAATCAGCACATGGACTCAGCCTAGCTGTGCTGAGGAAATACTTTGACTACGAGCCTTAAAATACCCAGGAGAGTCTGAGCTTCCTGGATGCTGAACTTCTACAGGGAAAAAAATCTTCCCTGGAGCAGAACTCAGGTGAATGAGGGGCTGGGCCAGGCTTGAGAGGAGCCACTTTGCCTTCTCATCGGCTCCAACATAGAACCTAGGTCCCTTGTCCAGAATCCCTAAACCCTGTCTGTGTTCAACCCTTAGAGTTTGCTTTTGGCAACCCCACAAATGAAGTCGCATACTGGCTGTTCTTTGTCTTGGTCCTAAGGCTGTGAGCAGAAAGCAGCCTCTGTTTTGAGGAGGTAGAAGTATACATTTATTTTACTGTGCCTTGCTCAGGACTACATTTAACAAAATGTCTTGTTTTCTTTACTATTATTTTGAAAAGAAAAGTTCTATGAAAACTGTTTTAGTGTGAATACAGAATACTTTCATTAATCACAGCATTACTTTAGAAAATTCTTGAGTTTTAACTCAAACATTTGCCAATATCTTCCAAAGTAAGGTGATATTCAATGACAATTGTTGAGATCAGCTGACTTGTGGACATTTCTGGGGTATTCACATTTTAAGATTCCTTATTAAAAAGCCAGGAGGTACCAGCCTGCCGGCTTCCACCTGTGGCGGGAGACCTCTGCCTGGACCACCAGGCCTCCATAGCCAAACAGCCAAGGGAAAAAGCGAGCCGCTCATTTGTGTGGAAAAGCCAGCAACAGGAGGGCTCCAGACGCAGGGTCTGAAGAACAGCCGGGAGAGAAAACTGGTCTCCCAGGAATATTGACATCTGGGCTTGAAGGAAAGACAAGCAACAGTCAGAGAGAGAAAGACCAGCTAACACCAGAGATAACCAGATGGCGAAAGGCAAGGGCGAGAACACAAGGAACAGAAACCAAGACTACCTGGCTTCATCAGAACCCAGCTCTCCCACCACAGCCAGCCCTGGATACCCCAACACACCAGAAAAGAAAGACTCAGACTTAAAATCACTTATCAAGAGGATGATAGCAGACTTTAAGAAGGAAATAAATAACTCCCTTAAAGAAATACAAGAGAACACAGGTGAACAACTGGAAACCCTTAAAGAGGACACACAAAAATCTCTTAAAGAATTAGAGGAAAACGCAATCAAACAGGCAGAATTACAGGAAAACACAATCAAACAAATGAACAAAACCATTCAGGAATTAAAAACAGAAATAGAAACCATAAAGAAAACACAAAGGGAGACAACCCTGGAGTTAGAGAACACAGGAAAGAAATCAGGAGTCATAGACACAAGCATCACCAAGAGAATACAAGAGATGGAAGAGAGAATCTCAGGTGTGGAAGATACCATAGAAAACATGGACACAACAGTCAAAGAAAACACAAAATCCAAAAAGCTCCTAACTCAAAACATCCAGGAAATCCAGGACACAATGAGAAGACAGAACCCGAGGATAATAGGTATAGAAGAGAGTGAAGATTCCCAACTTAAAGGACCAGTAAATATCTTCAACAAAATTATAGAAGAAAACTTCCCTAACCTAACGAGATGAACATAAATATACAAGAAGCATACAGAATGCAAAATAGACTGGACCAGAAAAGAAATTCCTCCAGGCACATTATAGTCAAAACACCAAATACACAAACCAAGGAAAGAATATTAAAAGCAGTAAGGGAAAAGGGGAAAGAAACACATAAAGGCAGACCTATCAGAATTACACCAGACTTCTCACCGGAGACTATGAAAGCTAAAAGATCCTGGGCAGATCTCATATAGACTCTAAAAGAACACAAATGCCAGCCCAGGCTGCTATACCCAGCAAAACTCTCAATAATCATAGATGGTGAAACCAAAATATTCTATGACAAATCCAAATTTGCACAGTATGTTTCCACAAACCCAGCCCTACAAGGAATAATACATGGAAAACGCCAACTCAAGGAGAGAAACTACACTCCAGAAAAAGCAAGAAAGTAATCTTTCAACAAACTCAAAAGAAGATAGCTACACAAACATATAAACAACATCAAAAATAACAGGAAACAACAATCACTATTCTTTAATATCTCTTAACATCAATGGTCTCAATAAAAAGACCCCAATAAAAAGACATAGACTGACAGACTGGATCCATAAACAGGACCCAGCATTTTGCTGCATCCAGGAAACGCACTTTCATGTTAAAGACAAACACTACCTCAGAGTAAAGGGCTGGAAAACAATTTTCCAGGCAAATGGCCCCAAGAAACAGGCTGGAGTAGCCATTCTAATATCAGATAAAATTGACTTTCAACCAAAAGTCATCAAAAAGGATAAGGAAGGACACTGCATAATCATCAAAGGAAAAATCTACCAAGAAGAACTCTCAATTCTAAACGTCTATGCCCCGAATGCAAGAGCTCCTACTTTCATAAAAGAAACTCTACTAAAGTTCAAAGCACACATTGCACCTCACACAATAATAGTGGGAGACTTCAACACCCCACTATCAACAATGGACAGATCTTGGAAACATAAACTAAACAGAGACACAGTGAAACTAACAGATGCTATGAACCAAATGGGTTTAACAGATATCTATAGAACGTTTCAACCTGCATCAAAAGAATATACCTTCTTCTCAGCACCTCATGGTACCTTCTCCAAAACTGATCATATAATTGGTCACAAAACAAACCTCAACAGATATAAGAAGACTGAAATAATCCCATGCCTCCTATCAGATCACTACGGATTAAGGCTGGTCTTCAATGGCAACAACAGCAACAGAAAGCCCACATACACACGGAAGCTGAACAATGCTCTGCTCAATGATAACTTGGTCAAGGGAGAAATAAAGAAAGAAATTAAAGACTTCCTAGAATTTAATGAAAATGAAAGTACAACTTACCCAAACCTATGGGACACAATGAAAGCAGTGTTAAGAGGAAAACTCATAGCTCTGAATGCCTCCAAAAAGAAACTGGAGAGAGCATACACTAACAGCTTAACAGCACATCTGAAAGTTCTAGAACAAAAAGAAGCTAATACACCTAAGAGGAGTAGAAGGCAGGAAATAATCAAATTAAGGGCTGAAATCAACCAAGTGGAAACTAAAAGAACTATACAAAGAATCAACAAAACCAAAAGTTGGTTCTCTGAGAAAATCAACAAGATAGATAAACCCTTAGCCAGACTAAGCAGAGGGCACAGAGATAGTATCCAAATGAACAAAATTAGAAATGAAAAGGGAGATATAACAACAGACTCTGAGGAAATTAAAAAAAATCATCAGATCCTATTACAAAAGCCTATACGCAACAAAATTGGAAAATCTGGAGGAAATGGACAAGTTTCTAGACAGATACCAATTACCAACGTTAAATCAGGATCAGATAAACCATCTAAACAGTCCCATAACCCCCAACGAAATAGAAGCAGTCATTAACAGTCTCCCAACCAAAAAAAGCCCAGGACCAGATGGGTTCAGTGCAGAATTCTATCAGACCTTCAAAGACCTAATACCAATACTCTTCAATCTATTCCACAAAATAGAAACGGAAGGAACACTACCCAATTCATTCTATGAGGCCACAGTTACACTGATACCAAACCTCCACAAAGACCCAACAATAAAAGAAAACTTCAGACCAATTTCCCTTGTGACTATCAATGCAAAAATACTCAATAAAATTCTTGCAAATCGAATCCAAGAACACATTAAAACAATCATTCACCATGATCAAGTAGGCTTCATCCCAGGGATGCAGGGATGGTTCAATACCCGGAAATCCATCAATGTAATCCACTACATAAACAAACTCAAAGAAAAAAACCACATGGTCATTTCGTTAGATGCTGAAAAGGCATTTGACAAAGTTCAACATCCCTTCATGATAAAAGTCTTGGAAAGATCAAGAATTCAAGGAGCATACTTAAAAATAGTAAAAGCAATATACAGCAAACCAGTGGCCAACATCAAACTAAATGGAGAGAAACTCGAAGCAATCCCACTAAAATCAGGGACTAGGCAAAGCTGCCCTCTCTCTCTGCCTACCTATTCAATATAGTACTTGAAGTTCTAGCTAGAGCAATCAGACAACAAAAGGAGGTCAAAGGGATACAAATTGGAAAGGAAGAAAACAAAATATCACTATTTGCAGATGATATGATGGTATACTTAAGTGACCTGAAAAACTACACCAGAGATCTGCTAAAGCTGATGATAAACGGCATCATCAAAGTGGCTGGATACAAAATTAACTCAAACAAATAAAGAGCTTTCCTATACTCGAAGAATAAACAGGCTGAGAAAGAAATTAGGGAAATGACACCCTTCACAATTGTCACAAAAAATATAAAATATCTTGGTGTGACTCTAACCAAACAAGTGAAAGATCTGTACGACAAGAATTTCAAGTCTCTGAAGAAAGAAATTGAAGAAGACTTCAGAAGATGGAAAGATCTCCCATGCTCACGGATCAGCAGGATTAATATAGTTAAAATGGCCATCCTGCCAAAAGCAATCTACAGATTCAATGCAATCTTCAGGCAGTTGTGATAAAAACTGCATGGTATTGGTACAGTGACAGGCAGGTTGATCAATGGAATAGAATCGAAGACCCAGAAATGAACCCACACATTTATGGTCACTTGATCTTTGACAAAGGAGCTAAAACCATACAGTGGAAAAAAGACAGCATCTTCAACAAATGGTGCTGGTTCAACTGGCGGTCTACATGTAGATTGCGAATTGATCCATTCCTATCTCCCTGTACAAAGCTCAAGTCCAAGTGGATCAAGGACCTCCACATAAAACCAGATACACTAATAGAAGAGAAAGTGGGGAAGAGTCTTGGGCACAGGGGAGAAGTTCTTGAACAGAACACCAATGGCTTATGCTCTAAGATCAAGAATCGACAGATGGGACCTCATAAAATTACAAAGCCTCTGTAAGGCAAAGGACACTGTCAATAGGACAAAACGGCAACCTACTGATTGGGAAAAGATCTTTACCAATCCTACGTCCAATAGAGGGCTAATATCCAATATATACAAAGAACTCAAGAAGCTAGACGCCAGAGATCCAAATAACCCTATCAAAAAATGGGGAAGAGAGCTAAACAGAGAATTCTCAACTGAGGAAACTCGAATGGCCGAGAAGCTCCTAAAGAAATGCTCACCATCCTTAGTCATCAGGGAAATGCAAATCAAAACAACCCTGAGATTTCATCTCACACCAGTCAGAATGGCTAAGATCAAAAACTCAGGTGACAGCAGATGTTGGCGAGCATGTGGAGAAAGAGGAACACTCCTCCATTGTTGGTGGGAATGCAAGCTGATACAACCTCTCTGGAAATCAGTTTGGCGGATCCTCAGAAAAATGAACATAATACTACCTGAGGACCCAGCTATACCACTCCTGGGCATATACCCAGAAGATGTTCCAACATGTAATAAAGATACATGTTCCACTATGTTCATAGCAGCCATATTTATAATAGCCAGAAGCTGGAAACAACCCAGATGTCTCTCCACAGAGGAATGGATACAGAAAGTGTGGTACATTTACACAATGGAATACTACTCAGCTATTAAAAACAATGACTTCATGAAATTCGCAGACAAATGGATGGATCTTGAAAATATCATCCTGAGCAAGGTAACACAGTCACAAAAGAATGAACATGGTATGTACTCACTGTTAAGTGGTTATTAGCCCAAAAGTTCGAAATACCCAAGAGTCACTTCACAGCAACAGTAGGGCAGAATGTTAGGTCCCAGATGGAGGACTTGGAGAAGGGACTGAAGGAGCTGAGGGAGTTTGCATCCCCAGGGAGGCAGCAACAGTGTCAACTGCCCCCCACCCCCCCAATACTCCTGGAGACTGATCCACCAACCAAAGAATACACATGGAGGGACCCATGGTGCTGGCCACATATGCAACAGAGGAGGGTCTTGTTAGCCATCGGGGGAGGAGAGGCCCTTGGGCCTGAGGGTATTAGATCCCCCAGTAGAGGAGAATGACTAGGAGGGAGGACAAGAGTGGGTGGGTGGGAGAATATCCCCATAGTGGCAGGGGGAGGGGGAGGAAATGGGGAGGTTCCAAAGGGGAGATCTGGAAAGGGGGAAACATTTGAAATGTAAATAAAGTAGGAAAAATAATAATAAAAAATTTTAAAAAAGATTCCTTATTAATAAACAGCTCTGTCCTATTTCTAACTAAAAGCCTAACATTATTCTTTATACATTTTTATTACATTATATTAACAAGCTTAGCTCCAAACAAATTAAATACTTTAACTATTTATTACAAAAAAAGCCATAATACAGTTAGTGGAAAATGCCCCTGAATGTGCAAATAACTTAAACCTATAGATGTAAAAATAGAGAGATGAAGCAAAAAGAATAAACTTAGTGATCAGCACACAGGTAAACAGGGAGTAAAGCAAAGGTATTTCAAAAGGTGTAAGCATACAGCTGGCTACTAGAACAATGAACATAAATATTATATAAAATAATTAGAGTTAAAATTTAAAATCCTTTGTTGTATTAGGGGTTGAACACAGAGCTTTGTATACACTAGGCAAACACTTTACCACTGAGCAAAAACTTCCCTAGCAGAATCCTCAAATTAGCTTTCTAGATAAAAACAAACCCTACAATTTACATGAGCTGTATCTAAAATAAAGTAATAATAAAAGACTAAAAAGGTAAAGGCATACCTATACCAAAGAAGAAAATAGAAAGCTACAAATCTGTTAAGAGAATTTAGCTAAAACTTGATGCAAAAGACACTTTATAACTTTAAAATTAATAAAACTGTAAGAGTTACAAACATCTGTTCATCAAATAATCCTTTAATTGCCATTATAAAATAGATGATATACAAGAAAAAATATCTCAAAAAAAAAAAAAAAAAAAAAAAAACAACAGTATAAGAGGTTTGTTACATTACTCTCTTTTAGACAGGGTGTTCTGTAGCTGAGCCTGGCTGTAATTCCTGATCCTCCTCCCTGTACCTCCCAGTGTTGGCATTATAGGCATTAGCTACCAATGCTAAGCAATTAGGAAAGAGAACAAACCAACAAAAAGAAACAGCAGCTATAGACTTTTAATATAAATTGAACTGTATACCCTAGTGGTTTCTAACCTATATCTTTATATGTGAGTGAAGACAAGCATGTGTGTAAACAGCTTTCTGAGTCATGAGTCATTCTACTAATCGTCACATGTGAGTGGTCTTCGGGATCCCCAAGTCACTTGTCACGAACATCAAGCCTCAGCATATAACCTATTCGCTAAAACTGATCAAGTTCTGTTGTATCGCTAGTAAAACAGACTAGGTTGGTACCAGATGTTATGTGACACTGAATAGTCCAGGAACACATTAAAAACAGGCATGAAAATCAGATACTCTAAAATTACACTTGAAAATTAATCGTCAGCAACACCAAGAGAAGAAAACATACAAACTGATCCTCTAGTTTCTCCTGTGATCCTCAACAGCAGATGCAGTTTGGTTTTTAGTGACTCACAACAGACCATCACCAAGTTATTTCCCATAAGCCCTCTGTGTGTCCTCCCTCACTCTCACGGTTGTCATCGCACACATCTTTAAGCCTGCTGTCTCATGCTTCTTCCTACTGATGTGTGTGACCATATGCATCCTAAAATCCCAGTTAGAAAGAAAGCTGCTTGTCCTGATTTCTCCTCTCATCCTACATATCAATCTAAGCATATCTCCCCCACACAATTCTTACTTCCTAATCCTTAACACAGCACTAGCTAATTCTATCCTGTGTCTACCAAAGATGTACCACTAACCTGCATTCTCAACTGTATAATCCCCTAAAATCTGTACTTCCCATACGGAGTGTGAGTTATGAATAGAGAATACAATTTTAACTACTTATTTCTAACTCTGCTACCAACAAGAGGCTATGTGACTCTAATATTTTATCCAAGGCTCTGCCTGTATGAAATACAATGTCCATCTTATCAAATTTAAATTTTATGTGTCAAGAGGAACTGTCATAAGAATATCCTTCAGAATGAAGTTTTACTAATTAGGAAAGAGACAGCAAGAAAGTCTCATAACCACAAATGGGGCTGGGAGATGGGGTTGGCCATGAAGTAAAAGAGACAGAGCATAGGCAGGCAGCATGGTGGGATCTTCAACAAAGAGAGCCTCCCCTTCCATTCCCAAAGGAGTCTCAGTCGGAGAGTTAAAGGATACATAAACTATGACAGATGTCCCAAAGCAAAGTGCCCTTTAAAAAAAAATAAATAAATAAAAAGTCCTCAGAACAAAGAGATTTTTCTGATTCTCATAGGTTGCCAGAGGGCTGGGCAGACTTCCCATCATGTGAGCCAGTGTGGCAGGATCTATGCACACAGGCAGGAAGTAGGTAGAGCCATGAACTTACCTTGAAGCTGCTAGAGAAGGGGTGGTAACACAGTAACAGAGTGCTTTCTTACCAACTTTCTACTGGGGTGGTGGCTGAGGGCTCCTTTCCCTGCCTAGGCTGGAGACATAGCAGGTACCTGTTAGTCCTTTGTTAGAAGGGAGGACAACAGAGGGGTGTGACCTGATTTCAGGGAGAGAGGGAGGCAGCTAGCAGGTCTGTGTGCATTACATCTCCTTAAGCTGCTTTGCTGGTTCTGCATCCCTTGCTTCCAAAGCTTCAATAAGAAATTCCTTAGAGTTGAGTGTTAGCATTTTTTCTGGAATACAGCTTTGCCTGTGAAATCTTATACAATGTCCATGTTTTCAACAGTCCCTCATAGTCTGTAATTCCTTCATCTATGCTGGAAAACACTGTCACAGAACAAGTTCTAAACTCTAGTCACGTCTCTTCCCTTAGCTGTTCCTATCACTACTGCCCACACTTCAAGCCTATTATGAAAAGAGGTAGGACTTCCTCACTACAAGGCACACACTTTTTCTCAGCGGTCTGTTACAATATCAGCTCTCGTGTGTTACACATATAAACGTATCACTTATCTATCCAAAACCCTGCTATAGGCCCCACTCATTACCAGGCAAAAACCCAAAGTTCTTAAACATAGGAGCCAAGATTGCAGATAAACTCCACATCAAGCTTTTGAGTTATTACCTACTTGTAGTCTATAAAACCTCCATGTATGCAAGATTTCAATACACTTCCTAGTGTTCCTCAAATCATGTTCAACCAGCAAGAAAACTACTCAAAACAACTCCATGACTTCAGATAGAAATACTGCCTTGTAGACTTTATAACTAAAAGTGTTGACATATGTGCATAAAACAGTGTTCCACATATTTTAAACCAAAGATGGACATCATCCTGACCACTTCTGCCCTGTTTTCCTTCTATTTTCAATGCAACAGTTGTTAGGCTTTTTGTACATTTTGTTTTGGAACAAGCTCTCAAATAACTCAAGCTGGCCTTGAACTCCCATTCCTTCTCCTCTGATTCCCAAGTGCTAGGATTACAGGTGCACACCACCACTCGGGGCTCTTATAATGTTCATTGCAAATGTTACTTCCTTGGTGATAGTTTGCACGTTCGGTTAGACTGGTTTGGTATAGCAGCTTTTGAGCCAGGGTTTCTCTGTGTAGCCCTAACTGGGCGATTTTCTTAAATCTGCCAAATAAGATTATATGTACGTCCACAGTTGGCACTTTGGCTATTTCACTATTATACCCTCACACCATACTGTGTGTGTGTGGTCATGGCACCGGCCATGGGTTTGTCTTCAATTCTGTCATGGCAATTATTCACTGTATGACGATAGTGACTTATAAAAATTTATCATTTTTTTAAATATTAATACTTTTAAAAATACTGTTAACAGTTCCCTCAAACTTGTGGGGACAAGTTCTAAGACCCCACAAGGATGCCTAACACAGCATGTATGTATGTATGTATGTATGTATGTATGTATGTTTGTTTTGGGTTTTTTAGGGGGGGGGGGTGTTCAAGACAGGGTTTCTCTGTGTAGCCCTGGCTCTCTTAGAACTCCCCTCTGTAGACTAAACTGGCCTCAAATTCAAGAGATCCACCTACCTCTGCCTCTTGAGTGCTAAGATTAAAGGCATATGCCACTCCAGCCTGGATATAGTATTTTCTTATACACAGATATCTGTGACTGTTCAATTTATAAATGAGGCAGATTAAAGCATTAGCAATAATTGATAAAATAGAGCAATTATAGACATATTCTATAAAATTATTTTAAAAACTGGTAACTTATTGACATTTTTTATCTAACATTTTAGGACTGTAGTTGATAAAGGTGACTGAAGTTAGTTGGGGTTGGTCTTGTGCCCCGTGTATTCATATACTGAGTTCTGTGCCCCAAGACCAGGCTGTGGTATGGACGTGGGCATTGTAATGACTGAAGTGCTGTAAAGAATGTTCTAACAACTTCTCATTTGTAAATAATATGCTTGAGCCTGTGACTGGACAGGAAAGACAGGAAGGTGAGACTTGAGACTGAATAGGGGACTCAGGTAGGGACCACAAGGAGAAGGAACAAAAGGAGATGGAGGTGGCCATTAGTTGGGATGAACCTTGAGCACATGGCCAAGAGAAGTTTGCCCTGAGGACAGACAACTATAGCAGAAGTTGCCCAGCAGACACTAATTTGGTAAATAACGAAGCATTCAGGTGGGTTTTAACAGTGTGAAAGGACTGGTATAGCTCAGAACCTGCCCAGCATAGTGCCAACAGCTTCATTAATAAATTATACTGTTTCTATACCATTTTCTTGGGAGCAGAATGGGAAAAGGTGGGGCAGAGAACCCCTTTAAAAAATTACTTCAATAGAAATTCTGGGAAGTGAAACCATAGAGAAACTGCTGTCCTTAATCATTCGAGGATCAAGAAATCAGCATCTCTACTGACAAAAAGATTAAAAACAGGAATTACATCAATCTGATTTAAGCTTACTCTCATTCTCCAACCCCTCCCCCCACCCCCACCCCCATCCTCTCAAACAAAGAGAAAATATACTCTAGCACTCATTTAAACCCCCTGTGGTCCCATCAAGAGTCAACCCCCCCACGCTGACACCACTTTACTCACATTTATGTCTGTGTGGTAGATGAGGACACACAAAGCTGGCAAAATCTGAGGAAAGACGATAAAGAGTGACACCAGAGTTGATGGACATGTCTTTGTAAAAACAAATTATGACAGAAAAAGCAGTAATTACTTAAAACACAATGTGAACATTTTTGAATATTTTTAAAAAGAATATAAATTATAAACTCAATCTGAAAAACCAAAAAGCTATTTATTTCAAATGTCTAATTAAAAGAGCTAAGTAAATCTGACAGGAACTAATACTCCTTAAGAGAAATTAAATTACTTCCTTTATGACATAAAATGAGCAGAATGGAGATGTCAGCACACAGGCACACATTATGGATAGTTCAGAGAAATTACTGTTCTCAGTTATCATCGTCTAAATTTTTATTCAATAAGCTGCTTCAGTAAAATAGCTTTAGTGAAGAAAATTACAACCAGTTCAAGGTAAAGGGTTTGTTGACCCTAGGCCCTAACAGACCTCTCACAATTTACAGCAAATAAAAACTGCCTCCTAGGGACTCACACTATCCGTGTGGTAACAAAAGGTGCAAGCACCAGATAAAGACACAGATTTACTCACTCTACAGTCAAGTAAATAAAGGTTTTACAGGATTTTTAAAAATTTAATGTATACATTTCCAAGAACATCAATTTTTGTCAGAATGCAGTCACTCAAATTATTTTCATACTTTTTAGCATAAGAAATCCATAAGGCAGCATCGCAGTAAGAAAAGGGCTTCTTCCCTTTTCTTATATGAATTTTTTCCTCTTCATGAAACGTCATTAGAAAATAGCATTAGAATGGATAGCCATGCTTTGCCTACTGAACAACACTCAACTTTGACATATGGTGTGTTATTCTTAACAGGAAAACTTTCATACTTTCAACAAAATCAGAATCTGTTCATTATAGTCCCTGTGCAAGAATACCTAAAGCATAAACAGGGAAACAAACCATCTCGCCTTACAATTCTGCATTTACCTCCTGAACTGTCTCCATAGGCGGTGGGGGGTCTTTATTCCTGCAGAGATTGACAATGACCCATGTGACGTTCCGAAGGAAGGTGATGGGAATGGAGGGATTGATGAAGGACAGAAGAGGTTTGACAACTCCCAGTGATATGACATAATCTCTACATTGAGGACCATCACCTACAGAAATGAAAATTGTATTTAAAAAAAAAATCACAGTCAGGATGAGAAAGTCTGAAATGTGTGCAATGGCTCATGTTGGGACACTGATGCCCTATGTTTCCTCACCAGTCAGACATCAAGCGTTGCTTCCCGCGATTTTGATTTGGGGAACACAAACTTAACCACTACTGACACAAATGATACATCCTTTTGCACCTTTTATACTTAAGTGCCACCTTAGAAGTTTAGGAGTACAGTCAACTCACATGAAATTCAGAGGAAACATAGTGTGTAATGGCTATGCCAATGTGGGAAAAAAATTAATTTAATATTCTCAACTAAAGCCTTTCAAACCTAAATCCAACTTACCTATAATGTTTCCCAAAGCCCACACGGCTTGTTCACAAACATTCTGATGTGGGGAATGGAGGAGTCGCAGAAAAAGTGGTACTGCATCTATATGTAAGAAAAACTGGGTTATCTAATATATCCACAGATTTTAACTTGGTAATACATGAGCAATACAGCATCAAACAGAACCTGAAGCATGCTACTATGCCATTAACTTAAAAAAAGAGAGAGAGAGCACAAAACCTTCTCTGTAATTCATGTTTAAAAAGTTCCTATCCTAAACATGTATTCTTAAAGCATAATACTTACTTTCAGTGTAATTCCAATGCCTAAGACAGGATTAACCAGAAGCAATTAATCAGAGTTACCAAATAATTTAAAGCAATCTTACTTATTATTCGTTCTATCTTCCTGTTTTATATGCATGGGTGTTTTGCCCACATGTTTATGTCTGCGCAGCGCTAGTGCCTGTGGAGGCCAAAAGAGGGCCTCTGGTTTCCTAAAACTACAGTGAGAGATGGCCGTGATGCCATGCGTTGCTGGGAATGGAACCCACATCTCCTGGAAAGGCAGCCAATGCTCTTAACTGTGGAGCCATCTCTTTGGCCCCTAACTTTCTTATTCTGTTATACCTTATACCCACCTTCAGCATAAGTTCACTTTTTCTTAAACTTCTACTCTGTGTTAGCTCTAGATTAGCTAGCTTCACCTGTACCCTGAGATACTTAACATGACCTTTTTATTGCAAATAATTCTGACTTTAACAGAACGCGTCACTGTAAGCAACATCTTAGCTCTTTTGAAGAACTAGTCACTACTACAATCACCCCTCAAAGAGCTCTCCTATCCCTAGCAATCAACATCCGTTTATTCTTCTGTCGTTATTCAGTTCCCCAAACCCAGGCAACCACTAAAAAGCTTGCCTTTTCTATGTAGGACTTGTCTATTTTAACATTTCAGGGAAATGAAATCACACTGCATGTGAATTTTTTTTTTAATGTAACTTTCAGGTCCACCTACTTCACGGGTATCATTGCTTTACTCTTCTAGACTGCTAATACTATTCAGCTCCATACATTTGATTGTCGCATTAACAGTGAGCTTCTGATAATGGATGATTCTGGATGCTCTGTGAGCATCCTACACACGCTCTCTCTCCCACTTGATCTAGGAGGACAACTGTGGGACACACATGGTCAACTTGAGCACAACTTTTTAAAAAGCTAATATTCAAGGCATTTTTTAATTTCCATCACTGATAAATTCAGTTTTAAGATGGAAACGATGAAAATAAAGTGATATAATTAACTTTACCTCATAATGTCTATTAAAAACATGTTCACTACTACAACACCAAGTTGGAAAAGTTTTTAAGAGCTGCAGTAACTTCAGCCACACAATCATAGTAACTTAATTGAAATAAGCAAGGTGTGGAGCACACACCTTTAATCCCAGCGCTCAGAAGGCAGAGGCAGGCTGATCTGTGAGTTTAAGGCCAGCCTGGCTTATATAACAAGTTTCAGATAAGCCAAGTAAGGACCTGTCTCACAATTTAAAAAAACCAAAAACAAAAACTTAACCCCTGTGTGTGAGCCAGGTGTAGAACACCTGTAATGACAATACTCAGGTGCTGAAGCAGGAATACCCTGAGTTTAAGGTCAGGCTGGAACTACAGAGAAAGCTCAAAGACCAGCTCTGGTTACACAAGACTCTCACCATCAAGCACCACTCCAGACGGCCACATGCCATGATACGAAAGGCCTAACCTGCTCGGCATACTTAGAAGGTACTAAAACAAGATACTTCAAGCCCTCTTACTAGGATATGGTCTCTACCCAGAAACATAAAAAGTCTATTCTCATTTTTGTTCCAAAATTACAATTATTTCATAACAATTTAATAATAATGAAAAGATAAAAAGATCATTAAAGTATCACAAAAATTTATACCCACTTCAAAATATTCTAAGGTAAAACTCAGTTTTTAGTATAAAAACTATTGTAATCATTTTTAAGAAAAAGATTTGACTTACTAGACTGTACAACAGCTTGAGTCTGTGCAGAAGTTCCTGATGCTATATTAGTTAATGCCCAAGCAGCTTCAAACTGTAATGAAGGACTGTTTAAAAAAAAAAAAAAATCTTTTTAGACATGTAACCACGCCTGTAACTTGTGAGCCGCAACCGCCTTACTTGGTCCTTGAATTTCACCTTGCTATATCCATCACCAGCCACACACATCCACCTCACCGTCTCAAAGCCAGTCACTACAAACTGCCTTTATGCCCACTGAGAGGTGCAGCGTAAGACAAACATCTCTTGACTCTTCCTTGCCCATAGACATCCAATGAATGAATCATATCTATGTCCTGAATATTTCTTGCATTTACAGAGTGACCCACTATCACTGTATAGCCAAAGCCCTTACAACCTCACTTTAATCCCAGCTGTAGACTCCAGACTAGTTTGGACTGGGACCCACCGGAGTCCACAACACCATCTGTGCTGTATTACAAACTGTTACATCACAGGCCTGAATAATTCCTTAGGTATAAAGCATTATAATTTGAGTCAGTCATGGAAGATCTAACAAAAAAAAAAAAAGAATTTGCTTTCCTAAATTGGACTTTAAAAAGTAGGCACTGACAACCTACATTAAAAAGGTATTATAGGTGGAATGATGTACAGATGATAAGAAACAGATTAACAAAGTTAAGGATGTACAAAAACAAAACTGTGTAGCAAACGCTGGAGGGCAGGAGCAGTCTCTCTCAAATTCTAAGCTTCAGAACTCAGAATTTATTCTACTGAGAAGTGGAGTAAAGCCAGCCATGGTAATACACACCTTTAATCCCAGTATTTGGCAGGTGAATCTTTATGAGTTGGAGGCTAGCCTAATCTACATAGTGAAGTCTAGGCTAGCCAGGGATACACAGTAAGAACCCTCTCCCCAAAAAAAGAGGGGGGCAGGAGGGAGGATAGAACAAAAGAAAAAGACAGACAGACAGAAAAAAGGAAAAAAACAAAAGGGTAAAATTTTTTGATACAAAGGAAGCAAAGGATAGCCTGAGCTACAGAGCAAACTCAAAGTGGCCCACCCAGGTCAATGAGTAAGACCACATCTCAAAAGCAAAAGCGATGGCACGAGATATAGTCCAACGTCTGAATACCTGCTTGTGCTGTATGAGGATCCAGCAGTGAGGTGGGAAGGCAGGGGATGGAGTCAGAGTCAATGGCATGTAAAGCGAATAAAAGAATAAAGACTGGTATAGGAGAGACCTATTAAAAAGAAGTTAACACAGATAGATAGAGGAGTATCATGACAGAAAGAACACTGGAGTAGAAAGGCAGACAGACAGACAGCAAAAAAAACTAAAATGAGCCGAAAACTAGGAAATAAGAAAAATCTGTCTATATAAACACTGAAGAAAGTACAGAAAACAAATGATCAGATATAGCAGCAGTGTAGATGGGAATTGCACATTCCATGTCAGGAAGAGCGAACAGAAGATGGACTAGACAAGAGCTGACACCATCAATTCTGGCAGAAGGCAGGGAATACAACGTACGAGAGGGAGACTGGGGCTAGGAACCTTAAAAGGAAGGTGAGATAGGAAGCGACAGATGATATGTACTACCACAAACTGGGAGTGGTAAGGAGTGTTGTCAAAAAACTGGAAATGGGGGCCATGAACTGGAAAATGAGAAGTTAAAAAAGTAAACTTGCAGGGGCAAGGTCAGTCTTCCAAAAGCCATGTGAAAACAGAACAAGACACAAAAACAGCTGAATGAAGCAAATAAACAATACAGAATATTTTGTATAAATGATGTACATTTCCTCACAACCACCTAATTTTTACAGATGAAATGTCTGAGGCTCAAAAATCAACACCAAGTCTCGATTTAGACCAGGGTATATATGGCTATAAGTCTAACACGATCTTCTACACTGGTAACATAGCTCTCCAAGGGAAATCACGAAGCCATTATCTAAAGCAGTGGCAATTTTCTATTATTCAAACCACACCCTGGGTGACAGTTCTAAAATTATTGTTGTTTATATTTTGTCTTATGTTTTGTTCCACAGACATATCCACACAAATAAATCTATGTCAAAGACTGGAACAAACAGACAGGAGTGGGAAGAACAGAACTGAAAATCAAAAACAAAACGGAGCCTTAGTGGTGGATATAAGATGGAATTTAAGCTAAATAGCTGGAATAAAATTTATCTCTACTCAAATAAACCCTGATATGGAAACTATATAGCAGGTTTTAAGATATTAAGTACATTTTAATGAAAATATCTCTTGATCCCAAAGAGACTAAGATTCTCCAGACCTCACAGCAAAGTCAATAAGATCACTTAAGACTATGTACTTACTTAGCCTACTCTCTTACTGTGCACACAACCTGCTTGAATTTAACTTACCTTTAAGAAAATAATGTAACTAACCTTACCACATCTTTATTTTCCATGCAACCAGCTTTTACACCCTAAAGCATAGCTTTAATTGTAGGTTATCCCCTCTTCCATACCCTTTGCATTCCCATCCGTTCCCTCTATCCCCCTCCCTCTCTCTTTCTCTCTGTGTGTGGTAGGGGACAGGTTGAAAACAACCTTATACAGCCAATATCCACCATAAATGTTGGTAACACCTTGTAGATATGGCTTGGTCATGTGTTTGCAGTACTGCTTGCCTGGGTTCTTCCCTTGCAGACCTGTTAAAGATTTCTGTAGACAATTCCTCATCCCTTTCCCAATGTCTGTATTCTGTGCTATTCAATCAATACAGAGCAAAGTTCTTTGTTAGGGACAGACACAGGACATGGACAGATCCAGACATTCAGACACATATAGACCAGACAGCCAGCAGGGACAATCAGACACTCATAACAGGCAGACTATAGATAAGCCAGTCACTGCAGTGTACAGATAGAAGACAGAGAGAGAATAACAGAAAGCTCACAATTTGGCTCACTCTTGGTCCAATTAACCTAAAGGAAGTGTCTCTGTTTTCATCCCATAAAGTATGTTTCCTGAGGTTATCTTGAATGCATTAACAGACACAGTTAAGGCCCAGAGGCAGAGGGAGGATTGCAGCTACTGGGGAAGTGTAAGTGTTCTCAAATACACAGCCCTCAGTGGCAACCACTGTGGACCACTATTTTTACTATACTAAAAATTTCTTGGACATTTGGCAAAATATCTCATTTCAGTGTATATGTTCTAGATGTAAAAATAGTATTCGTTTTAAAGAGTTCCAGATTCCAAACCAAGTTAATTCAAACTGAGGAAGTTTAATGGGCAGTCCTGAGAGATGTTTATTCATAAACAGGAACAGGACAGCAGTTCTCCAAAATGCCAAGGACTACACTCCCCGTCTCTTTTGGATAAGCACAGAGTGCCCTCACCCGATATGGGACAACTAACCACAGCTGGAGTGCTATTAAAGACTAGCCAAAGGGTCAGTGATCAGCTGGACTATTCCCAGGGTAAGGACAAATCACATGGTTCTGGAAACCATTCATGCTGACTAGTCATGAGGCTAATCTATATATAGACTCATAGGCAAATGGTGACTCAAATACTATTTGTGATGTTTAAATACCATCATAGGGGAAGAAAACTGCATGGAAATATATGACAATTTAAAAAACAGAGGGCTGAGTTCGAGGCCAGCCTGGTCTACAGAATGAGTTCCAGGATAGCCAGGGCTATACAGAGAAACCCTGTCTCAAAAAACCAACCCCCCCCCCAAAAAAACAAAAAAAAAACAAACAAAAAAAACAAACAAACAAAAAACAAAAAACACTGCTGCCGCCACCACCACAAAAAGCCCAGAGGGCTACGGATATAAAGCCCAGTGGCAGAGAACCTGCTTTGAATGCTCCAGTTTGGTCTATAGCACCTCAAAAATAAAACAAATCTAAGCTCAGTAAATGCAAAACCCCATCAAACACTTTGGTAAAGTATCAATTTTAAATTTTAAGTTAACTGAAGAAAGTGAGTAGGCAAATTCAGACTTACTTATCATCCCTTTCTAGACACTTGACTAGAATTGGTAAAATCCCAGATTTTATTAGGTCATCAATTGGTGGATTTCTGTCACTGGATAATAGTTTCCTATAAAAAAGAAAGAAAAGAATTAATTGCTACGGCTCCCAAACTGCGAACATAAACATACGGCACTAGCACTTCTCCACGGAGAGCTGCGCTCCCTTGGAGGTACAAGCCGTCTCTTACCTTGCTGCCTGCACAGCATTCAACTGGACTACAGGATTGTCACTTGTGGCATTCTGAAACAACAAGTGTGTATTTCAGACATTTTAAAAAGAAGAAACTATTTCAAAACAGTTCGGAATGACAGTATTAAATAATAACATACCTGTAATATAGCTTCTAGTGTTACATTTTGCTTAAAAAGAAAGAAAGACAGTTCAGCAGAGAATATTAACAAAACTATTTATTAGTCTATCTGGTAATGATTTAACATGCCTTGTAATTACCTTTATCAATTTTTTTTTAAATTTAAAATATTTTTCCCCTGGCTATAACAAAAACATTTACAGACACATTATAAAAACACAGGTAACTTACTGCTTTAAAATCAGCATCAACATCTGAATCTTCTAAGCTTTCTTCTTGGGGAACATTTCTCTTTTTCAGTAAGTGTTCATCTCTTTTGTTCTGAAAGACAACCAATAAAAGCTCAAGAACTCATGAGGGACGTTGTTAAAATGAAACTGTCTTTGGTGCCAGAATTAACAATGACCTGGTTCAACTCCACTGCTTGTGTGTCATCCCACCCCCAGTTCACTAAGCATCACCTGTTCTGACCAACACTGTGTGGGAGTCCCTGGGGTACAGTACTGTGCATCAAGCGGTCTTTACCTACCTACTGCTAACAGCTGCCTCAAGCTGTTATTAAGGCAACAAGAACAGCGTAAGGATACATAGCAATGCCTCACTGCAAGTAGGGGTATAGGGAATAAGAATATGTAAATGTCACATAATTGCACCACTTCAGACTAAACGTCTATTTATCTACTACTGCTGCTACCATCAGCATCATTACTATCAGGGGCATGAGCCACAGTGCATACATGGAAGAGGTCAGAGAAAAACTTTGGGGAATTGGCTTTCTCTTCTCCACTTACAAGATCCAGGTAGTCAGGCTTGTGCCTCCAGTGGCTGCAAGTACGCTTACTGCCTGACCACCTTGCCAGCCCAGATTAAACTTTTGCTACATGAATTTCACAAACAAGAATTCTTCCCATCTTCCATTTTATGGCACTCTATAAATTGTTCAGAATGGTAACTATGCTATTTCAAGTATTATTTAACAGCAAGTAACTTTTCAACTTAAAATACTGCTGTGGCCCAATGTTTGTGAAAGTATTTGATTACAGCAGTTATTAAAGAGGTCTCAATATTCACGGCAAAATTAGGATCAAACAAAAAATGAAAACTGCACACACATGTGCATCAACTTTTGTTCTGTGTCTAAGCCAGCACATTTAAACACAATGGTATCTATATAGTCATTAGCACATTCCAACTTTTATATCATTCTTTCTTAGTACACAAACAACTAACACTAGTCATTTTTAAACTATATACCCTAAGTGGCCTCACACAGAATACATACTTACATACTAGCAAACAGTGAAGAGAGAATGGTAGGTGGCGCTGTTTAATTTTTGTTTTGTTTTGTTATGAGATAGTTACCTGGGACTGAGGGCTTTGCAAATACCAGACACACACTCTACCACTAAGCATACATGTAGCCTTCAGACAGCATTCTTGGCCAACTGACAAAATATACTACCAATAGTAAAGGACAAATTAACTCTGTGTGCTCCCTAGTTTACTGTAGGCAAAAAACAATATCCCTTTGGCACTGCTTGTGAAAAAATTCAAACAAACCCTAATCAACCATTGGGGGGAGAGGGGGCAGCCTGTCTGCTTCAAAGATACAGTCACTAATGATGAGAAAGACTGGGGAAGAGTTCCATTAAAAAAAAAATGCAGGACCTATCTTGGGTAGACTCTTTGACTTGTCGACTCTATTGATTAGACATAATCCTACATTAATCTGATGAGTGTGCTGCTACGTAAAAGTCTCTTTTTTATGAAATATGAGATGATATACTAAAGGCAATAGGAAACCCTACTATTGCCTACAGCTGATATAAAGAAAAATATATGTGTGTAACATATAAATTAAAAAGGAAATAAAGCAAATATGGAAAACGCTAACAATCCAAAGAAACACGGGGTATACAGTGGTTTTGTATTATCTTTCAACTTCCAAACTACAAATTTCAAATTGTTTCCGAAAAGCTAACAACTTACTCCACTTAAAGGTTTAAACCAGATACCTTTCAGTATAACTACAACTCCGGCTAGTTTTTTGTCAACTTAATACAGACTACAGGAACTCTCAGTTAAGAAAATACCTCCATAAGATTTGTCTAGAGACAAGACTATGGGGCATTGTCTTGGTTGACAGTTAATTTCAGTCGGTCCAGGCCACTGCTAGAAATGCTACCCATGGGCTGGTGGTCTCGGTGCTCTAAGAAAGCAGGATGAGCAAACCACAAGGTACACACCAGTAAGTAAGCAACACTCTTCTACGGCCTCTACTTCAGTTCCGAATGACTTCCCTAGATAACTGACTACAAGCTAGAAGATGAAATAAACTCTCTTTCTCCCAAGCTGCCTCAGTCATGTGTTTAGAAACTCTCAAGATATGCCTCTTCCCCAAAATATTCTAACCTTGATCCCCTCTATTTTCATGCTGGTTTAGTCCAGCTTCTTAGCACCTGAAAAGTTAGGCTTCCAAAGCCTTTCAGGAGTCTTATCCACTACTCCCACTCTTCCAGTATAAACACACATTCTCACTCTTAGGATGTGCTTGGACGTTACACACAACCACGTGTTGTACAGGCAAGTGTACCCTTGTCTAGCTAGGAAGAACATTCCTGATATTTTTAGTGAGGTGAGGGACAGTGTCTCACTAGGTAGAGTAAGTAGACCCTGACAGGCTGGAACTTGCTATGCCTACCAGACTGGCCTCAGCCTCAAAGAGATGTGGCTGCCTCTGCCTTCAGAGTGCCAGGATAAAGGCACGCACCACCACACTGGGAAGAAAGAACCTTTCTATACCTAAGTTTAGGTTTCTTTTTCAATCATGAGTGAGTATTTAGTTTCATCAAATTATATTCCTCTTTTATCAACTTCCCACGTTCCTCTGCAAATGCAGTGAACTAATTCATTTTTCAATGTTAAACTACCCTTTTAATTCAAGGACAAGCATTCCTAAATTTTTCTAAATTATATACTATTGGACTCAGTTTATTAAGATTTGGTTTAGAATTTTCTTCCTCTTTCCCCAAGTGGAGGATGACAAGCATCATTTGATGCTCGGGTGTTGTTTTTTGTTGTTTCATAAGGAACTGAGAAGTGGGTCTTGTTTTCTTACATCTGAAATCATTTAACAAACTGGAATTACCTGCTTCTTTGAAAGTCTGCTGGTACTCACCTATATTACTTTTGTCTTGCAGAAAGAAAGGAAGGAAGGAAGGAAGGAAGGAAGGAAGGAAGGAAGGAGTTACAGAAGTTGTTAGCTACTGACTAGTTTGCTTTTAGAACTCAGGAGGGGTAATCCACACCTACACTGCCCACCTCACTAACAGTGGGTGGATAAACAACGACAAGATCTCCTTCCCGTCCACACTTGTGGTAGTCACAGTCTGTGCTGAACAGAGGTGGAGTTAGCTGTGTGACTTGCCTTGGCAAAGGAACATTAAACTAGAAAGCTTGAAGACACTGAGATGTGGAGACTGCCCTCTCCTAATGTCCTTTCTGAAACCATGTAAGCCCTGAGCAGTGGAGGATTGGGCTATGTGGAGAACAAGCAAGGCCTCAGCATGCATCCGCACTCTTACACAGACAGCCCTAGATCACTAATCACTAACCCCAGGTACAGTGAACCCATTTGTAAGCAACTACTCTCAGGCAGACAATGAGTAAAAATGACTACTGTTCTGAAGTACTTAGTTTCACCTGCTACACTCATTTTCTTAAGTCTGTGCTGTACTTAAACTAATGGAATTAGTCTAAACTAACTAATGTTTGTTAATTCAACGTGCCTTAACTGTTTAAGATACAGCACCACTGACAACGCTCTATAGGTTCTGACTGAGGGGAGATCTTGTTGATGCTCAAATGATTTAGGAGTTTTAAAAACTTTCAATTACCAAGCTTTATTTTCTTATTCACTGTTTTTGTTGTTCATGATGTTTTTCAGACAATATCACTATGTAGCCCTAGTTAGCCTAGAATTCACTGAGTTGGACAGGCTGGGCTCAAATTTGTAGGGATCTTCCTGTAGGATTACAGGAATATACCATCAATCTAGCTTACTCATTAATTTCTAAGTTAATTGCATTGACATTAAAGAAAAAGGTCTTATAAACACTCAAACTAATTTTATAGCCTTTTATCTCTGTACACCCACCTCCCCAACCCCTGAATGAGCATATCTCCAAGGAATCATGTAATCTTTTTATAGTATCAGTAGCCAAGAGGTAGTACCTGGGCATTCCTGGAGGCTGAGGCAGGCAGACCTCTAAGTTCCAGGTGCCCAGGGATATACAGAGACTGCCTCAAAACACAGAAAAGGAAAGGAAAAGGGAAGAGAAGGAATAGGCGTCTAAAAATAATAACATAAAAATTTTTAAAAAATCAGAATACAACACTGGAAAAGAGACCTTTTAAATTATGGAAATTCTCTGCATGATTTTGTTGAAACTCTGGATTTCTTCTTCCTCTATTCCTATCATTTGTAGATTTGGTCATATTTGTAGATTTGCCTCATATTTCCTACATGGTTTTAGATTTCACATTTTCTTCAACTGAAGTATTCAATTCTTTCTATTGATTTTTCTCTTCCACTTCTTATACTCTGTTGGTGGGACTTACCTGAGGTTTTTTTGTTTGACTTCCTAAACTTTAATTTGCAGTTTGGTTTTCTTTATTGTTTCTATTTCTACTTTCACGTTTTCAATTATTTTCATTAATTTATTCCACTCTTTGTGTTTTCAGACCTCACTGAAGAATTTACTATGATCACCTTTAAAGTCCCTGAATATGTCTGTAAATGCTATTCTGAAGTCCTTGTTTTGTGCTTCAGATATAATTGCATTTCTCAGGGCCCACCGTAAGAGGGTTACTGGGTTCTGATGAAGGCATATTGTCCTGACTATTAATGTTTGAGTTTTCTGCACTGGTGTCTAGGCATCTGAGTTCTGGATGCTTGTGATTCTAGGTATTTATATCTATCTGGTCTTGTCTTTAATGGGTGGGTGTTCCATTACTAGTTCTCTCTATATATCTCGGGAGCTTGTGGTGGCTATGGGCTGTCTGGTAAGGAATATAGAAGCCCCTGCCAGGTGTGGTCACTGGGGTCCTGAGTAGAATGTACTGTTAGGTATCAGGGATTGAACTGAAGAAATGAAGATGAGACAGAAGGGGGAAGGGGGGTTGAGAGGGCTCACAGGGAGGAAGAAAGCTGGATCGGCCATGAGGTTTGGTGAAGATCCCCAGGAGTGGAGTTAGAAAGAGATGATTAGCCCTTGAAGGCCATCTACTACCAGGTTGGGGATGAGACTGAAAATCACCTGACCTTCAGATGAGCATAGTAGAGAGTGCCTCCAGATCTTGGTGGCTGACACTGGATAGAAAGGCAGGAAGGTTGTTGCTAAGTTCTACAGAGTCCCCAAGGAATGGAGGCGAGGGGAAGTACAGGGCTTGAAAGTGGTCAGCTAAAGGGCTGGGAATGAGACTGGGAAGTTGGAAAGGGAGGATAGGAGGGAGAATGAAGATTGCCTACCTGATTCCTAGGCCAGTATGGTCAGCTGATTCCCAGAGAGAGAATGGATCTGGTATTTGGGGTTGACACATGGGATGGGGTAAAGAAGGGCTGGATTTGAATATCCAGGGACTGGAAACAGAACGCTTAGTTCAGTATTTTTGAGTCTTTGTTGATCAGTGGTATTGACCTGGAGTTTCCTTTTCTTGTTATGCCTGGTTGGGGTATTAGAGTGATACTGGCTTCTGAGAAGGAGTTTGGGAGTTTCTATTTCAGTTTCTGTCTTAGAGTTTTACTGCTGTAAACAGACACCATGACCAAGGCAATTCATTTAATTGGGGCTGGCTTACAGATTCAGAGGTTCAGCCCATTATCAAGGCTGGAACATGGTGGCATCCAGGCAGGCATGGTGCAGGAGGAGCTGAGAGTTCTACATCTTCATCTGAAGGCTGCTAGCAGAATATCAGCTTCTAGGCAGCTAGCTAGGATGAGGGTCTTAAAGCCTACATCCACACCTACTCCAACAGGGCCACACCTTCTAATAGTGCCACTCCCTGGGCCAAGCATATACAAACCATCATAGTTTCTATTCTTTTGAATAGTTTAAGGATTAGCTAGAGATAATTTTTCCAAGTGTGGTAGAATTCTACTGTGACTCCATCTGGCCCTGGGCTGTTTGATTTTTGTTGTCTTTTATTCTTTTAAACTGAAGGCTTTTCTTATTATTTCAATCTCATTGGATATGGGTCTGTTTAAGTTGCTGACTCTGACGCTGAATGTCTTTAGGTTTTCCAGTTTAATGAAATACAGGTTTTTAAAGTATTCCCCTATAATATTCTGAATTTATTTTTTGGTTTCTGTTGTATTGTTTCCTTGTTCCTTTCTCATTCTGTTAATAAGTAATCCTCTATTACCTTAGGTTAATTAAGACAAGAGACTATCTTGTTATCTTTTCAAAGAATCAGCTCTTTAGGTTTGCTGACCCCTTATTTTGTTTTCTTTGCTTCTATTACATGTATTAATTTCTGCTCTGAATTTTAGAATGGTTTGGATCTGGCTTGTTCTTGTCTTTATAGAACTGCTTTCAATATGTCCAAGACTTTTCATGTTGTGTTTACGTTCTCATTTAGTTCCAAGAAATTCTTATTTCTTTCTTCATTTCTTCTTTGACCCATTCATCATTCAATAATAAGTTATTTAATCTCCATAGGTTTGTGTATTTATTTCAATTTTTATTACACTGTGGTAAGGTAAAATGCAGGAAGCGTTTTCAATCTTTTCGAATTAAAAAAAAAAAAAAAGTTTCATGTTCCAGTATGTGGTTTATTCTAGAAAACCATCTGTGGACTGATGCATAGAATTATATTATTGTTGTCTGCATGGATTATTCTGTATATACCTATTAAGTCCATTTAATGCAAGGTGTCAATTAATTCTAATGTTTCTCTATTTCTATTTGACCTGTCTATGGGAGAAAACTGGGGTACTAAAATCATCTATTAATGAACTGATGTGAAACTGTGCCTTAAATCCAGTAGTAGTTTTTGGGTTTTTTTGTTAGTTTGTCTTTTTGTTTTGTTTGTTTTTTGCTTTCCTAAATGAAATTACACATACCACTTTAGGGCATATAATGATAGTAATGTCTTCTTGGCTAACTATTTGATAAGAATGAAGTATCTTTTATCTCTTCTGATTAATTTTAATTTGAAGTCTATTTTGTCAGGTATTAGGAAACAGACATCTCCCTGCTAACTGGTCCCATTTAACTGGTACTTTTGTCCAGCCTTTTAATGTAAGGTAATGCCTATCTTTAAGGCTAACATGTATAAAATACAGATGGAATTTTTCTTGTTATCCCTTCAGCCAGCCTGTCACTGTGGTGTTGGTTGTTGGTGTTGCTTCTGTTCTCAGTAGTACTTTGTGTTTTAATAATATGGTTTGTATTTTTCCAGTCTCACTGCTATGTTCACTCCTCTCTTCCGCCCTAAACATTGCTCCCTGTATTTTCTCTGGGTCTGACTTGTAGGATATATTCAACATACATGTTTCACATAATTTTACACATCAATGGCTTCAATTCTATCAAAAGATACAGGCTGACTGGTACTAGATGGGTGAAATGAGCTAATCTGTTGGATTGAAGGTGTGAGAGAAAGCCAAAGAGACTCACCCACATGTTTCTGTGGCATATTCTTAAGTTTATGTTTTGCCCTAGACTCTGAACATTTTCTCCATCTTTTATACTTTTGTGCTTCATGTTTAAACCTATCACCTGAGTCTATATTTTTGAACATGGTGGGATGTTTGGGCTCAGGTACACTTTGTATTGTTTTTTTAAACTTTACTATTATTACGTGTATTGCTTACCTACATATCTGCACATCCTGCATGTGCCTGTTTCCCATAGAGGCCAGAAGGCAGCACCAGATACCTGAAGACTGGAGGTACAGATGTTTGTGATCCACTATGTGGGTGCTGGAACTTGAGATCCTCTAGAAGAGCAGCCAGTGCTCTGAACCCCTGAGCCATCTCTCCAGCATCTTAGATGTATGGATGGACGTTCATTTGTTTGATGCCTCTTGATAAAAAAGGGTATGCTTCTTCCAATGAAATGAAATTGTACTATTACCAAAAATCACCTGGGGACTGAGGTTACAGCTTGGAGGTAGAGGCCTAATACGTGCTATCTAGGTTCAATTCACAGAACCACTGAATACATAGATAAGCAAGCAAGCAATCTGTTGGGGAACTGCTTCTGGACTTGGGTCTACTTCTGAGTTTTATCTCTGTTCCACGGATCTATGTACCTGTCTGATAACAGTAAAGTATTGGTTACTATTCACTACGTACTCTAAGTTTCTACACTGAGCAAAACAATTCCTTGGTTATTTTTTTGTTTTTGGTTGGGTTTTTTTGGATTTTTGTTTTTGCCAAGACTATGTTAGCTATCCTAGAGTACATTTTATAATAAGCTTTTCTATGTCTACAAAAATTCTTGATAAGATTTAATAGATAACATATTAAACCAATAGATCAATATGGGCTAGCACCATTACTCTATTGGGGTTACCCATCTGAATACAGTGTATTTGTTTACATAAATCTTCCTTCTATTTAGCATTTCATAGCTTACAGTATACAGATCTTATACATGTTATTATTGTGTATTTATGTGTATGTGTGCCAGTACATGTGTGGAGGTCAGAGGAAAATTCACAGGAGTTGGTTCTGTCCACCTTGTGCATCCTGAAAAACCAAGCATAAGTCATCAAGGCTTGCCAACACATGCCTTTACCCACTAAGCCATCTCGCCATCTCCCACATTTTAAGTACCTTCTTTTTTTTAGAGTAACTATAAATGGTATTGGTTTTAATTGTGCTCCTGCATATTATTAGTATGTTATGATTTTTATTTTTATGAACTGAACTTTATGCTTATAAAATTCATTGATAAACCAGATACCTAGATCTTCTAACTTTTTTTTTTTTTTAAAGAAAGATAGGGTCAAATATATATCCGGGCTGGCACTTAAACCCGCTCTATAACTAAGGATGGCTTTGAATTACTGATCCTCCTGTATACAAGTGCTAGATTATTAGTATGCAGCATCATGACTGGTTTATGTGGTGCTGGGATAGGATATGGGGCTTCTTATATGTTGGTAAGCACTCTACCTATCAACTGATCTACATTCTCAGTCCTAAACACTTTAAAATGAGTATTTTAGGATTTTTCCATACAGACAATTTTGTCATATACAAAGCTATCTTTTCCTTCCTATTCTTCTGGCACTGACTATAACTTCCAACAATATAATAATTCATAACAGTGAGAATGAATCCTCCTGACTTGTCCCCAAATCTTCGGGAAAGCTATCAGTCTTTCACCATTAAATACAAAGTATGTGGTTGTTCTTCATTAAAATGTGGTAATGCCTCTTATTCCTAATGTGTTCAGTATTTAATCAGGAATGAGCACTAGACTTTTGTAAAATGCTTTGCCCAAACTAACTGATGTGCTCTTGCGATTTTTCTTGCGTACCTAATAAGGGGAAAGCTCAGGGAAGGGTTGAGGTGGTGGTTTGAATAAGAATGTCCTCCACAGGTTCATATATTTGAACACTTCAGAGCGGCAACTATTTGAAAGATTAGGAGGTATGGCCTTGGTGGGCTTTGAGGCGTCACTGTGGGGGCTTTGAGATTTCAAATACCCAAGCCAGGCCCACTGGTTCTCTCTTCCTCCTGCTGTCTCCAGATCTGGATGTGAACTCTTCGCTTCTCCAGCACCATGTCTGCCTGTATATGCATGCTTCCAGAACCACGCTTTCCACCATGATGACCCTCTGAACTGTAAGCCAGCCTCCATTAAATGCTGTCCTTTGTAAGAGTTGTCAGGGTCATGGGGTCTCTTCACAGACATAGAACACTGACTAAAACAGTTGTTTTTTTCTGTTTGGAGGGTTTTTTGAGACAAGTGTCCCACAAACTCAGGCTAGCCTTGAACTTAGAGCAATTCTGTCTCAACCTTCCAGGTACTAAGATCACAGGTTTGAGCTCGCCATACCCCGTTCAACCGGTAATGTTTTGTGTAGAGGGTGTGTGTACATGCCATAGTGCGCAAGCAGAGATCAAAGAACAAGCTGGGGGATTTAGTTCTCTCCTTATAAATATGAGGATCAAATTCAGGTTGCTGAGCTACTTCACTACCCCAAAACATGGAATATTTTTTAAAAGAAATATTTTAAGAAGTCAACAACTAATTGAAATAATAAATCTGATCGGCCAAATGAAGCATGTTAGTGATTTCTAAAAGTAAGACCTTAACTTGTCTCACTTTTAGCTTACCTGACTGATCAACCACTACCAAAAGATTGTTAAGTGTAATATAATGTGTCAATGTGGAGAAAATTACTTATTACCAGTACTAAGTTTTAAGCTGATTCTCATAAACTATTATCCACTGAACACTTACATTTAGACATATCACAGCATAATGGTTAACAGCTTTGTCATTTTTCAGCTAGTGACTTTAGATGACCCTGATCTCAATCTTTCTGCCTCTGCCTCCCAAGAGCTGAGATCACAGGAACTAGGTGCCACATCCCCAGTCAGAACAGTGTCACAATTGTTGTTTTTTAAATATATAGTCCCCTTACCTTCCGGAGTTCGACTGTCACTTCATTTCTGTGTCTTCGCATTGTCTACAAAGAAAAATAAAATTACTTTAGTACCAAAATTTTAATACTGCTAATATATAAATTGGTGGCTTCTTTTTAGAACCAAAATAATCTTTTTTGAACAATTTTTTGAGGTTTTATTTTTTTATTTTATATGTTTGCCTAAATGTATGACTGTGTACAACTGCAGGCAGTACCCATGGGGGCCAGAAGAGGGCACTGGATGATCTTGGACTAGTTACAGAAGAGTATGTGCTACCACGTGGGTGCTAGGAATTGAATCTGGTCTTCTGGAAGAACAGCCGATGCTCTTACTACTAAGCCATCTCTCCAGCCCCCCAATTTAATCTTAAAATAAAACTTCCCATAAATTATAGTTTTGCTGGAGTCAGATAAGGCTTATAACCAATGAGTTCTTTTTACTCATATTTTAAAGTAACATGCAATTTGCTTTCTGATTACATCCATGTACAAGCAGCTGCCTCATGTTTCTGCTATCATGCCTTCCCTACCATGATGGATTCTATCCCCTCAATCCACGAATCAAAATAAATTCTGCCTACTTAAGTTATTTCTTTGAGGTACTTGATCACAGTTACTCTAACATCCGATGTGATGTAGACAGACTGTTGAAACTGGTCTGCAGGTGGAATTTAACAGAATTTAGAAATAGGTGCTACAGAGTAATCAGCCTAGGAGATTAGAAATTAGAATGCCAGCAGAAATACAGACAATAAACAGTGTGTTCATGAGGTTCCTTAGGGAAACAAAGATTCTATAGAAACCAGGCCAAAAAGACTACATTCTGCCTATGTTCTGCAAACTTCAGAGATGCTGAATTGTACTGAAAAGAGCTAATTTGTTTGGAGAAGGAAATTTCAAGACATCCTAACTTCCAGACTATTGCACGAATGGTGTTCATTGCCTTTAACCTGACTTACAGCAAGAATTCTGAGCAGAAATAATGGAAGCAATGTGCTATTTGGTGAGGAAAGGAATGTTAAACTTAAAAGTAACAGACAGATATGACAAAGAAGCTGTGTTAAGGAGATCAGGGTAATAAAGAAGAAATTGTATATTGTACTGAAACAATAAAAATGTCTTTTTGTTGGGCTTAAGAGTTGGCTTATGGTTCAAGAGTGTTTGCTAATCTTCAAGAGGATATTTGGTTCCTAGCACACATACTGGACAGCTCACAACCACCTGTATGTAACTCTAGTTCCAAGAAATAAACATTCTCTTCAGGTTTCTGAAGACACCTTCACATCCATGGTGCCTTAACGGCATGATCAAAGGCTCAACACTGTAAAACTGAAAATCTGTTTGAAAAACTTCCATTTGAAAAAAGAGTGCCTAAACAAGAATGCCTGTTAAGAGTTCTCTGCTCAAGCCGGGCAGTGGTGGCACACGCCTTTAATCCCAGCACTCGGGAGGCAGAGGCAGGCGGATTTCTGAGTTCGAGGCCAGCCTGGTCTACAGAGTGAGTTCCAGGACAGCCATGGCTACACAGAGAAACCCTGTCTCGAAAAAACCAAGAGTTCTCTGCTCAAAACTGACTGCCTAAAGAAATATACTGCCTGAGCTAAGCCATGAAGACATGTGTCCACTACAGTCTTGGTCTAAGGGGGCCTTGGCTACTACTCAGACAAGCAGTACTTGGTGGCAAAATCCATATGGTGCCAATTTTGTGGGCATGTAAAATACAAGAGTTCAAGGGTCATGAAGACTTATGCCAGCATTTCAGAAGAGGTCAGACAACATGTGACTGAGTCAGACTCACTCCAAGAAGAAGCTGTGAGGCCACTCTATTAAGCTAAGGTAAATCCTAAATTGCAATGAGGACTCCAGCATGCTGCAGATGTCAGGGATACAGGGTGTCTATAAAAAAAAGCTGCAAAGCCTGAATGAAGCTGGTCCAAGAGAGAGGCCATGTGTGCTGCAGGGAGCAAAGCTGTAGAGTGGGGCCACTCAAAGCCTAGTCAGGGCCACATAAAGTCTCAGATGCCAGACATGGAACTGCTGAGAGTGGTATTTGCCCTTGGGGTTCAGTCTTTTGGTCTTTCCATGCTGTCTCTATTCTTCCCCTTTTGAAAAGGAATATTTATTCTGTGTCACTGTAGATTTAAAGTTAATTTCCTTTTAATTTTACAGGGACTCACAGTTAAGAGACTACCTTGAGTCTCAGGAAATTCAACTGGACTTTTGAACAAGGCTAGAACTCTAAGACTATGGATGGAGCTTTCCAAAATGGGCTCAAGGCATCTGACCACACATCTGTCTGTCAGGAGCCAAGCAGCAGCTGATGTAATCTGAGTATAAACACCCCTACAATCTCATAGCTATAATTCAGTAGTTATATACTACTAAGGACTCCTTCAGGTTTAAAGACAAAAATGAGTGTTAAAATATTTGATTTAAAAAAACAAAACAAAACACTAGAGCTGCTGGCCTCTGGCAGGGAAGGGGGAAGTAAAACAAGAAGGAAGGAACAAAGAAGAGAAACTGTTAAGGGCAGGAGAAATGCCCCAGTGGTTAAGAGCACTTGTTGCTCTTGCAAAAGACCCAGATGTGATTCCTAGTATCCATACTGGGGATCACAACTGTCTGTAACTCCAGTCCCAGGGGATCCAATGCCTTCTTCTGGCATCTGTTGGTGCTGTACGCCACAGACAGATACACAGACAAAACACTCATACATAAATTGATAAAACTGAAAAAGAAAAGGCAGAACAATGAAACAAAACTCTCCATGAAAGCAAAATCAGCATAACTGACAAAATACTGAAAGAAAAAACTAAACACCAAAAGTTCAGGCAAATAAGGACACAAACTACTTAGACTGCAAATCAAAAGGAGAGAGAGACTACAGTCTAAAACATCACAAGCATAAGGAGTAACTGGAAACACACATACATTTGTTAATTTAGATGAACTGGGTGAACTTCTCAAAAACAAACTATGATGTCTTACCCAACAGAGAAAGTAAGTTAACAATATTATAACTAAAATTGCATTTAAATTTGTTTCCTGTCAAAGCTCAGAAGATTTAATAGAGAAGTTTTGTAAAGTCGGAAGGAAGTGCACGGCAGAACCATAACATCAGTCATCCATCTTTCTAAAAACAATATGCCAAGAGTATTGCAAGCCAATGTTCCCTGTGCACACAGATGTGAAAACTCTTAGCAAAATAATTGCCAAATAATATCCAACATATAGTAGCTCTTCCATACCAGGAGTTTTACTTTCCAAGTCTTTAGTTAGCCACTGTCAACTGCAGTCTAAAAATATTAAATGGGGGTGGTGAGTCAGTAGGTAAGAGTGTTGGGTGCACAAGTATGAGGACTTGAAATGAAAACCCCAGATCCTAACACACACACACACACACACACACACACACACACACACCCTGGGTATGGCCATACATGCCTGAAGCCCCAGCATTAGGAGGAGGTAGAGACAGGCTGGCCCCAGAAACTCAATAGCCAGCCTAGCTGAAACAAGTTTCAGGTTCAATGAACGACCCTGCTTCAAGGAAATAAAGCAGACGGCGATAGAGCATGAAAGTCCTCCTCTGGCCCCTACTCATATGCCAATAAGCACATACATGTTTACACAAATGCATATAATACACAAAATCACACACACACACACACCCCCAAACTATTCTGTACCATTCTGAGCAGCATGATAAAATGCTACTTCTTGCCCATCACACAATTCATCCCTTTGTTCTATCTGTCTGGTAATTACTAAACACCATGTTAGCTAGCACATCAACTGC
Source organism: Rhynchomys soricoides (assembly GCA_019843965.1). Classification (NCBI taxonomy): domain Eukaryota; kingdom Metazoa; phylum Chordata; class Mammalia; order Rodentia; family Muridae; genus Rhynchomys; species Rhynchomys soricoides. Next base: position 4,087,268 of record JADRCH010000013.1, read on the forward strand.
CATGGCACTCACTGTTCTGTGTTCAGGTAACCCTTATGTGGTATTCCACTGCTGCATTAAACCCAATGGCCTTCAGAGCCTCACCTCATTTCAACTCATCTCATCATGTAGGCACCTCAAATCATCCCAGAAGTACAGTATGATAAAGTATGTTGGGAGATATGTAAGTCACCTAAAAGTTATTAAAATATAGTCATAACTGTTTTCTAACTATTGGTAACCTCTTACTGTTCCTAATTTGTTAAATTAAACTCAAATCATCAGGATGTCTATATAGGAGAAAAGTAAGGTATAGACAAGGTATAAATAAACTACCCATGGTTTCAGGCACCAATACAGTTAGGACAGTCATGGCAGGTACAGAGGGACATAATGTACAAGAAATAATACACCATCAGCAAACAGACTTTATTCCAGAATCCAATAAAGTCTGTACTTGAAAACTAGTCACTGTGAACCATATTAACAAACAAAAAGGGTAAAGGTATTTGAAAAAAATTCTACACCAGCTGGGCACGGTGGCCCACACTTTTAATTCCAACACTCAGAGAGTCAGAGGCAGGCTGCTCTATGGGAGTTCCAGGCCAGCCAGGGCTATAGAGCAAAACCTTGCCTGAAAAACAAAACACTAAACCCATTCATAATAAAATCTCCCAAAAAAAAATGCAAAAGAACTTCAAATCAAATCAAAGGGGAAAGAAACATACTTGAGAGCACAAGTCTGAACACTTTCCTCTTAAGACCGAGAACAAGATAAAGATTCACTCACAGTTCTCACTCACATTATAATGCCAGGCATTCTAGCATTATAAGGCAACATAAGAGCCCGGCAGTGGTGGCGCACACCTTTAATCCCAGCACTTGGGAGGCAGAGGCAGGTGGATTCTGAGTTCGAGGCCAGCCTGGTCTACAGAGTGAGTTCCAGGACAGCCAGGGCTACACAGAGAAACCCTGTCTCGAAAAACCAAAAAAAAAAAAAAAGGCAACATAAGGTGAGAAACGGAAATAAACACAGAGCATAATACATCAACAACAAAACAAAATTCAAACACAACAGTCTCATTTGCAGCTAGCATATAGAAACCCCAAAGAACCTGTCAAAAATTTCTGGATCTAACTAAGTTCCATGAGGTAACGAAATAAAAATACAAAAAATAAAAATACAAAACTGTATCTCTACATTAACAATGAAAAAACAGGCAGTGAAATTTAAAAAATATAGTTTTAACCTTTGAAAAATATACATATTATACAAGCTACAATTTACTGGAGGCTCACAAGACATGCATGTTTTACAGATTCCTGAGCTCAAAGATAGAAGATTTTTATATGCTAAGCCTGACAACACTAGGCCATAGACACTGTGCATACACCTTTCTCAAAATATATTAACATGTGCAATGTTAGTTAACAAAAGCCAAGGAGGGGCTGGGGAGAGAACTAAGTGGGTACAAGTGCTTACTGTGTAATCAGGAAGGCATGAGTTTGGATCCTCAGCACCCACATAAAAACCAGGAGTGCATTGGCTGACTGGGTGGTGGAGACAGGAGAATCACTGGCACCTGCTAGCCAAGCAGCCTAGATGTACACCAAGTTTAGTGACAGGCTATCTCAAGGGGATAAAACACATTAACTATAAGAGACTGCAATTTCTTCCTCTATTAGAATACAGTCAGTCAGTCAGTCTGTCTGTGTCTGTCTGTCTCTCTCTCTCTCTCTCTCTCTCTCTCCCCCTCTCCATCCCCATGTACACCAAATGAGCCATCTCACCAGCTACTCATATTATTTATCTTAACTTTGTTCCATCTAGTGGGACAAAGAAACACCTGGTGGGAAAAATTCAAGTTAGCAAGATGGTGGTGGTCAAATCAAGCTGGATTTCTATAATCTAACAATACATAAGCAAATTTGTATGAAGAAATTACATACATGATGAAAAAAGTCAATGGAGAATCAAGGGGAGATAGTTCAGTGGATAAAGTGTTTGCCATGCAAACAGGTAGACCTGAATTTGGGACCCCAAATTTACATAAATCCAGACCATGACTAGGAGCACACACATCTATAATCCTAGAACTCCTATGCAAAACAGAAGGAAGAGACAGGAGACTCCCCAGAAGCTCTGCATGTGCAGCATGGCAAAAAGGGAACCAAATAAGGTAGAACTTGAGGCTCAACCCAAAGCTGTCCTCTGACCTCCAAACCTGCACACAATTCCCTCCCTCCCCAGCTCTCTTTCACATGCAATGCATGCATGCATGTGCAGGCACGAGAGCGTGCGCGCGCACACACAAACACACACCCCATTTCTTTTTATTTTAAAATGAACCCAGTAATTATATAAATAAATGGAAAAGAATATAATGTTCATGTATTAGAAGACTCATCTTGGTGAAGGAGTCAGTTCTTCCCATACTCAATACGGGTTCATAAAACAATTCTTATCAAAATCCCTGGGACTGCTCTGTGCTCAGACAGACAGGAAAACTTGTGATGACACCAGATGTTGGCAAAGTGAAGAAGTTTCATATATTGTTGAGGATTATAAAACAGAATAATCAAAAACAATTTGACATTCTTAACCTTAATATGCAATTACCTTAGGACCCAGAAATTGAACTTCTAAGCATTTATCCTAGAAGAATGAACTTTATTTTCACAAGAAATATATACCCTGATGTTTATAACAGCTTTATTCCTGGTAGTCAAGGCTTGGCAACAAATCAAGTTATCTTCCACAGCTTCAACTGTGACACATCTACAAGGTGGAACGATGTTTCTACGACAGCATCAAAGTGCACAAAAGAGCCAGATGGTGAGACTAAAGGGCTTCAGGCTAATATGTGGATAAGTGTCCACAAACTACCCCAGCCTGTGGTACTACTGGGAAGTCAGAAGCCTTTAAGAAGCAGAATCTAATGGGAAATTAGATTCTACCAACTCTTTGTTTTTCTACTGCCATGAATGAACAGGCCTTCCTCTACCATACACTCCCACCATGATGTACTATGTGTACTGTGTTACCACAGGCCCAAATAACCATGAACTCCAACTCTGAAACTATAAGCTAAATATAAATAACCCTTTCCTCCTGGAAATTCATTATCTTGTTATGGTATAGAAAAACTGATTAAGAATTTAAAAACGGACTTCAAACTCTTACTAATTAATCTCATGTACAATTCTTGTGATTTTAAATCTAGTTGTCAATTTATTAAATTAAGGTATGACCACATAGCTAGTAAAGTATTAATTATTCTCAGTGCTACAGTAGGCCTCAAGTTCATTCTTCTCCAGGCAGCCTCACTTTTTATAAACTGAGCGGTCTAGGGTGTGTGTAAGGGTGTTTCAATGGATCGTAGATTCTGTTGGGGAGCTGGGTGAAAACCGCCCACCACTAGCACGGGTGGGCACGTGAGCTGGCTGTGCATGTAGAACAGAAAGGCAAAGGACAGCACATTTTTTTCTTTTTTTCTTTCTTTTCTTTTCTGTTTTATTTCGGTTTTTCGAGACAGGGCTTCTCTGTGTAGCCCTGGCTGTCCTGGAACTCACTCTGTAGACCAGGCTGGCCTCAAACTCAGAAATCCGCCTGCCTCTGCGTCCCAAGTGCTGAGATTAAAGGCGTGCGCCACCACTGCCCGGCTGGATGGGTGGTCTGGGACATCTTCCTTCTCTGCCTGTGAGCACATTTTCTATCCTCTGGACTCACAGCAGTCTGCCCACCCTTCCCTTGCCTCACCTCCTGGGCCTACAGTCTCAGTCTGAGGCACACTACTGGCTTCCCTGGTTCTCTACCCAGCAAACAGGCGTTGTGGAACTTCTCAGCTTTCAAAGTGAAGCCACTGACCCTAGCACATCTCCTCCACCCTCTATTTACCTTATCTCCTAGCAGTTCTGCCTCTCTGGAGACCGCTACAATGTACCTTATTTGGAAACTCTCCAAACTTAAAAATTTAGGGTTGAGGTTTGGATTAGAAAGAACAAAAGTGTGACAACACTACTGCAGAAGAGTTTTAAGAAAACATCTCAAGTAAAACCGTCTTCTTAATAATAAAAAACAGTAACTTCTGGAATAAGTTCTGAGAGGGCTGCTTTTCTTTAATTTTGTTTAAAACAAACAAACAAACAAAACTGTACTATGCTGAACTCCTAGACAGCAGCAGTGTCAGGTTAAGCCTGAGGAAAAGCTGCTTACAAGGCCATGTGAGGACGTTATGATGATACTCACCCACCCATGGTGGGAACAAAAGTAAGTCCTACTCCAGAACAAAGCTGCAGAGCTAAACACTAAGACTCATTTAGTAGTAGAACTTCAAAATGGTCTCAACACTGTTTCTAATACAGGCAGACTGCATGTTTACTAAAGAAAAGCAGCCTCTGAAGATTAATCATGTCCCTATGTGCTAGAAAATAAACCACAATAAACAGAATCATAATAAAAGATCAGAACAAATGGCAAAAGAGAATAATGTGACCTCATCCCTTTTGGATCTATAATACAAGAATTAAGTTATAAAATGTAAGAATACTAACTGAACTGATAATTAATTTTATAGTAGTTTTGTCATGGTTCAATATAGATTTTGTGACATTTAAAATAAATCAGTGAGCCGGGCAGTGGTGGCGCACGCCTTTAATCCTAGCACTTGGGAGGCAGAGGCAGGTGGATTTCTGAGTTCGAGGCCAGCCTGGTCTACAGAGTGAGTTCCAGGACAGCCAAGGCTACTACACAGAGAAACCCTGTCTCGAAAAACCAATTAATTAATTAATTAATTAATTAATTAAATCAGAGGAGGGGCATGAGATGGCTTGGCAGGTAAAAGCAATTTGCCACCTAAGTCCAATCCCTAGGACCTGCAGAGGGCACAAGATCCTGTGCTCACAGAGAAGCACCAGGGAAACCAGGAATGTTAAACACACAGGGCTGCCTCTTCAGAGGAAGAAACAAACATAGTATAACCTGTTTTCCACCCAGAAGGCTGGGGACAGATGTGGTTAATAGCCTGGTGACTCCCTTACTGTTTGTATGAATGAGGCTACACCAGGTCCTCCCTCCCTCACCTCGGGGTCCTTCAGATGGCACATATAGTCTAGCTATACAATTCATTTTTATGGAAGTGATATGTACTTTGAAAAAGAGTCTCAATGTAATTAATGCTTAAGCTTTACTGTGCACATAAGATTATGTTACACCAAGAAACTTTTTTCCAAACTTAGTTGTATTTAAATATGCCTAAAATAAACTGCCTAGTGGCAGACTCTAGAAGTTTGAAACAAGAGCTACCGGGTCACGCTGAACCAGACATCCTTCTTGTCTCACATGCATCAACTCTGCTGGCTGTGGTGTTGCAGAGACTCCTCCCAAAGACCCACACCATAGCAAAGAACCAACTCTTACAAGTTGTCCTCTGATACACACACACACACACACACACACACACACACACACACAGAGATATTAAAATTTAATAAGTTAGAAAGAATTACCAATTAGGAGTTCAGAGTAGCAATACACATGTGTGATTCAAGCACTCTGGTGGCTGCATTAGGAGGATCCTAATCTCAAGTGTAATAAGTGCTTTATACTGAGATTCTGGGGGGGGGGGGGGGAGAGGAGAGGGAAGAGAAGGGAGATGAGAAAGAATAAACAAAAAGAGAAAAGAGGGGAAAAGGAGGGAGCAAAAACCACTAAATATAAGACATAAAAATAATGAAAAAAAAAAAGAAAAAAGAAAAAAACAAACCCAGCAGGTTCAATAAATTACTTAATATCCTGTTTACTCAAGATCCAAAGAGATAAAGGCAATGAACAGAGGCAATATTTAAAGAGACAACAGCTAAGAATTGTCTACAACTGAAAGAAGAAAAAGAAAGAGAGCGCCACATTCATGAAGTCAACAAACAGCCAGGTGTGATGATGGGGCCCACCTTTAAACCCAGCACTCAGAAGGCAGAGGTAGGAAGGAGGATCTGAGTCAGAGCCAGCCTGGTCTACAAAGGGAGTTCTAGGACAGCCAGGGCTATGCAGAGAAACCCTGCATCAAACAAAAACAAACAAAAGACAGCATTTTAAAAAAAGAACAAGAGGAAAGATGCCAACAAACCCCAAGTGTAAAGTCAACCAAGCACACGTGAGGAATGCAGTGCACCAGGGGAAATGACCCGGAAAGGAGTTGGCGTGAGACAAGCTGTATTCTAAAGCCTTTTTTCTTTTTTGGCCTGTAAGTAGGCTTTATACATTTTATTATATATTTATTGTATTGGCCTTGTTTATTAACAATTTTACCTTTTAAAAACCACTGGACCTTAGCAAAAACTGGTGAGGAAAAAAAACGGGGTGGGGTGGGGGAGAATCTGTTGAAAACATAAACTCTCAGGTGGTTCTGGGCATCAGAAGCCTCTGATGAACACAGCCTAAGAATCTACATTGAAAATAAATCAAAAAAGAAAAAAGACAATAAATCAACCATTTTAGAAAAGTACCAGACCACACGGGAGCCACATACCTGTAAGCTAACTAACACCAAACTGATACTACACCACAGAGTATGGAATGAAACTGTACCTCAACAAACACAGTACAGCAGTCCCATTATACTTGTTTCTTCATCTATCAACTGTTTCCCACGCGTAACTTGAGGGTTTAAATCTTACTTGAGGAAAGGAAGGTGAAAGATAAAATAATTTCAGATTCAATTTGTCTTTGTGGTCTGTATAAGGACACACACCTGCCCTCTCCAGTAGTCACAGGTAAGAATTAACTGCATGATGTTATTTTGTGCTGGTGCCCTTTAAGGGCTGCCACCAAACAGGCATTCATGTTTCATGATATTCGTTACAAAGCTAATTCTGAAGAGCGATGAAGCTATAACATAGAGCAATGAGACATCAACCTCCTAAAAGAACATGTTATCTTCAAACTCAGGCTTGTATCGAAGGAATGCCAGAATCCCAATGTTATCACAACTAAGTAAGCCGAAGGATCCAGACAATGATTATCACTGATTTCTAACATCAAACAGAATCTGACATTATAAACCTCATAAAAGAATTACATCCCACACCCTATATTGGGAAGTCTGCATATCTTATAAACCTAACAAGGGACTTGTAACTAGAAGAGACAGTGGATCTTTACAGTTACCACTTAGTAATAAAAAGACAAGCAACACCATTAAAGCACAGCAGATATGCTAAACAGTCACTTCTCCAAAGAAGGGAGACAATGAACAGTTCGCATATCAGAGAAATGCACATTCACCTGAGATGCAGCCCACCGGATGGCTAAATTTCTAAATGGAGTTCTAGTGTTGCCGCTCACTGGGAGAGAACAAGCAAAAGCAGGTGTGTATTAGAAGGACTTGGAGAAACTGAAACTCATCAACTAAAATAATGTTATTATATATTCATTAATTATGTAGCAACAAAAAGGAATAAAATACATACTAGTAACTAAGAACTCTAAACCACATACCTTATAACCCCATCTCTATAAATATCCAGAATTGGCAATCTACAGGTAGAAAGATTAATATTTCTCAGATATAGGGGAGTGGGCGATGTGAAGAAGAGGAACAGGAAATGGAAGGTGAGGCTAAAGGATGTCAAGATTTCATCTGGCTAATTTCCATGCTTAATGTTATTTAAAAGGTTTTTTTTTAAGTTCATGAAATTTAAAAATAAAAAATTTAAAAACAAAATAAAAACGATCTCAAGTAAAGATGCTGATATTGTTAATTATGGAACCACATATTTACCTACTGCTCTAGGTTAACACACAAAATATATAACACAGTCATCACCAAATAGCAGAGCATCAAAGTCCTACTGAATAGTTTTCCACGAAGGAAAACCAAATGAATTATTCAGCAGATTAAGTCTGCATGTACTAGTCAAACTGCCCTAGGACGATACATCTGAATCATCGATCCCCCACATATATAAACTTTGCTATTTGGGGAAAGCTACTGTCTCTCTGTGTTTCCCTCTTCATCTCCCCTTCTCTCTTCCCCTTCTGTTTTTTTTTTTCTTTTCCTTTATGAAAGTCCCTCCTAAGGTTCCTAAGACCTACCATTCAGGTTACAGCAAAGGCTGCTCACAGGATGCTGAAAGCTCCCACTACATATTAACTATAACCATCTTTGTAGTGGCCACACTCACACTCCCAACATGCCACCTGTGATGGTCAGTGTACCATCTGTCTCCATACACTTCCATACTATTTACCAACATCCTCTTGTGGTCACTGTCATTAATGACTCTCAAGTGGCTCAGCTTAGTTTTCCTTTCAGGTCAAAATCCTAATTATATTACTGGTGTCTTCAACAACTATTCTAACAGCCTGTTCAAGAGGCTGGCCAGACACAGACTTCCACTCTTTGAAGTTCTCATTCACTATGACTCAAGAGTCTGTGGCAATGTTTTTTCCCCAAAAGTCACCTACAGACTGGGCATGGTGGAGGTATGCCTTTAACCCAGCACTAGGGGAGGCAGAAGCAGATTTCTGTGAGTTCAAGGCCAGCCAGGGTTACATAGAAATATCGTGCCTCAACCCACCCCCACCTGGAAAAAAAGAACTAGCCATAGCAAAATATGGTGGCTTATACCTAGAACCTGGCACTTGGGAAGCTGAGACAGGAGGATCACAAGTTCAAAGCCAGACTAAACTTCAGAGTGAGACAACCATCTGTAATCCCAGGCAGAGTCAAGGCAGGACTGCTGCAAATGAGATACTGTTTAAACACACACACACACACACACACACACACACACACACACACACACGGAGGGGGAGGAGCTAAAATGAAAAAAAAAAAACAAATAGCTGTCCATCTTCTTACATGTCTTATGAGTCCTTCACCTACATTTTAGTGCTTCCTGAACATCAAAAAATATCCTTTTTTAAAAAAACCTGGTGTTACGGTGTCATCTCTGGAAGATAAGCATTTTTCCTTTAACTAAAAAAGTAGTCTAGAAGGGCTGGAGAGATAGTTCAGTGGTTAAGAGCACTTGCTCTTCCAGAGGACCTGGCTTCAATTCTCAGCATCCACATGAGACAGCTCACAACTGTCCAGGGGATCTGATGTCTTTGGCCTACTTGGGCAGAATATACCCAAAAAAACAGACAGGCAGGCAGGCAGGCAGACAGACAGACAGACAGACAGAGACAGACTCCTGTACAAACAATTAAAAATAAAAAATAATGAAAATAAAAATTAATTTTAAAAGTACTGTCAGTATGAGAAATTAAGAAATTAAAATAGGAACACTCAAACCTCCTTTTCCATCAAGTCCTTTCCATCTCTTAGTTATAGATAAAAACAGTAGCAGGGATGAACACAGTTAACAGCAATCTAATCAGAAACCTGAAACTATGTCAATTTTCAGTCTGCTAAAGCTCACTGCATCTCACTTAGACACTAACTATAGCTTAAAACCAAAAGAGACAGAGCCCAGAATTCCTTTAATAAGTAAGAATCGGATGGCTTAGCAGTTAAGAACATGGCATTTCACAACAATCAACAACTTCAGTCCCAGAGGATCCAACACTCTCTTCCTAACTCCTTGGGTACCAGCACTCTGTGGATCATACAGGACTCCATGGGTCAAGAATTTAAAATCTTAGAGCAGTATTGTGGAATGATTTAATTTAAAAAGAATGCTAATCAAATTTTAAAAAGAACAAATACAAAGTATGATTATTAGAGGTGCAGAGGCAAAACCACCCACTGCTCTTACAGAGGACCTGAGTTCAAGTCTCAGCCCCAAATCAGGTAGCTCACTTAGCATTGGAATATAACTCCCCTTTCCGGCCTCCCCTCCAACACACACACAAATAAAAATTAAAGTATTGTAAGTATTTCTGTCATCCTGATTTGGTGACAGTTCATAATATACACATAGGAATGACATGTCCTTGCATGCGGTTGATCATTATGCTAATTACCCTTCAGTAAAGCTATTTGAAAATAAGGCTTAATAAATAAAACTGATACAAACTGGGAAAAAAAACCCACATATACTCTGCAAGCTAATTTTATGTCAACTTGAAAGAAGGAAAGAAATCTCTTTTTTAAAACATGCCTCCCTCCACATGATCCTGCTATAGGGCATTTTCTTAATTAGTGATTAATGTGGGAGGGCCCAGCCCATTATGGGTGGGGCCGTTCCTGGGCTGGTGGTCCTGGTTCTATAAGAATGCAAGTTGAGCAAGCCATGGAGAGCAAGCCAGTAAGCAGCATAGCCTCTGCTTACTGCCTCCTGCCTCCTGTCGCTGCACTGCTTGAGTTACTGCCCTGACTTCCTTCATGGTGGACTACAATGTGGAAGTACAAACCAAATAAACCCTTTCCTACCTACCTTTGCTTTTGGTCATAGTGTTTCATCATAGCAGTAGAAAGCCTTACTAGGTTATATACCTATTAAAGTCCTGACAGTGGACAGATGCCAGAGCTGAGCAGCAGAAAGATGGTGACATTGGTGTGACTGGTATGAGGAGAATGAATGGTGCGTGTTCTCACTGAAATAGACCACAGAGGCCTTCCACAACCCACAGTATATTTCTGGAGACTTTCTGACTTACTTGATCTTCTGTGACTCATCATTCTTCAGCTGCATGCTCAAATAATGAATGAATGTACTAACAAGACTCTGCCTTTTTTTTTTTTTTGGGTTTTTCGAAACAGGGTTTCTCTGTATAGCCCTGGCTGTTCTGGAACTCACTCTGTAGACCAGGCTGGCCTCGAACTCAGAAATCCGCCTGTCTCTGCCTCCCGAGTGCTGGGATTAAAGGCGAGCACCACCACTGCCCAGCAAGACTCTACCTTTAAAACACAAAAGCTCTCAGGAAATCATGAGAGCTATCTGCTTTGGTGCTTTCTTTGAACCTACAAACTTTTACAGACCCCTGGTGGTTGTCAGGTTGAGCCTTTTGTAAAAACTCTGAGACAGTATGGTAGTTTTTGAGGCAGGGTCTCACTATATATCCTGGGCTGGCCTCAAATGCAGTGACCCTTACTGCCTCAGCCTCTCAAACTTGGATGACAGGTGTTCAATACCAGGCTCAGCAAAGATAATGCCTTTTGCTCCAGTTTGTCTGATAACTTTGGCTGGCTCAGTATCTTCTGTTTCCAGTGCTATAATTTGGTGGTGTTGACTAGATCTATATTTATGTTGAAGACAATTTTTGGGGTGAACTGCAAATAATCAGATCTAGTTCAACTTCTACTGTTCACCATATATGGCTCTAAGTAGTAATATCAAGGGTAATCCAGTGCTACATGAGGAGACATGAGTAGGTCTACCATTCTCTAGCTATGTGACCTTAGACCACAGAGAACTCAGCAAAGAAACAATTATACTACAATCACTACCTGTGAGCCAGTGTTGTAAAAGTACTTTTCCTAACAGGTCTTCGTATTAGCATTACTTGTGTATGTATGTTTACCATGTGGGTGCAGAAGCCTACAGAGCCCAGAAAAGGGCATTAGATTCCCTGAAACAAGAGTTGTAGGCAGTTGTGAGCCACCATGTGGGTCAACCAAACGCTGTTCCTCTTCAAGAGTAGTAAGTACTCTTAACTGTTTTGCCATCTCTCCAGCCCAATAGTTCTTTAATGAATATCTTTTTTTAAATGTTATTTGCTATACAGTTAGGTATATCTAGTCAGTCCATTCAACTTGTGCCTCATCCTTCTACTCAATTACAATGTAAATATCAGTATCAAATACATGTTACATACAAAAATCTGAAGGTCCACAATGTACATACCACAATTAATTTGTTTCAACTTTCAGATCTCTTGCATCTTGTATTGAAAATGTTTGAGGACCTAGTGTGGTGGGACATGCCTTTAACTCCAGCATTTATGAGGTATAGTCTCTAAAAGTTCAAGACTAGCTTAGCCTACATAGTGACTTCCAGGTCAGCCAGGGCTACACAGTGAGACTGTGCCTCAAAAGAGTCAAAGAAAGAGAAAGCAAGGAAAAATGCTGATTCTGGTTGTAGACAGAACTCAGTGGCTGGTGGTCAGCCTTGCATCCATGAAGGCCTGGGTTCACGCAGCAGCACTGACTAGTAAGATCCATGAAGGCCCGGGTTTGCAGCA
>JADRCH010000013.1:4105619-4177202 GCA_019843965.1 Rhynchomys soricoides
AAAAAAAAAAAAGATATAAACACCAGGAACAGAACTTGATTGGTCTAGTTTGTTAGCCAGAAAAAAAAAAAAAAGTTAGGCACCTTAAATAAAGAAGAGACAAAAGCATTCAGATTGAAAAATCTCACCCAGAACGCTGGCTATGGCGGTAAATACCTCAATCCAGCATGTGGGAGGTGCCTGCAAGAGCACCACAAACTCAGGCTCAGCTAAAGCTACCTAAGACCCCCTTCTCAAAACACAAAACAAAACAAAAAACCTACCAGGGGATCAGGAAAGTAGCTTCCAAAGGCCAAACCAAAGCATCGTTACCAAACAGATATAATAAATGTGATGCCACTGTTTCAACCCTTCGCAAATGCTAGGCCTTGGAGTCTGTCCTCCAGAGCTGTCTGACCTTCCTATATAACCTACTCCATCTCCTTAGATGTGGTCAAGCATTGCCTTTGTCTACACTCCAGCAGCAAACCACGTACAGGTATTAGAGAACTTAGCGCACAACACTGAATTACTAAGCCTAGGGAAGAATCTCCCCTAAAACTCCCTATCTCTCTCTCTCTCTCTCTCTCTCTCTCTCTCTCCCTGTGTTTAATTCATTTTAACCTTATATGCAATAGTGTTATGCTTACATGTGTATCTGAGCACCGCATGGGTTGCAGCACCTGCAGAGAACAGAAGACAGCACAGATTCCCTAGTACTGGAATTACAAATATAAGACTGTAAGCCACAACATGGGTGCAGGGAATCACACCCATGTCCGCTGGAGCCAGTGTTCCTTACCACTGGCCATCTCTACAGTCTCTCATATTTATAAATTTTATGTCAAAACTCTGCCTGGAACACAGGAAAACATTAAATGTTATTAAGTCTGTTTTCTAATCACTAGGGTCTGCGAATCAAATAAAAAAGGAAGAGAAGGCTACTACAGGAAAACATGCTGACAGACCAGAAATAGCAGACTCAGCCCCACAAAAGGGATGAACAAAAAAAAAAAAAATCCACAAGTACAATGATAAAAAACCAAGTTTTAACTTATCCAAGAAACTGAAGGCATTATCTATAAAAAGGATATGCATAATGGATATTAAGAACCAATAAAACGCCCGGCAGAGGTGGTGCACGCCTTTGACCCCAGCACTTGGGAGGCAGAGGCCGGCGGATTTCTAAGTTCAAGGCCAGCCTGGTCTACAGAGTGAGTTCCAGGACAGCCAGGGCTACACAGAGAAACCCTGTCTCAAAAAACCAAAAAAAAAAAAAAAAAAAAAGGAACCAATAAAGCAAAATTGTATCATAAGAGGGCAGAGAACAGTGTAAGACATTTTAGAACATGGCGCTCTAAAGAAAAAAAAAACTGGTAGATAAGGAATTCTATAACCAGAAAGTCTGACAGTTCAGTCACTCCCTTTCTTCCCTTTCTCTCCTCTGACACAGTTTTGTGGAGGTCAGTCACTGTTACAGCCTTTGACAGTACACTAAAACCTGTTCAGCATCAGTTTCTCTGACCCAAACTCCCTAGATCAGGGGGAAATATGTTCATTTTCTTAAATCATCCTTTCAGAATAATTAATTCCATATGATAACTGACATGACAAGGGTCTGGCGGACCCACAGAAAGGACAGTCACACCTGTCTTACTACTGTTCTGTGCCCTTCATGATAGAAGAGCAGACCTGGAAGGAATGCTACAGTCAACTTTGTACAAGCAAAATGAAGTCAAGTTACACAAGACCATACCACTGACTCTGAAGCCAGGGTTTCTAAAATGTACTTTGTAACTCCTTTACTTCATAGCAAAAGTTTATGTTACTTTTTTCTCCTTCAAGTGTTGTCCAGTAGGTCATAACTCACTAAAATAACTAAAATTCATTTCAGCAAATATAATAACTTGTATATCTGTGACCCTGTGATCAAATAATATCATTATCAGCACATGTTTTTTTGTTTGTTTGGGCTTTTTTTGGACATTTACTTTATTTACATTTCAAATGTTATCCCCTTTGCAAGTCTCCCCTCGGGAAACCCCCTATCTCCTCCCTCTCCCCCTGCCTTTAGGAGGGTGCTAATACATAGCATCAATTAAACTTTTTGATTAAAAATAATTACAGGTAAACACCTGTAATCCTACACTCAGGAAATATGGGCAGGTTAGAAGTTCAAGGCCAGGCTTAGCTACATAGGGAATTTGAAGGCCAATGTGATTTATGTAAGTCTTGTCATAAGCAAACTGAATCTGACCAACTCCCTCTAAGTTTAACTTCCAGTTTACAGAAAAGCCTAAGGATGGTACAGAATATAAGGAACAATTAAACATCACCTCATGGTGATGAGGAAAGACAAGCCTGTGCCAGGACCTTCTATTTGGCTCAGCCATATAAAACTGCTGATTCTTGGTTGTTCTAAACCACAAAAATGATAATATTCCATGGTGCAATGTAATGTAAAAACACTGACCTGATTTTTTCTTCCCCCAACAAATTAATGGTATTTTAAATGGTGGGAAATACAAGGGTGCACACACCTGTAATACTAGCACTACCAGGAGGCAGGAGCATCACTGAAAGTCTAGGCCAGCCTGGGCTATACAGTAAAGCTTTGTCTCAAAAACAAAACAAACAAACAAACAGAAAACAACAAAACCCAGAAAGGCTGAGGATGTAGCTCAGTTGGTAGAGTGCTTGCTCAGCATGCTGGAAGCCCTGAGTTTGATCCCCAGCACTGGACAGTGTTACATGCAGGAGTACCGAGAGTTCAAGGCACTGGACAGTGTTACATGCAGGAGTACCAAGAGTTCAAGGTCGTCCTTGGCTATACAACAAGTTCAAAGCCAACCTGGATAGATACATGAAGACCCTATCTAAAACAACAACAACAAGGCAAAAATAAAAAAATAAATATGGCGGACAGACAACAGTCAAAATGTAGGAAATAACCCAAGTATTCACTGACAGAATGAACAGACACAATGATGCAACTCTTTAATTCAGTTCCTCGTGTTGTGGTGACCCCAACCATAAAATTATTCGCTGCTACTTCACAACTGTAAATTTGCTACTGTTATGAATAATAATCTAAATATCTGTATTTTCTGATGGTCTTGGGCCACCCTTGTGAAGGTGTCTTTGAATACCCACGCCAAAGGAGTTGTAACCTACAGCTTAAGAACCACTGGAATAGACAAAATGCAATATATGCATACAATGTATATATACATATTAATGTAATAAATATACATATTAAAGGAAGGAAAATTTGATACATGCTACAATAAGGATGAACCTTGAAAACATTGGGCAAATTGAATATAAGCCAGTATCCAAAGGCTTGTGTGTGATGAATCTTTTTTGGGGGTTTCTCGAGACAGGGTTTCCCTGTATAGCCCTGGCTGTCCTGGAACTCACTCTGTAGACCAGGCTGGCCTCGAACTCAGAAATCCGCCTGCCTCTGCCTCCTGAGTGCTGAAATTAAAGGAGTGTGCCACCACTGTCCAGCTGTGTGTGTAATGAATCTTAATCTACTAAGCACTTCCCTTAATCTAACACTTAACCTGACAGTATAGGAGTAATAGTCTCAGTTCAAAAATGTACTGCGCCTTTTCCTTTGTTGGCCATCTAAAGGCAAGATGGTCACAAGCAGCTCTAGAGTCACCTGTGGGAGTTCCACCAGGGTTATCTTGCTATCTCCTCAAACCACCAGGGCCTGATCAGGGAATACAGGCTGAACATGTGCCAGCAGTAAGAGATCATGCTAGTCTTTGTACATAAACATATATGTGTACACACACACACACACACACATTAAAACCACACATTCTCTCTCTCTGTCTCTCTCTCACACACACACACACACACACACACACAGACACATTCTTGCACTTTGCAGGGCTATTGAGACTGCTCAGTTGTTAAGAGCAAGCTAAGGGCATGTGCTGCACCAGGCAGTGGTGGCATGCGCCCTTAATCTCAGCTCTTGGGAGGCAGAGGCAGGCAGATTTCTTGAGTTCAAGGCCAGCCTGGTCTACAGAGTGAGTTCCAGGACAGCCAGGGCTACATAGAG
Organism: Rhynchomys soricoides; assembly: GCA_019843965.1. NCBI lineage: Eukaryota > Metazoa > Chordata > Mammalia > Rodentia > Muridae > Rhynchomys > Rhynchomys soricoides. Next base: position 4,109,674 of record JADRCH010000013.1, read on the forward strand.
AAACCCTGTCTCGAAAAACTAAAAAAAAGAACACGTGCTGCTCTTGCAGAACAAGTTTATATCCTAAGCACTCACAAGGCAGGAAACAACAGTCTGTATCTCCAGTTTCAGGAGATTGAACACCCTCTTCTGGCCACCTTGGGCAACAGGCATGAACTCGGTACACAGATATACATGCAAGAAAAACACTCACGTGCATAAAATTAATTAAGAGAGATAAGAAAGAGATAGTGTGTGTGTTTATATACAACGCACTTTGGGAAAACGACAGTGCCAGTATGGGTGTATTCAAAGATTGTTTTAGTGCTTGCATTGTTTCAATCATATTGGGCAATAGACATTGAAGATTAGAGTTGGTGCCTCAAAAACCTTACAGTATAGCTGGGAGAACAGACAAAACACAATTTAATACATTACTACCACTATAATAACAAAGATTCCCTCAGGAGCAAAGAAAAGTACCTTGATCTACAGTATTTAAGAAGCAGGAATTAGCCAGTCAACAGGAGGAAGAAAAGATTATTTCAGTCAGCAAGATAGCCCTGAGAATAGAAACAGCCCTGGGAAAGAGCGGAGGGCAGAACTCCAGATTATGTATAAGCATGTAAGACGTTCAGTGTTGTAGAGCTTAACTGGGTGAGAGAAGGGAGGGGTAGTGAGGAGAAAAAAGCATCAGGCTTACCAAAAGATCCCAGCGAACCAAAGGGCACCACTGAGGGAAATTTATATACTGCCAGATGACAGGCAAAATAAGGTCTCAAGTACAGGGGGGCAGAGTTAGAATAAAAGAGGCAAGGCTAAAATCCAGACACCACAGAGATTGAAGCTACACTGACTGGCATCTGACTGAAGGTGAAGGTGAGGAAGGAATCCAAGAAGACCCTCAGGTTTCAAATTTAGTCTCAGCTAGGGCAATGAGAACACAAAGGCAGAACATGGCTTTAACGCTCAGTGAGCATGAGAAGCTGCTGAGATGTCTGTGTGAACCCTCCAGCAGATGACTAAAATAGATCTCATTCTTGCTCTTGCCATCCCCCTCCCCATCTCCAAGAAGTCATAGTTAAAGCTAAAAGAACTGCTTGCGTGAACAAGAAAAGTTGTTCGTAGAGAAAGACTCACAGGCAGAATCCCAACACACATCTACTCAATGAATAGGCAGTGGAGCTGTCAAAGGCAAACCAAAGCCAAGAGTGAATAGGCCAGGAAAAGGGACACACACTCCCAACCTCATTCCTGTCGGCAAATTCTAGAAAATTAGTGTCGGACATATGACATAGAGATTCCTGAAAAATGGCACATTCTGAAAATTTAGTAATGGAAAAGTATCAAGAAGGCTGGAGCAATAAGCACATTCGAGACACTGAATGTGGTTAAATGGAGCCAAAAAGGAGAATGGTGATTCCCAAAACCACTTTGTGTTCTATTGCTATTATTTAGAAAGGCTAAATAGCAACATGCTAATAAAAATAAACATGAACTAGTATGAATTCTATGCTAATCTTTCTTCTAGTTCACATTCAAGTATGAGTTTGTTCACCCTACAAAAGTACATTACATGGGTCTGGAGAGATGTAATTACCACTGAGAGTGCTCAGTGGTTAAGAGCACTGACTGCTCTTCCAGAGGTCCTGAGTTCAATTCCCAGCAACCACATGGTGGCTCACAACCATCTGTAATAGGATCTGATACATTTTTCTGGTGTGTGTCTGAAGACAGCTATGGTGTACTCACATAAATATAATAAGTAATAATAATAATAATATTTTAAAAACAAAACAAAAGTACATTACAGCAAAACATATTGGGTCTGGCCAAAAGAAATTATTATTCTCTTATAAGAGCCTGGAAAGCTGGTTCCCTGGTTATGAGCATGTTTTTGCAAAGAATGAGAGAGTTCAGTTTCCAGTACCCAAGTGAGATAGTTCACACCTACCTGTAACTCTTAACTCCAGGGTAGCCAATGCCCTCTTATGGATTCTGAGGGCATCTGCACTTATGTGCACATAGACACACATATCTGCACATGCACAAACACACACACATGATCTTTTTTAAAATTTTAAATATTTTAAAAGCCTGTATTTTAAAAAGATCTAACAAATATTTTATCTTTCATCCCTAAATACATAGTTTTAAATAGTATTTTTATTATCTAGTCCCTTTTCTCAAAAAGTATGTATGAAATTTTACCAACCAATTACTAAATGACAGTGACACTGCAAGGTCTCTACCCCTACTAGACATCTTGATAAAGCCCGTACTTTAAAACCATATACATGTAGATTGTTAAACAGCATAACACTCTTTCCCAAACAAGTGAAAACAAATTCACTCAGGAAAGCACTAGAGCACAGCAAGTGATAGTACAGAACACAGGCAGTCAGCAAAGACCTTATGGGGGTCTTCTGAAGGTCTGTTTCATTAGAATGACGGTGTGGGAGAATTATAATCTTATTGATTATAGAAGTATATGAAGGAGTCTGAGGGAAGAGTTTACAAGAGTGAGCCCAACTCAAAGGACAGCCAGGGTATACAAGAGAACTGTGTGTAGGAAATCATGGGGAACCACTTACCAATACAATAGAACACCCAGAGAGAAAGAAACAATCTAGGAAATGCTAATTGACTGCAAATGAAAATATGTTTTATTCTTGATACTGAATCTGAAGGATAAATGTTCCAGGGTCTCTTAAACCACGAATTCAGGTGTTTTTGCTTTGTTTCGTTTTATAAAATAAACTCTGCTAATAAGAATAAAACCTTTCAAGAGCAGAAAAAAAGGCAAATAAATTCAATGATAAATTGTATAAAATGTAATATTAATGTTTCAAAGCACCAATAAATAATTTTATGATATAGTCAACATTTCCTCACTACTTTCCTGGCTTACCTTCAGACCTGCTTCACTCATGCCAAGCCATACCTTCCCTCAATGGAAGAGAGCAGCATGAGCAAGAGAGACCTCTGGCTTAGAGTCACAGTGTTCTCACATAAGCCCAGGTTCAGATCCTTACCATGTGTGACTGAGGGGTTCTGAAGAGTTGTAGGCCTCAGGTTTCCTCCATAGCAAATGGAAACTGTAATAGTGCCTACTTTCATAGGATGGCTGTGGCCAAATAAATAATCCATATAAAGTACTTAACATCATAAACATTCACTAAGTATTAAGGTTTCTTAGTTGCTGTTCTATTGCTGTGAGGACGCATCATGACCAAAGCAATTTATAGAAGGAAGCTTTTAATTGGGGACTTGTTTACAGGTTCAGGGCTAGACCATGATCATCATGGCTCAGAGTGCAGCAGCAGAGAGGCAGGTGGGCAAACTGGCCAGCCACTATAATAGTAGCTGAGAGCTCACATCTAATGCACAAAGTGCAGGCAGAAAAAAGAAAATGCAACTAGGCCTGGTGCAGACTTTTAAACCTCAAAGCCCACCCCTAGTGACACAATGACACACCTCCTCCAGCAAGGCCACACCTCCAAACCCTTTAACAGGTCCACCAACTAGGGAGCAACCACTCAAATATACAAGCCTATGGGGGTCATTCTTACTCAAACTACCAGTTTCTTACTTTGTTATTATTAATTATTGACAAAAATGCCATATCCAAACCAACCAAATAGCTCAGTGGGTAAAGGCACTTGCCACCAAGTCTGGCAACCTAAGTTTGACCCCTACCCAAGAAAGTAAACAACCAACTCCTGCAAGCTGTCCTGACTTCCACAGGTATTCTGTGCCACACGCACAAAAAGGAGACGAATAAACAAAAAAGTTAGCTAGGTAGTTGTGGCGAACACCTTTCATCCCAGCAGATCTTTGTGAGTGAGGCTAGCCTGGTCTACATACAGAGTGACTTCCAGGACAGCCAAGGCTACACAGAAAAACCTTGTCCCAAAAACAAACAAACAAAAAAGTCATATTCTTGAAGTTTATGCACACTCACATGTATAAACAAGACAAGGTTACCTTGGGTTCCAGCTACCTGCATGTCTGTTTTAGAATCATTCACTAAGCAGAATATTTCTGTTTTATACACCTTTCTATATCTGAAAAGAAAACTACAACTTTCTTTATTTAAAAAGCTTCAGGACAGCCGGGCAGTGGTGGTGCACGCCTTTAATCCCAGCACTTGGGAGGCAGAGGCAGGTGGATTTCTGAGTTTGAGGCCAGCCTGGTCTACAGAGTAAGTTCCAGGACAGCCAGGGCTATACAGAGAAACCCTGTCCAAAAGAAAAAAGAAAAAAAAAAAAAAAAAAAGACTTCAGGATCAATATTTTACATGAAAAAACGTCTAGTATTGAGATACAAACTCAGTCCCATTTCTTCTTCACTTGTCTTTCTAGGTTGGCTATAAAAATCTGATTCCCTTACCCAAGCTTCAATCACTATCAATGATAATTTAGCTCCTCCACTCCTACCTGTGCATGCAAGCTCCCTTTTTCTTCCGTGAACTTTATACAAAAAAAGATGAGAAAGGGAAGGAAGATTAAGAGGAAGAGCAAAAGAGATGAGGAGGGTCATCAAGTCCTGATTTCAAGCTATAACCGTTTTTGGAAAATCCTTTCTTACAGACACTTCTTGCAACGCTATTCCACCAGACCAACTCATGTAACCATGCCTCTTTTGCACCTGTGTCTGTAGTCACTAATTTCTCACTGCCCATCTCAAGTTTGATACATATTTCCTATAACATCCACTGCTTCATTCTGTACTCCAAAGCCCTCTTATGAAGTCACTCTTAACAAAATGTCTCTAAGATGGTCTCTCTCTGCAACTCTCTACTCACTCACAGCCCTCAGAGAATGCTGCCTTATTTTCCTTGTACCACATGACTGCATAATTTTAAAATGTTTTATCTTTTGTCTACACTATTTGTAAAGAAACAAACAATATCAAACTCCCTAGTAATCACAACTACTTAACTATAATGTTAACTTGTAGTATGATTCAAATGCAGCACCGTTTTTAATGGGAAAAACTAATTAATATGGCTGGCATCTCCTCTTAGTTCTGTTTAAACCCACAATGAAGATCCTAGATGAGACCAGATCACAGATGACCCTTCTGCCATACTTCTAGCACCTGCCCCTCCCAGAGCCTCTTAGAAAGAGCAGGCCTGTTCCAAGTCTAAGAACTTTTAGTGTTCCTCAAATCCCAGAAGCCTACCCCCTTCTTCCACCTGCCCTTCCCCTTCCCCAGTTAACTCCTTTTCACTTCGTTCATTTGCTTATTTTTTGAGGTGGGGTGCCCTAGATAGCTCAGGATGACCTTGAACTCCTAACATGCTGATTCCTCATCAAGTGCTGAAATTACTGAGTGAGCAACCAAGCTTTTCTTTGACTCTTCAGGATCAATTCATTCCCATTTATCTATCTGAAATCAATCAGACTTCATCACCGTTTGTACTATAATCACTTAGCAAATGAATGCTCATATGAGACCAGCACATTACAGAAATATGGCAATTCTGTATCAAAGTATTTTTTCTCTAGTAAATGACAGTGTCCTATCTAACTCATAAGGATTAAATGAGGTATCAAGCTCTTGGTATAGCATACCAATATATAGTTCTTTGTGGCAGACACAAAGAACTACCATTTGAATGCCTATTTCATGTCCTAGTTACACTGACATAGACTTGGAAATGAAATGTTGTAAACTAGAATGGCTTGGCAACTCTACTGTCTTTTTCATGTATCTACAAGCCACTTGTTACCTTCTACTAAGCAGCAAATAGCTGCTGCGGATCTATTACATGCAGAAGTCCTTACTAGGTATCATTAAACAAACATGACACAATGCTCAAGTGAATCATGACAAAAACTTATACCAACATCCAGAAGAGGAAAGAGTGTACAAGCAAGACGTGTATCCACATAAACTATTCAAGTTTTGCTTACAGTAATAAAAGACAGGCTCAAGAAAAAATTACTGATGGGACAGGGTGGGGCAGGGTGGCCCATGCCTGTAATCCCATCTCTTGGGAGACCGAGGCAGGATTATTCTCTGTGCTTAACCAGCCTGCCCTGCAGTAAGGCCCTGTCTCAAAAAGAAAACAAACAAACAAACAAAAAGCAAGAGAGACTACACACACACACACACACACACACACACACAGGGGGGGGGGAATTACTGGTGGAAAATGAGCAAAACTAAGTCTTATCAAAAAACAGACTGATGGCTGTTCCATTTGCTAGGTTTCACTTTTGTTTGGAAGTAATTCTCAAAAAGAAACTTAAACGTGATCAGGACAAAGATAGAAGACCTACAGTCTCACTCAAATGGGAATTCCACAGATATTCCCCAGGTTTTTTCCAATTCATACTTAATTTTGTAGCTCTGAAAAATAGCCCAGCTTCAGCTGCTTCTCACCAAAAAACTATTGGACTATACAAATCATATTACCTAATATTAGAATAGAGAACAGGGAATGGGCTTAAAACTATTTCCCCATCAAATTCAGAGGTTGGGTCCCAGTGAAGCCTGTGCTAGTACACTTCATTGGTTTTAGTAGGAGCAGAGAGACCTCTAGCGCTACCTCAATCAGCAGAGTTTGCAAATAGTAGCTGCTAATGTCACCTTAATGAGACAATGGCAACATGCTGAGTAGCAGCAAACTGAGTGACCACAATGAATGTTTACAGTTTTGCAACCACTTGGAAAATCTACTAGCTTGGTGGCATGTAGTACATACAAGGACGTAGGAATCTATGCATCCGATTTATTTCTACAGAAGAGGTCAAAGAAATTATTTTCCTATTATTCACACTTCCACTCCAAAACGAGCTTAAAAAAAAAAAATCCCAAGATCAGAGGTCTGCACAACCTCCTTCCCAAAGCTTCAACACAATAGATGGCAAACTATTGTCCACCTTTAGCTCGCTCCAAACGCCAGCAGTTACAGGGGTATGAGCTGCAACAGCTCGGGAAGACTGGTCCAAAGGACAGCACTGGAATATAAGAAAATGGTCTTGGCGCATCCTACCCTCCCCCATCCACCACCCTCAAACAAGTCAGTTACCCGGCTGGTCCCCACCCCCCTCTGAGGGCTGCCACCGCCCGCCTGGGCCCGGCTCGCACAAGGTAAGCACGGGGACCGAGGCTCCATGTGCGGCAGCGCGGGAGGCTGCACCGGCTGCGGACACGAGCGGCGGCCCGGCCCCGGCGGGGCGGTCGGCACGCGGGGCGGCAGCATCCCGGTCCGTCCTCCCGCGCGGCCCGCGGACCCCGCCTCAGCTCTACATCCCTTCCCCTCCGACGCCAGGCCGCGCCCGCGCAGCGGGGCCGAGAGCTCAGCGGTCCCAGGTGCCGCGCTAGCCGCTCAGAGGGCGGCTGCTGCTCGGGCCGCGGCGCCCCGAGGCGGCGGCCAACTCCGACTGACCGCCAGCCGGCGAGAGCCAGCGGCCGCGGGCCTCCCGCCCCTCCCTTCCAGCCGCCCAGCCCGGCCAGCCGCGGAGCACACTCGCCTCCACATCGCGGCCCTTGTTCTTGAAGCTCTTGATGCGGTGGTTCTCCAAGCCGGGGTTCTCGGCCATGGCTGCGCGCGGCTCCGGAGGCGGCTGCTCCTGCGGCGGCGGCGGCGAGTCGAGCGGGAGGGGACGGAGGGGGAGGAGCGCGCGCTCCGTGACGCCTGGAGCGCGAGGTGGCCGCGGCGCGGGGGCGGCGCTGAGGAGAGGCGCGCGCCGGAGAAGGCCGGGGCGCTGGCCGGCCGGCTGTCGCGGTAACCCTGCCCTCACCCCTTCGTAGGGCCTCCCCACAGCCGCTAGTCATGTGCTAGAAATGGAGCCCGACCTAGCAGCTTTTGCCGCCACCCCTGAAGCGGGGCGGAGGGCGGAAACTACAGTTCCCAGCATGCCGGGTGCGAGTCTGAGCCACGCCGTGAAAGGACGAGAAGCATGCCGGGAGGATTGTGCGCGCGCTTTCGGCTCGGCGCTCTCTGAGCGCGGGCTCGAAGCCCCACCTCTGGGCGGGGTAGTAGGCGGGGCAACTCTGGAGATGGCACCTTGCGGCCTATCGGGAGAGAGAGGCGGAGCTTCGGGGGCGCACCTTGCTCCCTACAGCTTGGAAAATTAGAAAAAGAACGGCCACGCGTGCTTTGCGCTTTTGGCTTCTTTAGGGTCTCCTCAAATAGCAGCCACCCTCAAACCCTGTTCTCTTTCTCTGCTTCGGTTTTATAAATAGCACGCTTGTTTCCACTCCACAAATACATGTGAGTGTGATGTGTGTGTTTGTGCTTGCTTCCTGCACCGCTGTTAAACTCAATGAGAACAGAGACATTGTTGGTCTCAAAAATCTGTCAGATCAAAACAGTGCCTAGTAAATTCTCATTTAAAAAAAAAAAAGTGTTCTAGTATCCTCTGATTTCTCCAAGCATCCTTGTGCAACCTACACTTTGGCAGCCCTACCCATGCCTTAGCCCACCTTAACACACAATGTAGCCTTCGGGCCCTAGGGCTGCAGACTCCAGACTGCCATCTCCCTTTAGCTTTCAGTTGGAACAATAACAGTTTTTTGTAGGTTTTGAAATCACCACAAGAATCTTCTGCAAATATAAGTTTATGTGCAGCGTTATTCTACGTACAACCAAAATGAGCCAGGTCAGAGTTTGTTAGAAATATACCATAAAGAATTCAGTTAACAGAAGAAACGGGACCTGAAAGTCAAGAGTTAGGAACTGAAAAGGCCTATGGTGGCCAAGCTATCACCGGAATTTGTTTTGTGAGTGGCTGATCGTGGCCAATTGATAAATTCGGTAAAGGACTTTGCCCTACTGGAGAATGGTCTACTGATGCCAGAAGTGTTTTCTCAGGGAAAACATAAAGCTGCATTTTTTTCTCAATATTTTATTTTTTGTTGTTTTGTTTTAACTATTTTAATTGTGTTCCTTACCCACTTCCACTCCCCTCACCCCTTTTTCATTTATTTTTCTTTCTATTCTTAAATTCATTCACGTTTTTTCACTGGACTTCAAGCCCTCAGTGATCCTGGTCTGACCACTCAATTGAAGGAGACAAAACAAAAAAAATAAAACAAAAACCTCTCCTGTCACTTGGTGTAAGGATAATGGCTCGATCTTCAGTGGTAGAACTTTTTGTTTGTCACGCCTTTTTTTTTTTTAGTTTTTCGAGACAGGGTTTCTCTGTGTAGCCCTGGCTGTCCTGGAACTCAGTCTGTAGACCAGGTTGGCCTCAAATTCAGAAATCCGCCTGCCTCTGCCTCCCATGTGCTGGGATTAAAGGCATGCGCCACCACTTCCTGGCTGTTTGTCACTCTTAATTGTCTTGATTGACTAAAAGAAAAACGTTGTTTTGAAAAACAAAAAAAGAAAATAAAAACGTGCACTGTCGCCGCTTCAGTTATAGTTTGGCAGGTATTCCTTTGTGAGATCGTCGATCCTCTCTGCCACTTCTCTTTCGAACAAGTAGGACAAGTAGGCCCGTTCAGTGATTGCTTCCTAAGTGCAAGACATCGCACTAGTGCTAGAATTCCCAGGTAAACAGAACAGCATGGATGCTGCCTCCATCCCTCTTCTTCTTTCCCAGAAGAGACAAATAATAAAGACAAGTAGTGAGACCAAGAGTGTGGCAGGCATTGAGAAAGAAGCTCAAGGCTTGTGCAAGATGACCTTTCTAACATGCCAATTGCTCAGGCTCCTAATGTTTGTGAGTCTCCAAGCAAGATAGCAAATGAAAGTCATGTTGAAGTACTTAAGAGCTATGGAACAAGCTAAGAAACTTAAATAAAAATGTACTTCCAGAAACCGACAAATATACCTCCTTGTAATGGGTTTAAATTTAAGTTTCCTGACTTCTTAAAATTCTGTTTCAGAATGCCACTGTGGTAGACCTGGATGCTTGCCCAGTCAGCAGCCCGAGAACAATGTTTCCTGTGGACATTTTTATCTTCAGTGTCAACTAGCCTGGACTTAGAACACCTAGGAAACGGGTAAGGCACACCTCTGAGTGTGTCAGTGAGGGTTTGGCCAGAGAGGAGAAGACACATCTTGAACTGAAGACAGCATCTCACTGTCTGGGAGTCCCAGGAGGGAAAGGGGCAGAAAGAAGGATGGCAGCCCAGCACCTACATTTCCCATTTTCTCTGCTTGCTATGTGCTGTGCTTCTGTTTTATTTTGTTAAGAACACATTTGTATAGCTATTTGTGCTTTCTTCCAATTTCTTTAACATCAATTGGTTTTTAAGTTGAGACACTAAAGGAATGTTCCCAAAGGACATTGCCCATTGTAAATTTACAAATGCATTGTGAATGTACGAGGAATAGTTATATCATGTTAGGCATATTCATGACCTTGTTATTGTTTCATGTGGACATGAGATATTATTTGTGTCAAGTTGACAAGGGGTGGATTGTAATGGCTATTCCTGGTTGTCAACCTGACTATGTCTGGAATGAACTACAATCCAGAAATGGAAGGCTCACCTGTGATCCAGATCTTGAGGCTGAGAGATACAAGTTTCTGACCTGGATCTTGGCATGGAGATCTTGAGGCATGGTGCCTATGAATCCCAGGAAACTAAGGCAAGGAGATCTCTGAGTTCAATGTCATCTGGGACAAAGCAAGTCCCAGATCCAGGCATGGTGGTACACACCTTTAATCTGGGCCACACAGAGACCTACATAGGGATATCGGAAGAAGATTGGATCTTCTCCCGCTTGCCTTGTGGGACTGAGCAACTACTGAATCCTTGGACTTCCACTCACAGCTGACCATTGTTGGGGAGTTGGACTACAGACTGTAAGTCATCAACAAATTCCTTTACTATATAGAGACTACCCATAAGTTCTATGAATCTAGAGAACCCTGACTAATACAATTAACGCAAATTAAACTTCTCCTCAAAAATGTTAGTTTCATTTCAAGTGCTCACTAGCCTGCATATTGTACCTACCCCATTGGGTACCAGAGCTGTTGAACAGTCTCACAGAAACTCTATGGTTGCCCTAGGAAGAAAACACAGGTATGGGGAGAGAAAGAACTTTATCTTTTCAGTCCCCTTCATATTTTCTTAGATTTTCAACAATGGACATTCTCTCAAAGTTTCGATCAAACTATAAAATAGAAATAGATATAGTGTGAAGTGCTTGACATAATGCCAAACATGTGTTTACTTAATAAATTACTAATAAATAAGGGCTAAAAATTCAAACTTTCCAGGAACCTCCAAAACAACATAGGCCATTGCCATTGTTCATGGTTGCCCCAGAAATAAATGATTGTATCCCATTGCTGAAGGCACAGCACACTGCTTATAGGAATAGAAACTTCAAGCTGGAACTGACCTGAACACCTCCTCTCCACTGGCTAGTTCAAATGGTGCCAGAAGATGCTACATGGGTAAATGAGAGCAAGAAATGTCAGTAGTCTTACCTGATGGTGAATACTGCATGCTATAATGTCAACCTGTTTGGCAAGATGTGCCCATCAGAGCAATAGTGGCCTGGCTATTATAGTGGGGCTGGGGGTGGCTAACAAACCACGTTTGAATTAGATTTGAGGTCTGCTCCACAGGAAAGAATTGATGCCTGGTACTGTAAGTCTGGTCAAAAGCTCTAGAGGGGAACATATTACTGTTGTCTTGCTAAATGGACGTGTTGTCAAACTGATTTCTAAATACTTAACATTTATACACATAGTCTAGTGGTGTTCCTCAGCGTTGGACAAGAAGTTTCTTGTGGGGAGCCGCCCGAGTCGCACCCACATTCGCCATTACAAGATGGCGCCTACATCCGGCCGAGGACAAGTTGTAAACAGGCTAGTGCACATGTTCCTGGTAATTTTCCACCTCAGAGTCTCAGCCTCTCTCGTGGCGTCATCTCGCCTAATGTGCGGGGAGCCAATGGGGAAGCTCCACATCCCAGGCGAGCGCTGTGGCCTATATAAGGGACGGGTGTTCTGTTGTTCGGGGTCTCCATTCTTGGCAAGCTTATGCTCTCCCTCTCATGATGCATTAAAGCTTTACTGCAGAAGGATCCTTTGTGTGCCGCGTCGTTCTTGCTGGCGAGACGAAACCCGGGAACTCTGTCATCGTCAGCACCTTTGGAGACCCCCTGGAAACAGGGAGGATTCAGAACTGCAGGGAGGTAGGTTCGGAAAGGCATGTTGACCCTGGGTCTTGACCTGGGATTGCCCCCTTTTTGGTCTGACGCTGTTGAAGCCTTGCTAATTGAGTTAAGTGCCCTCATTTTGGTTTTACTGTCTTTGTATTGCTGTGAACAAGATGAGGCCTGGGTAGATGCTGTAAGGGAGGGGCAAATCACCCTTGAAAGGGTCCAGGACACCATGTCAGAATCCGAATGGAGTGAGAGGATGGGTACCCAAAAGGAAAGAGATCTCAGCAAGGAAAAAGGACCTCCTGGTAAGTCTAAGGACGAGGGAGAGATTGAGGATAAAACGGAGAAGAACTGTCCCCCCGACAGGGCTGTGAACAAAAGTTGCCAGGACTCTGTGTTACTTCCATACAATATGATAGATTTACAAAAGCAGCTAATCTGTCTAAAAGTCTTTCACAGTATATGTTACAGAATTGGACCCTTAAATTTGATGAAACCCTGCGAGAACTGCGGACAGCAATCATTCAGATCAACTCTACCCGTCTTGACCTGTCCTTGACCGAGGGCCTCTCTTCGTGGATTTCTTCGGCAATTTCTTATTTCAAGGAATGGGTGGGGGTGGGATTGTTTGGAGCAGTGCTCTGCTGTGGGTTGGTGTTGCTCCTATGGCTCATCTGCAAACTCAGGACCCAGACTAAAAGAGACAAGGTGGTCATTGCGCAGGCGCTTATTGCCTTAGAACAAGGAGGCCCGGCCGGTGTTTGGCTGTCCATGCTTAAACAATAGCAGTAGGTCGCCAGCCAGACAGTTCTTGCACACCCGCGAGTCTAGTCTCATTGCACTGGGTAGAGTGTTTGGTCTGAGCAGCTCTTGAGGGATGTCGAGCAAAGCATCGCACAAGGCGGTCATCATTGTGGGCCGCCTTGGGAGATATGTCATCTACATGAGGGTTGAGTGCCCTAGTTTCCCTCCCTCTAAAAAACGGCACTGGGCGGGTCAGGAAGACCTCGGGCGCGCATGAGCTTAGGGGTCGTCTCCTGTACAAGGCCCAACCTTTTGGTCAGGGGATTTGACCTCTGTCTCCGCCCTCTTAAGAGTGTCCTACTTTGCTTACAGAAATGAAAAGGGGGAGATGTGGGGAGCTGCCCGAGTCGCACCCACATTCGCCATTACAAGATGGCGCCTACATCCGGCCGAGGACAAGTTGTAAACAGGCTAGTGCACATGTACCTGGTAATTTTCCACCTCAGAGTCTCAGCCTCTCTCGTGGCGTCATCTAGCCTAATGTGCGGGGAGCCAATGGGGAAGCTCCACGTCCCAGGCGAGCGCTGTGGCCTATATAAGGGACAGGTGTTCTGTTGTTCGGGGTCTCCATTCTTGGCAAGCTTATGCTCCCTCTCAAGATGCATTAAAGCTTTACTGCAGAAGGATCCTTTGTGTGCCGCGTCGTTCTTGCTGGCAAGACGGTAGCGCGGGACAGTTTCTCCCTTCCATGATCGGCAAGTAATACAAAGACTCATAACTCGTCCAAGTGCTAAGAATAAGTGACTGTTGCGTGTTCATACCTAAATGGGACCTTGAAGGTAAAGGACCAGAAATATGTAACAAATAGAAGTGGAGAAGTGCTGTCTTCTGGACAGGACATGACCATGATACCCTGCAGCTATAGCTACCTCACTGTAGGAATGGCTACGTGTACAAGATCAAGCCAACAAGATCAGACAAGAGGAGGAGGAGGGAGAGAGAGGGAGAGAGGTGAAGCAGGGTGAGATGTTGGAGTGCAGAGTAAGAGGGGAGAGGTGGAGGTTGCTACATTAAAGATACATTGTATGTGAACTTGTTAAAGAAGATAGAAATAAAGGTATTCTTTTTAAAACTTTTGAGATTCAAATTAGACCTGAACTTTATCTTCAGACCCTCAGTACTTGGCAAACCCTCAGTACACACACACACACACACACACACACACACAGAGTAAATTAAATTTAAAATGTCACAAATTGGGCATGGTGGTACATGTCTGCAATTCTAGCATTCTGGTTGTAGAGGCAGGAGGGTAATGAGTTTGGAGCCAGGCTAAGCTGTAGTGCAAGACTGCTTTTAAAAATAATGATAATAATGAGTTAATTAAAATTGAATGATAATTTAATATCTACACATTTTTATTTCTTCCTTCTATCAGAGAAAAATGAATTGTCTCAGAGAAACTAGATTCCAAGCTCATGCCCATTAATTGACCCTGAAGATTCTTGATTCCCAAATCATTCCTGACATTTAATTCTGGAACATGTTTGGCAAATGTCTATACTCACAGAAGAGGAAATCTGTCAGCTGTCTAGATTTGATTTTCAGAGCACTGAGGCAAAACTCATGCCACCATCCCCCAGTTTAGTTCAGAAATAAAACCCATGTAAGTTCTACTTCACCTTATGCATTCCTTCAGATCAGCATCAAAAACTGAGGGGGAAGGGTGAGAGCATTGTGGATCAAGTGCTCAAAGAGCAGCCCCCGGAAGAGCACTCTCTAGTTAGGAATGCTAGCAGCCAGCACCACAAGAAGGGCAGATCCTTTAATCAACCTTATAACAGTCTCCACCCTCAAACACACAGGAGAAGTGCTAAGTGACCTAAAGCTCATGCTATGAAGCCCACAGAACCACTAAAGTCACTCTTCAGTGGTCTGCCATTCCCCAAGAGATGACTCTGTTTCTCTCTGTATGTGTTTTCATACTCAAGACAACTACAGGATTCTCCCAAAACCCAGGTCACAAAACTGTTGTGGTAGAAAGAAAAGATCAAGAGAGTAGCAAGTGGATATGTACCATCCAGGTTAGTTTTTATTGCCAGCTTACCATAACCTAGAGTCACCTGAGATGAAGATACCCTGATTGAAGAAATGTCTCCCTAGTGCTGAGATTAGAATTGTGCCACCATGCGGAGCTTCAAGGATTTTCTTATACCAACAAAGACTATGTCTTAGTTAGGGTTACTATTGCTGTGATGAAACACCATGACCAAAGCAAGCTTCCATATTGCGATCCATCATTGAAGGAAGCTGAGACAGGAACTCAAACAGGATAGGAACCCAGAGGCAGGAGCTGATGCAGAGGCCATGAAGGGGAGTTGCTTACTTGCTTGTTCCTCATGGCTTGCTCAGCCTGCTTTCTTATAGAACCCAGGATCACCAGCCCAGGGATGATCCTACCCACAGTGGGCTGGACCCTCCCCCATCAATCACTAATTAAGAAAATGCCTTACAGCTGGATCTTATGGAGGGAGACATCTTCTCAATTGAGGTTCCCTCCTTTCAGATAATTCTAGCTTATGTCAAGTTGACAAAAAACTAACCAGTACACCATCTCTAGCCTGACGGTTCTTACCCTTAGAGTTGTCCCTCATGCTCACAAGAATATTCCCATAGGTGTAAGAGTTATGTCCACATATGCCTGCATCTAAACGTAGAAAGAGGAACATGTTTCTGTGGGACCTCGAAAGGTAGCCTGGTTTCTTTAAAACCCTGAAGCACCAGTAGAGGGTCCCCAGCAGGGGACAACAATACAAAGCATTTTGCCATGCTCCTGGGCCCCAGGCTCCTGACATAAGGCTGCAGCTCTCCATAGGTTTGTGACCATCAGTCACGAAGCCCCAAACCCCTCTACGGGTAGAGGTGTGGTCACGTAGCCTCAAGACATTCCCATTTTAATGAGGCACCTAGAGGCTTAGCCAATAAACTCCCCTTCCCAGCCACTCCTCCCTGCAAAAGGTATTTTAATCTCAGAACCACCCTGAGATTGGGGAGCAAGGTTTCACTCATTGACATTCTCCACCATGACAATAAACACCCTAGAACCATGGACTGTCTCTCTTCATCGGGATCCTCCGTGGGGAATGATGGAACAGGCCTTCATCTGAAGAGCTGCTTCCAGTCTCCCACAGGAGGCCTCTCAGAGCTCCCAGCCAGGCCTCCACCAAACCAAGCGAATTAGCCTCAGTCCCAGGCGGGACCCAGCAGGGCTCCTCCCTGCCTTTCCCCCACTGCCCGGGCTAGATCTGGCCCGAGAGCCCCCACTCTGTTCTCAGTTCTTCCACAGCATCCAGCGGCACCTGGGATGACCCAGAGCCAGAGAACCAGACAGAGCCTGCTCCGTGAAGTCCCCAGAACCGAAGGCTGGGCTCCCCCATCCCCAGGTGGTGTCCCATGGTTTCTCACAGCCCGACACCCGCCCAGTGGTGCTATGGGGTGAGCGTGGTTGAACTTCCCGAGTTCTGCCTCTTCCAGAGGCCCGAGCCCTGGGGTGGACGTGGGACCCCCACTCACCACCAAATCTAATGTGTCTTCTTATACCCTTTCCCAACATCAGAAAGAAAAACCTTTCCCAGAAAAGTTACATATAAATTCATCAACTGGGGTTGAGTTACATACTCATACAATAATAATAATAATAATAATAATAATAATAATAATAATAATAATAATAGTGGCATTTTTCAGTTCTAGATGGAGAACTGGGTCCAGCCACAAGGTTGAAAGTTGAGGAGAGACTAGCTGCCTGAAAGGGAATAATATTAGATGCTTTTGTACACTGTGACCAAAATGTGTGCTAGAAGACTGATTGGGATCACAGTTTCAGAGGGTTTGAGTTCATCTTGGCAGGGAAAGCATGGTGGGGGAGCCCAGTTGATAGCAGAGAGAGCCCATGGCAGAAACTTTTTACATATCTGTACTTCAGGAAGCAGTGAACAAGACAATATCCAGAGTCTAAGTATAACTTTCAAAGGCCTTTCCCCTGCAGCAAATATCTGCCAGCTAAGGCCCACAGTCTAGAGTTCTCATAACTTCCCAAAAATAGTGTCTCTAGTTTAATGCCCACATTCAAAACATAAATATGAACTGCTAGTTTCTACCATACTTCGATGCTCTGCAAGGGTAAAATGTTCATTATGTCACCCAGACATGCTCTTTGAGGTAGGTCAATAGCAACCAACAATATTATTCAGGAAGGCTTCATAGAGCCCATCTCTCCCTGCAACTCATGTGGGATCAAGGCAAAGGATACCAACACTCCTTCCTAATAGGAGTCCCAGAAATGCCTTTACTGCCATTTCTACATACACACACAGTCTGTGTACTGGTGACTCAACACAACCTAGAAGAGAAGCTTGGAAGAGAGTTTTAATGAGGAATAGTCTAGATCAGGTTGGCCTGTGAGCATGTATATGGGGAGATTGTCTTGACTGATAATTAATGTTGAAAGTCCCAACCCATCGTAGGCAGTACCATTCCCTAGGCAGAGGTCCTGAACAATTTAAAAATGTAAAAGACAGCTGAGAGCAAGCAAGCAAAGATGTATTTATTCAAGCATTGCTGTGGACTTGGATATGATGTGACTGGGGGTTTAAGCTTCTGTCTTAATGCTTCCAAGATGAGGTGCTGTAACCTGGAATTATGATCTATATAAGCCCTTTGGGGTGGTTTGAGTGAGGTTGACCCTCATAGGCTCATATATTTTCATACTTTGTCTCCAGTTGGTAAGCTGTCTAGGAAGGATTAGGAGGTGTGTGGCTTTGTTAGAGATGTGTTACTAGGGATGCACTTGTTCAAAGGCCTGGCCTCCTCTCTCTCTCTCTCTCTCTCTCTCTCTCTCTCTCTCTCTCTCCCTCTCCCATCTCCCCCCTGCCAGTGGACCAGCCTGCCTATGAGCCACCATGTTCTCCCACCATGATGATCATATGCTCTACTCTGTGATGATCATAGACTCAGTCTCTTACACTGTAAGCAAGCTCCCTATTAAATGTTTTCTTTTATAAGAGTTTCTATGGTCCTGATGTCTCTTCACAGCAATAGAACGGTGACTAACTCAGCCTTCCTCTTGTCAAGATTTTTTATCATAGCAACAGATGAACTAGAACAACCCATCCGGCTGAGAATTTTCTTAGTGCAGAAAATTCTAGACCCATGTGACAGAGGTACTTGAAGTGACTTTCCCGGTGTTAAAGTACTGAGGAGTCCTAGCTTTGGTGGTGCATGACTTTAATTCCAACTCTCAGGAAGCAAAGACAGGTGCTTTAAGGCCAGCCTGATCTACACAGAAAGTACCAGGCCAGCAAAAACTACATAGTTCCTGTCTTAAGAGCAAAAACAAAAACAAAACAAAACAAATCTCTGAACAGCTGGAAAATGTGTGGGGCACTGTGGGTAAACTCTGCTAATTAAGGTCAAAGTCTACCATTGACGGATAGCCTGCTGGGGCTTGGCACAATATGGAAGACTCCCTTCATTGGCAAGACTTCTCCTCTCTAACTTTGTCTGAGGAATTCAAAATCCCCATATACATCTCTACCTGAAGAATATCACATAGCCTTAGTTAGATTACAGGTTCAACTTTCTCCCCAATAAGAACCCATTCAGCTAGCACCTGAGATTCCTGAAGTGCTTCCCCATGCTAATGAGGCATTTTGGTACCTTAAGCCCTCAGCCAATGACCTTTGCCCATCTTGTATGTTTCTAACCCATCTGCCAAAATTATACAAGCCTTGAATCACTATAAGTGGAGTTGATCTGACTCCCTGCAGCTGGTCCCAGTGGTGTATCTTCTTCACTGTATGTACACCATGGCTTCTGACCCCCCCCCCCAATCTGTCATCTGCTCTCTTTGCCCACAAGGACCTATATCAGACAATACACAAGGGCAGGAAGAGCCACAAGGCACAAGCATGAGGACCTGAATTTGATCCTCAAAACCCAGATTAAGAAAAAAACAATACCGGCCACAGTGATGTACCTGCAATTCCAGAGCTGGGGACAGAGGTAACAACAAGAGGGTCCCTGGTGCTCAATGGCCAGCTGGTCTAGAGGAATTGGCAAGCTTCAAATTCTGTAAGAGAATCTGTCTCAAAATAAAAGTAATTTAGGAAGACACCATATGTAAACATCTGGCCTCCACAGGTGCATACACACTCATCTACACACACACACACACACACACACACACACACACACACCACTACTAAATTGAAGATAAGTACTTGTACACTGGCTGCCTTGGCTTCAATGACCCTGCAATCCAAGCAAACCGAACAACCCTGCCAATGGCCAAAAAGAAAGAGAATGGGCTGAAACTACACCAGAAAGGGGATACTTTCCTGACCTTGTGGTAACTAAAACTCATCCTCCAGACTAAGGAGGAATACAATTTCTGTCCCTGGCTGTCTTGGAAGGCTAAAATAGATCAGTGCTTCAGCGCTCAGCTGTGGACACATGCCCATGTCTGTCTGAATGAATAAGCATAAAATGCCCAGTGCTGGATATGCAGCCATGAGGTAGGACCCAGACAGTGTGTGTTGCTGTGCAGCAGCTACCTGGGAACCCGGCCCTGCCCCAGCAAGGAGGTTCCAGATCAAGGGGCTTGATAAACAAATAGTTTTGCCTCAGTGTGTTAAGTGCTATTATGGGCAAGTGACCAAAGTCTGTGGGCATGCTAGTGGGCAGAGGGTCAAGAGGGTAGACATCAGGAAAGCCCCACATTAGGTCATCCTAGGTTCATGGGCAGTACAGTCACTCAGGTTTAAAGCAAGAGCCCTGAGTCATGAGGAAAGAGCTAGGAGGAATTCAGAAGCTCCGTCAAATAAGGCAGGGTAAAGGGTAAGGGGAGGGACTTGGAAGATTGTCTCTCAAGATGGTTTGCAGGGGGGGAAATGGCAGTTTTAAATAGTTTCAGAAAAATTTTTGATCCTGTTTTATGAAGCAGTGGATGCATGTAGCTTTATGTGTGATATCTCAGATAATATAATATCTTACATACATTATCTAATTTAAAACTTACATTAACTATGTTCTGTTCTTTCTTCTGACCTCCAGGGACACCAGGCATGTACACAGCATACATACATATGTGTAGACAAAACATTCACATACATAAAATAAAATAAAAAATTTTAAAATTCAGAACATCTAGGGTTTGAGCTGTAATAATGTCTTAGGGAAGGAAACTGTAGACCACAGTGAAGGACTGCGTGCTGGGCTGTACTCTCTGTAACTCAGATTGGGGCGTGGAAATAGTCAACAGAGTTCACACTCTGGCCACTTTGAGCTGTCAGATAGAAAAACACCAGTTTTTAGAGCCCTGCTCACAGTTACATAGTAGAAACCTCCTGGGTGCAGGGCCCTCTGGGAAATGGATGCAGAGTGAGCTTGAGGCTCTTGTTGCTCAGTGCAACCCTTTCCCTGGCGATCTTTCCACCCTGCACAGAGAAAGTTCCAGGGAAACCCTAAAAATCAAACACAGCAGAAGCACATGCTGTGGACAGTAAAAGAGTAATTTTGGACTGAAGCAATTGTCTGTTTTTTTTAAAACAGGCTTTAATTTAATATACTAACTTCCTTTATTTCTTAAATTACTTCTTTTACTTTTTGAAATTACAATATAATTACATCATTCCCCTCTCCTTTTCGTCCCTCCAAACCTTCCCATATGCTCCTCTTTGCTCTCTTTCCAATCCATGGCCTTTTTCATTAATTGTTGTTACATGCGTGTGCAGGCACATGCACGCACATGCACGCAAGCACACAGACATATACATTCCTAAATATAGAAATACAACCTGCCCAGTCTGTGTAAATGTATGTGTGCAGGGCTGACCATTTGGTATTGGATAATCAATTCATGTTCTCTTCCCTGGAGACGACCACCTCTCCCACTCCCAGCATTCCTAAGTTGCCTGTAGTTCTTTATGTAGGGCTGAAACCTCATGTGCTTTTGCCCATCCATGTTAGCATGTCTGTTGTTGTCCTTGTTCAGATCATGCTTAGGCAGCCACATTAACAAGAGTGTATGAGTGTAGCTTCTGACATTACTAGGGAACACAAACTTACAGCAATCTCTCTCATTTTCTGGCACTTTCAATTTTTCTGTCCCCTCTTCTAAAATGTTCCCCGATCCTTAGGATCATGAGTATTTTGTAGATGTATCCATTGAGACTGGGATCCCCTACTCTGCCTTTTGGTTGGTTGTGGCTTTCTATAGTAGTCTCTGCTGCAAAGAGAAGTTTCCTTCATGCTGGTTTAGTAAAGTGGTGGATGTAGGTTCTCCTCCAAGATCCATAACTTCACTAGCCTCAGATACTTGGTTAGGTTTCCAGTAGTAGGCATGGTTTCCTTCTTGTTGAGCAGGCCTTAAGTCCAATTTGAGAACTGATGGTTACCCCCAAGGTATGCATGCCACTACCTCAGCCTTAGGGTTACTGTGCCATGCTGGTCATTGATGTGGTTCATAGGCATCATAGCTGAGTAAGACTGTTGTTCTCTCATTTGGAAGCTTTCACGGTATCTTATGGTACCATAAAAGCTCATCCTCGGGGAAGAGACTTCATGTCAGTTCCAGCTCAAGGGCCTCAGGGTCCTGTGTCTAAAGTACACTGACTTCAGCAACAAGGTCTTACCTCACACCTTTGTTTAACCAGAGAAATACTAATAGCTTGTAATTTGGAGGAGTTTCTTGAATAGCCTTGACCAAAAACTCAAAAGAAAGCTTCTCATACCTGATGTTGGGGGTTTTGTTAGATGCTCTGTGGCTCTAGGATGGAGCAGTATCAGATGAGAAAAGTCCACTTAAACTATGTATGTATCTCTATACACAGACTTAAGTTTTAGGCTTTTAAAGATAGTTATAGTATAATTTCTTATGACTTTTTCAAATTTCCCTAATGTTGCTATACTCCCTTCCCTTCTTTTGTATCTAACCCCTCCCCATCCCTAACTAGATAGCCCCGTTTGTCCCATATCCCTGATCAAGTGACTTGTACCCTGCTGCTGTCCTGTCTATTGCTCACGAACCCCACTGCCCCATCAACGGTTCCTTGTTACTTTCCTAGTTCCTGCAGTTCCTCCAGGATATTTACTCGTCAGGTGAGGAAGAGCACACAATGTTGCCTTTCAGGGTCTGGGTTACCTCACTCAGTGTTATTTTTTCTTCTTCCATCCATTTACTTGCCAAAGTTCATATTTAATTTTTCTTTATAGCTCAATACAATCTACTAATTTCTTTTGCATGAAGTTTAGGGAAGCTTGTGGTCGAACAAGAAAGCAGCTGCTAGTAGGCAGCAGTATCATATCCGTCCCAGGCTCACGGGTTAGGTGTGAGGACCAGGACCCCAGGAGCAACTGCTGTTTGGCCATTTCACCACCGTTTCAGTGACCCTCCTGAAAGCAGTGAGGCGAAACTGAATTATCTCACTTTATATTAACACAACATTGCTGGCCCAATGAGATCCTTCAAAAATCTCACAACTGAGTAGCTTATCTTTCTAGGGCATGGAGGCAGTGGCTTGGTGTGGCAAATGGTCAGGGGGCACTGACAAACCATGGGCAGAAAGTCTTTTCTTACAGAGGAAAATCAACTTGTCTAAAGGAGGAGAGGGAAGATCTTCACCACCAAGCATCAGCCTTCATGTATGTGAAGGAATAAGGACAAACCCAGGAAAGAGATAGGGTAGAGAAGACCTCAAAGACAAACAGAGGCAGTCTTCAAAAAAAAAAAAAAACAGGAGGAGAAAGCCTTTTTCCCAGGCCGCCTCTGACTTCTACATGTGCCATGCTGTATGAAAGCAACAGGGAATCTGAGCTAGGTGGCAGTCAGGGCAGGGAAGCAAGTGCTGTGCTGACTCCAGGCCCAACCAGTGTTGCTAAGTCAGTGGCTTACAGCAGAGCAGTGTGCTCACACCATTAGCTAATGAGGCCTGCGCCCATAGCAATTTCCTCACTGCAGAGGGTTGCAAAGCGATGAGGTGCAAGTGTGAGGTCAACAGAGTTCATCTGTTGGGGAGTTACTCCAAGATGAGCACCAGAAACAGGCCATCGGAGGAACACATGACAATCAGCACTTCGCCCATTACACCATTTGTTCAAGGTAAGGTAAAGTTTTGAGTAAGCAACATCTCTGAGCTAGCTGTAAATTTCTAAAATTTCCCAGAGGCATATAATGCTTTAATATCAACATTTATGAGAGCTGAGTTGAGAATTTCTGCCCCAATTCCTTCAGGGTGGAATCCATGGAAGTTATTGGAAGAAATGATTTAACTGAATCTACATGTCATGAGGGGAAGCAAGCTAAGAGAGGATCTGCCTTAGAGCCCCTAAAAGTGTCAAAGATGAGGACACAGGAGTGGTGAGATTTTCTTAAAATGGTAGTTCCCAACTCTATACGTTTGCTTGAGTGATTCTAAGACACGGTTTTATACCAGCTCACCTGAACTATCCAAATGTATGGTCAAGCTTAATATCCTGGATGTCTCTGTGAAGATGTCTGGATGAGACTAACATGTAAATTGATGGACTAGAACAAGCATATATATCTTGTCCTTCCTAATTAGGGTGCCTTGCTCAGTCAGCCCAAAGCTTGGGGAGAATTCAGACCAACTTTCCCTGGGGTGGAGGGAGTTTTCCAGTCTGGCCTCTGAATTTGGACAGCAGCATTGACTCTTCCTGGGTCTCCAGCCTGCTGACCCACACTGAAAACTGTAGACATGCCAGTCTCCCAACCCACGTGAGACAGTTCCTCCAACATACCTTTCTCTGTACACGCCCTACCAGCTCTGCTTCTCTGGAAAGCCCTGACTGCTGCAAAGTTCATTGTGGGTTTTTAGAAAGAAGGCTTCCTGGATTCTTTAAATGTGCCAACCTGAAGAGCCACTACCTAGAAAATAGTGGCACACAAAGGAAAAAAATATATTTTGTGTGTGATTCCCGTGGACTCATCAAAATTTGGAGCACGTTCGAGGATTTCCTCCCTCAGATGAAAAGCCCCTGGACCTCTAATTAGTGAAAAGGATAAGCCCACTTCCTCCCTATCCAGATGACATCATTCTGAGAATGGCTCCATATGGTGGGAGAGGAAGCAGTCTAACTTCACTGAGTTGCAGAGGTTCCAGAAAGGCCTCCAATACACGACAAAATACCCAAAAGGAACAACTCGATGCAAGAAGGGCTTGTGGATTCAGAAGTTGTAGTCCATGCTTGCTTGGCCTCTTATCCCTATACAACTGGGAAGAATGCATGGCAGGAGCATGGGGTGAGACGGGCTGTTCGCTTTATGGTGAGCAGAAAGCAAGATAGAAGATATCCCCAAGCACTCTCATGGACTGCCCTGCTTCCTCTGTCTGCACCTCATCCCCTAAAGCATCCCAAATCTCCCCAAATAGCACCACCTGTCCTCACAAGATGAGCCTTTGTAGGAGACACTTCATAGCAAAACCTTTCCTAGTCTTGTTTCTCTGAGAGGCTAGGGGTTCCTGCTGGTGATGCTGAGGTTCCTAAGCAGAAGGCCTTGTTGCATCCCATGGAAGAAGTACTGTCCACACTTGGAGACAGCTGAGGGCAGCTGGCAGCTGGTCAGCATCATGGCACCTGCTCCTTTCCTTGCCTTCATGATGGACTGTGGCAGTAGGTGATGTCTGTCACCTCTGAACAGAGGTTACTTGGGTGATGACACTTCTCTGTCCTTTCTTCCATTGCCCCCAGCAATAGACTTCAAATGATAATAGAGGTGCTACACAGGAGGAACCCAGAGGCACAAGGGACAAAATGCCTGTTCTTCCCAAGCCCTGTACTAGACCAGGAATCAACTTTTCATTTTGTTAAATTACTGAATCCTCCAAGTGGTTTGTCAGCATCTGCGAATATAGAAACATTGTTATTGAGGAATGACAGCGTTGGAGATACTGGACAAGTTGTTTGAAAACCATGATTTCCCACTAACCTTCACAGGGACAAAAGTCAGGGTCTTGCCTTGATGAGGACAGAGTAGTCCAAAGACAGAGATGCCAGAAAAAGATTGGGCTCCCACTGGGTGCTGCCATGCTGCATATCCAGGAGGTGCCACCCTGAAGTGTTCTAGAGTTACATGGTGCACAGCTTACCTGTCTGTGCCAGTAGCTACTTCTAGGAGGAAGGGACATCCAGGCAGGACACTAGGAGAGTGACTTAGTTAGGGTTTCTATTTGCTGCAATGAAATACCATGACCAAAAAGCAAGTTGGGGAAGAAAGGGTTTATTCAGTTCATCATTGAAGGAAGTTGGAACAGTAATTCAAACAGAGCAGGAACCTAAAGGCAGGAGCTGATGCAGAATCTATAGAGGGGTGCTGCTTACTGGCTTGTTCTCATGACTTGCTCAGCCTGCTTTCTTATAGAACCCAGGAGCACTAGCCCAGGGATGGTCCCAGCCATAATGAACTGGGCACTTCCCCACTGACCACTAATTGAGAAAATTCCTTATAGTTGGATCTCATGGAGACATTTCCTCAACTGAAGCTTCTTTCTCTCTGATGACTCTAGCTTGTGTCAAGTTAACACAAAACTAGCCAGTACAGAGAGGGAAGAGAAAGATACAGAAGGCCTGCATGTCTGTCTCCTGGCTTTATGCAGTGCCTTGGAGTTATGTAACAGATGTCTCTCTGGTGGAAACATTCCATCCTGCAGGAATGCTTGGTGAGGAGGGAAATAAAGAGTTCAAAACAGATTCAGGAAGTCCCTGAAACGGACAGATTCACTAGGCCCCTCCCTCCCAGAGTAAGCATTAAAGTCCTTGAGAGTCACTCTCATAAAGCCAAGCTGCAGAGAAGACACCAAAGCTGCCTGGAAGAAGCAGAAACCAGACAAGCTACCCATAAGAGGTCTAGAGCAACTAAGTCACTTGGAAGGGACACTCATCAATTTGTTGGGCTGCCTGAAGGCTGTGTAGCCGCTCTAGGTTCCCAGCTCTAGAGAGCTGTCAGCCATGCCAGGGTAGGCTTTGGTGATGTAGCCATCTTTGAGTCCTTTTTGTTTCCCGTACTTCTGTAATTAACTCCAATACAACTCATTATTTCACCAAGCTAGACTTTAATGATAACCATACTGTGGTATATCATGGGCTCACTTTCTGGAGTGAGTAGACATATGTGTAGCATGTCCCCAGGAAAAGTGTTGTCCCACAACAGCTGATCATTGTCAAGAGACCTGGTGAGTCTACCGGCATGTCAACAGATCAGATTCCAAGACAAATCCCAGTTTTCTGCCAATGGTAGGGGCTACCTTCAATTAGTAGCTACCAAGAGAAAAGCTGTGCAAAAGAATGACCTACCTGTTAAGCCCTGAAGTTGGAAGATAGGGACCGTTTATGTGATTTACCATAGGAAAGCTTTCTCTCTGGTTCCCTGTGTGTGGTTGACTCCTTTCACATTCTGCTGTTTCTTTTTCTAACTTGACATCATGCAAGATTTCAAATTGCACAAAATAGAAAATAATGGCACTAACCTCAGTGGTTATCAGCTGTGGAGATTCTGCTTCCCCCTCCTCCCAGTCCTCACCCTCATTCTCCCGTTGCCTCACAGGACCATTTTGAGAAGGCTATAAGATGTCATATTATTTCTTTCACACATACTTTGGAATGGTATCTCTAAAACTGAGGACTCTGTTAGAAACATAACCACAATATCATCATCATGCCTAAAATTTCCTTAATATTACGAAGACCTAATTAATGTGTAAAATTTTCCCAGTAATTTTGAGCGTGTGTACACGTGTGTGTGTGTGTGTGTGTGTGTGTGTGTGTGTGTGTGTGTGTAGGCTGGAGGTCAATGCAATGTAAGGTGTCTTCCTTACTTGCTCTCTACCTTGTTTTTGAGACAAGATCTTTCACTGAACCTGGAGCTTGATAGCTTGATGATTGGAAGACTAGCTAACCACCAAGCCCCCAGGCTGTGTCCTCCCTCCCAGTACTGGATGTACAGTTACACACTGCCGTAATCCACTTTTGCTGGGGTTGAAATTCAGGTCTTTGTGTTTGTGAGGCACACTTTTTACTGAGCCATCTCCCTTGACCTTTTTTTTTTTTCTGTCGTAGTTTGTTTATATTAATATCTACACTTGAGCCACGCACTGCAGGTGGCTAATCATGTCCCCTGGGTCTCTTTTCATTACAAGCTTCCCTGCCTCCTTTTCTTTTTTCTTTCTAATTTATTTGTTGGAAAAACTGGGTCATCTGTCCTATTGAGTTTCCACACACTAGATTTTGCTGACTGCACCCCCATGGTGTCATTCAACATGTTTCCTTAAGCCCTGGATTGCCTGAAATGTTCAATTAGGTCTAGAACTTTGATCCACTAGGTTTGATTTCCCTGGTAATAGTTTCCAGGTGGTGGTAGTCTGCCCTTCAGATGCATCTCATCAGAAACACATTTGTTTGTCTCACCTTTGCGATGTTAAGGTTAGTCAAAGGGTTCAGGTCTTGCCAGCTTGGTCCACCCAGCATAGAGCCACCATGACCCTCCAGTGGCTTTGCCTGCTATTGACATCTCTCAGATTCATTGCTGCTATGATGGCGGAATCTTGGCTCCTCATCCCTCTCCCTTTCCTCTTTCATCTGCTAGCTGCACTGTTTCTAAAAGGAGACCTTTCCCTCAACAACAGTTTAGCTACCTCAAAATACCGCTCACATAGAAAAGACAAATGCTTGTTTCTTTTCCTTTTTAAGCTAGTTTTCAGAGAAATGAGTTGGTTCCCTAGCAACCCATAAAGGTGACCTATGAAAGGGTTTCCCCCCTGATATAATTATAGACGCAGGGATTTTAACATATTTGATTTATTTCAATCCATTGCAGATGCTCAAATTATTCCATCTTTGAACAGTGCGAGTCTCTTTCCATTGGCTCCAACTTAAGGCTTTTGGAGACAGCCCTGTGCAACGAAGCATCTTTGCTTTTCAGTAGGACAAAAGTGTCCATTCCTGCTACAGCACTAGGGTCACTGATGACCCAAGGAAGCCATGTTTCCCTTGGGTGATGAACGGCATTGAGCATAGGATGGTGATACGGTATCTACTGCTCCTGGGAGGGACTGGCTTCTCTAGCCCCTGCCCCTGCCCCTGCCCTTGCCCGTCTCCTCTGCCCGTCTTCCCTACTGAGTTTTCTCTGTAGAAGTTACCTACAGTGTTGGTTTAACCGTTATTATCAACCCTCCGGAAGTGAGTAAAAATGAGAATAGGAGCCAAGCAACAGCATTTGTGTTTAATTTCTCAGCTTAATGACGCCGAGCGCCACGTGACCAGTTACCTCGCGCTCCTCCACCGTACCTTCCCTGCCATGATGGTCAGTATCCGTTCTTCCGCTGCGAGCCAGAGTAAACCTTCCTGCCTTAAACTGATCACAAGAACATCACGCTGTGCATGTCACCTGTCACCTGATGATCTTTTGTTTGTGTTTGTCTCATACAGTGGAGCAGAGGTTTTTTTCAGTCTTACTCAGAGACCCGTGACTAGTGCCTACTACAGAGTAGAGCACAGACTGTGTGGAGAGTAAGCAGTGTGACTGTGGTGTCCTAAGCCCACTGGTTGTTCAATTCCTTTGGCAAGCAACCATATCCTACAAAATTCCCCTAAGTCAGGAAATGGGACTAAATTTAAATACTGAAGGGCTAAGGAGGGAGGAGGCTGGGAGATGGCTCAGTCTGACAAAGTGTTAGTCATGCCAACATGACGATCTGAGTTTGAATCTCCAGCACCTAATAAAACGCCACATATGTATGTCCACATACATCTGTAACCCTGGCTCTGGGAGGGGATGGGAGGATAGGTTCTCTGAGGCTTCTAGCCAACCAGGCTAGCTGAACTCGTGAGCTCCAAATTCAGTGTGAAACCCTGTCTCAAAACACAAGGTAAAGAGTAATTGCTCATGCAAGAATCGGGCACCCCACGAGGTTAAGAAGATGTGCCAGTTAAGGAGGTTAAGAAAAGGTCAAGCGGGATCCCTCACCACACAGGGCATTGTCAGAGCAGACTACTGAGCATTGCCTCACATGCTGCTGACTCAACCACACACAGAATACTGGATTGAAAGCGATTTTTTCTATTGTTATCTGACAAAACTAACTCCCATCTCCATGTCAATTTATTTTCAAACAAGCCATAAACAATATAACAAAGACCCAGGACAATGTTTTTCTATGATGACTTTTCTGGCCTTGTATCCAGGCAAGCGACTGTCCTGTCTCAAGCTGGGGTGAACAGACTGTAGCCCAGTCTCTCAGGTCTGCAGGGAATACTCCTGCCATAGCAGAAACTACCACCCTTGGGAGTAGGAGACATGCCAGTCAGTCTGGGGAGCCACCTCTCCCATATGTCCTACCTTGCAGCTGAAGTCAGGTGACGTTAAGTAAGGCTGTTTGGACTGGAACTATGTCCCCAGGAACCCTTGGCCCCTTATATCCTGGCCTGCCCCTCCCCCACATTCTGTCCAGGTTCCC
Source organism: Rhynchomys soricoides (assembly GCA_019843965.1). Lineage (NCBI taxonomy): Eukaryota > Metazoa > Chordata > Mammalia > Rodentia > Muridae > Rhynchomys > Rhynchomys soricoides. Next base: position 4,139,017 of record JADRCH010000013.1, read on the forward strand.
CTCTAGCAGTGGGCACCCTTCCTTCCTAAAGCCTTACACCTCACATTCATGTTAGATCCCAGTGTCCCCAGCCATTGATCACCCCAGCCTCTTGACAATATAACCAAAGGGGCATAGCTTAAGGGAAATGTAAAACACTAAACAGTTAACTTCTGGATATGGGTGGATTCAAACAAATTGCACTTGTAGTCCATTCCCTTCCCCTTTGGCATAAAGGCCACAAAATTACAGGGACCCAAACTAAGGGGTGGGAAGTAGGAGACCCTTGACCCAGCATATAGACCCTTAATCTATAGCAAATTTGAAGACAGCATGCTTTGAACAGTGGGAGTCTTTCTTTAAACACTTGAGCATCAAATATTCCAACAGCCGCTGAATTATACAGCTTCTTCTATATTGGCTGGCTGGCTGGCTGGCTGGCTGACTGATTGGCTGGTTAGCTGGTTGGCTGGACAGATGGATGGATGGATGGATGGATGGATGGATGGATGGTAGGTTGGTTGATTAATTGGTTAGTTGGCTGGTTGGTTAGTTGGTTGAGACAATGTTCTATGTAACCCGGGATGGTCTCAAACTCTCTAGACACAGCAAGGACAGCATTGAATTCCTGATCCTCTTCCATCCATGTTGGGATTACAGATGTTCATTACCATACCCAGCTGACTTTAAGACTTCTTGCCAGGTGCTTTTGCCTTTTGAATTGTAACTACCCAGTTTGTGCAAGGTAGTTGGAAATACTTTGTGAAGTCATGGTGGAAAAGAGCCTCTAGCTATTACAAAATGCCTGAACAGAAGGGGCCTTTCTTGCAGAGGTAGTAGATAGGAAGTATAGTATTTGTCATGATAGCACAGTAAAGAAGCACAGGATCTTTCTGAATCTGTAACAGATTATGTGAGTGTATAAAGAAGGTTGACATTTCACTACATGTCCTCCTATTATTGTTTTGACATTATCAATGTACATATGGCAGTTAGTTTTGATTGTCAACTGTAGCAGAATTTTCCCTGTCCAATTAATTTAAATAGTAATACAACAAGAAGCCTGTGATTGGGCAGGGAAAAGGGAGGCATCGCTAAGAGTTTCAGAGATAGGGACAGAGATAGGAAGGAGAAGAAAGGAAGATGGAGGGAGAGGAAGAGGACGCAGATTCTGTGTGGCTTTAAAGAGCCACAGGTAGCTATAATATCATATAGGGATAGAATAATTGGGGTAATCTAGGTGGGCAGCTTGTATCATTATCAATTGGCCCTGAATTTATTGTGTGGGCATCTTGTGAATTGAGAATTTATTGATATATAAATCTAACTGTTTAATTATATGCTTCTAGAGTTTTGATTTCGTCAGGTCACTGGGAATTGTGACAGCTAACCATGAGATAAGCGGTCATTGCACGGGGCTAGTGTGGCAGCAACCCATCAATGGAACTTAGCGAGTCGGGAGGAGATGTTCAGGAGCTCCAGGCCAGAAAGTCTTCATGAGATAAGAACAGGCCTGCCACTGCCGGCAGCAGCCAGCCGTCAGGGCAGAGAGTAACTCGGGATGGTGCTGCTTTTTTAATATTTCCCACAACAGTCAACTTGATTGGATTAAGTAATGCTTAGGAAGCTGGGTGGTGGTGATGCATACCTTTAAGCCCAGCACTAGGAGGCAGAGGCAGGTGGCAGAGTTCGAGGTCAACCTGGTCTACAGATTGAGTTCCAGAGCAGCCAAGGTACACATAATAACCTGTCTAGAAAAACAAACAAAACAAAACAAACAAACAAGAATAAATGCCTAGGAGATTAGTAAAGCACACCTCTGAGGATGAGAAATAGAAAGGGCATCTCCAGGGATGGTCAGGTCTCCATATCATGTAATCATGAGTTAATCGCTTGAGAAACTCATGTCACACGTTATTAAGAAGTGGTAGAAGACAGGAGATAATGACTCCCTAGTTGGAGTCCTAGATGGGAGACTTCCTAGTTGAAGGAAGTAGGACACTGGGGTCTTGTTCTTAGGACTCTGGTCTCACTCTGGCCTTTTCTCACATTCCCCTTTCTCTGCTTCCTGGCCACCATCACGTGAGCTGTCACTGCACCTTCTTCAGCTTGAAGATCTGAAACCACAGCCAACAGACCTTTCCTTCCTTCAGCTGCTTTCAGTCACGTAATGAAAAGCTAACTAACACGATGTGTAAGTTATCTGTTCAAAACCAGAAAGAACATACTTAGTGAAGACTCAGTGCCAACTGGTAGGTCGGTTTCACTTTTCAAGGAGGCACCGTGGATGGAGTTGGAGGTGTGTTCTTTCAGAGACATGTCTGTTTCCTTCTGGGGGTGGGGGGGAGATGGCAGTGGGGTGGGTGTGCTGGGAAGATTGTGCCATGCTAAAGCTGATATACTCTAGTTGCAAGCAACACCTTTAGAAGAGGTGAGAATGTGCTTGTAGAGAAAGTCCGGGGAAGTTGGCTTCCATTCTGGAAGGCAGCCATGGCATCCCCTGTAGCCTCAAGTCAACTCGCTGCACAATAACAGTGAAGGGTAGGGAGACATGAAAAGACTCCAAACCCAGGTGGGATTGGGTGGAAAGAGTTATGGGTTCTCATGCCTTGTCTCTGATGTATACCTCCAGCATCGGGTAGAAGAGATGAGAACAGAACCTGGTTTATTCTTAGGTGACCACATTCTCAAATGATCCCCCTCCCCCAAACTCGAGATTGGGTTAATAAGGCCTGTTCTAGAAAGCAGCCTTCTTCTAGCAGCCAAGGTTGTTTAGTCTAGAATGATTTTACCCATATCAAAATGACACCCATCACTGACCTTCATAACTGAGTTCAAATGGAGAGAGATAAAGGTGACAGCATAGAAGATGTCTTGAACATTTAAGCTGCCTCAGCTCCCTGGAGGCTGCTCCTTCCTATAGTTCATTCTTTGTAGCCTTCCCCTGTCAGCAGATCTTCAGAGATGCATAGCAGAGTGAGAAAGCCCTGGATTTGCTCCCCAGTTCCATGCAACTAATGGGACAATTTTGGGACAATCACATTAATGTCCAAAAATGGTGTGATGTAGTGACTACTGTGTTCATATGAATAAGCACTTTTTGCATACCTATCATGATCAGAAAGGTTTTTCTGATAATTAATCTTCAATGTCAACCTGACTGGATCTAGAATCACCTGGGTGACACCCCTCTAGTCGTGCCTATAGGCATTTCTAGATGGGTTTAATGGAAGGGAAGACCCACTCTGAATATAGGCAGCTTCCCCAACTCTGGGACTCTATAAAAGGGGACAAAGAAAAAGGCAGCTGCACACCAGCAGGCATTCACCTCTCTCTGCTTCCAGTCTGGGAAATAGGAGACTCCATCTCAGACAAACAAGTGTCAGGCCAGTGAGATGGTTCAGCAGGTAAAGGTGCTTGCCACTGAGATTGACTGCTTGAGTTCCTTCTCCCAGGACTCGTATGGTGGAAGGAGAAAATGGACTGCCACAAACTGTCCTTTGACTGTATCCTTATAGTTTAGTCCTAGAAACCTGACACAAAGATAGGTACAGAAAAGCTTTGGTCAGGTGAGCCATATATGCTCTTAGGGAATGACACCAAATACACAATCACCTGGAACCTTAGTGAATTTATTATAAACACCACAGGGGGAGGAGTTAGTCTCTGTAGGCAAGCAGTCTAAGGCTGGAGACATCCAGCCTTAGGAAGCTGAAGTTGCTATTTTTACATACACTGGTCAAATAGTCATAAATACTCATTCTTACACAATTAACATTCACACTGAGACTAAAGGAAGGGTTTGCCATCCTTCAAAAACCTCCCTCCTTGGGGGCATTAGGGGAAGCTTTACCACTTCTATGGGTCTGAGGTTTTGAACCTTGACATGGCTGTGCCTATGTCAAACAGCACACATTTCACTCAGGACTTCATCTATGCCTTCCATATTCACACACAACGTCCTCAGCTCTCCCCAGACCTCCACACAGCTGCTTTGACACACACTCCCTGGAAATTAATAATCAAATGTAGACAAAATAATCTTAAACAAGCAAGCAAACAAACAAAATTTACAAAGAACATAAACAAGACACTTTTGTATTGAAAGTCGCCCTTAAGATTTATGTCCTAAAATCAATGCTTGTGTGTTACTAACAGTGTCAACAATGTTTAAATTTGCTTTGGCTTACAGAACAATTCATTAATAAATCTAGAAGCTACAATTACTCTGAAGTTGGTCCAATGTTTACCTACAAATATCTCTCTGTTTGCTTTGTTTTATTGAGACAGTGTCTCACTCTCCAGGAAAGGCTGGCTTTGAGTTCTGCTGCTTCAGCATCCTGAGTTCTTGCATTGTAGGCTGTGCTACTGTCTTAGTTACTTTTCTATTGCTGTGACAAAACACCATGACCAAGGTTAATTATAAAAGAGTGTGATAATTTGGAGCTTATCGTTTTAGAGGGTTAGAGTCCGTGATGGAAGAGCAAAGGCACACCAGCAGGAAAAGCTAAGAGCTCACATCTTGATGTGCAAGTAGGAAGCAAAGAGAAAGACAGAAAATAGCGTGGTTTTCTTTTGAGACATGGAAGCCCTGTCCCAGTGACACACCTCCTCCAACAAAGCTATACTTCTGGATCCTTCCCAAACACTTCCACTAACATATTCAAATATCTGAACCTACGGAGGCCATCTTCATTAAAACCATCACAGCTACCATAACCTGATTTACTTATAAACGTCTTCTCAGCCAATCCTTCAGAAGAATTCTAAACTCCCATCTCCATGAAGCATTCCTTAGCAACTAGACTGAAGTGGCTCCTCTTTCCCCACTGAGCTTCAGAACAATTGCTACCTGTCCCATTGACTTGTCAGGAACTTATTTTGCAGTGGGACACCTATTGTTTTTTAATTTATTACTTCTTTTTAGTGAAAATTTTATTTAAAAACAAACTTAAGTGTTAATATATGTGAAACAGAACATCTCATGGCATTTATTTGTTTATTTATTTATTTAGGGGTTGGGTACACATGCCACAGGACAACTTGTTTGCTTGCTTTCATTTTCCCCCTTTTATTAAAAATAGATTTTTCTCATACAATATATACTGATTATAGTCTCTCTTGCCTCTGTTTCTCCCAGTTCCTTCCCACCCTCCCCTCCCCTCCAGATACACTCCGTTTCTCTCTCTCATTAGAGAAGAACAGGTTTCTAAGAACAGCTATCAAACATCACAAAATAAAATATAATAAGACATAGCAAAAAGCGTGAGAACAAGACTGGACAAGGCAACATAAAGAAAAGAGCCCCAAGAGCAGGCACAGGAGTCAGAGACTCACATGTTCACACACTCAGGAGTCCCATAAGAACACAAAACTGAAAGCTATAATATATGCACAGAGGACCTGTGCATATATTCACATATAGCTGAAAGCTATAATGTATGCACAGAGGACCTGGTGCAGACCAGTGTAGGTCCCATGCATGCTGCTTCAATCTCTATGAGTTCATATGAGCCTTGTTTGGACGATTCTGAGTACCTTGTTCTCTTGATGACCTCTATCCCCTCTGGCTCCCATGGTCTTCCCACCTCCTCATCTAAGGGGTACCCTGAGTTCTAAGGGGAGAGATTTGATGGAGACATCCCATTTAGAGTTATGTGTTCCAACAATCATCTCTCTCTCTCTCTCTCTCTCTCTCTCTCTGGTCTATCTGTGGATCTCTGCATCTGTTCTTTCCATCTGCTGCAGAAGGAAGCCTCTCTGATAAATACTGGATAAGGCAATGATCTATGAGAATGGCAGGATATCATTAGGAGTCATTTTATTGATACTTTTCTTTTTATACCAGTAGTAGTTGGCTTTGCCCTAGGTCTCTGGGCTATCTAGTCTCTGATTTTTGGTCACCCAAACAGTGTTGGGTATGTGTTCCATCTAGTGGAGTGGGCCTTAAGTCAAATCAAACATTGATTGGCTACTCCTACAAGCTTTAGTGCCACCATTATCCTAGCATATTTTTCAGGCAGATCGGATTTTGGTCAAAGATTTTGTGGCCGGATTGGTTATTTACATTTCTCCTTCCGTTGCCTACAGAGTAACTTCCAATATCAAAGACACAGAATGTAGGGGTGAAGACTCTGTGTAGGTACCAGTTCAACTTCTCCATGTTCAATGAATTGTGTGGGTGTAGTCCTCAACAATGAGGCAATTGTTGTCCATATGCAGAGAGCAGCCCACTGGCCTAGCAACAAGCTGGGTTGTTTGGGGATTTCCATGGGACACCTTTGGCCAACAACTCAATTGAGTGCAGTCTTGGTGCTGGAAGCCTCGTTTGGTGACAAGAGATAGCCAGCTGGGACTCCATGTCCTCTATTATAAAGAGACCTCATTAGGGTCAACTTCACATATTTTAGGCAGTTTCTACTATACTAGGTTTCCATATCATCCCTCAAATGCCCTTCAATTTCAGCTGTCTCTCCCTCATTCCCTTCTTCAGCCCCATCGCTCCCTCCAACACATCTGATCCACCTGTTCACATTTCCACCAGCCCCAGTCCACTCATAAAACCTATTTTACTTCTCCCTTGTAGGGAGACCCATGTTGGGGGTTCTGGGGGTTCCTAGTCCCTTCCTCTATACCTAACCTCGGTCAATGGATTGTTAGGTTGGTCATAATTTTGTTAATTGCTAATATCCACACTTAAGTGAGATACATACCATGTTTGTTTTTCTGGGTCTGTGTTTCTTCACTCAGGATGATATTTTCTAGGTCCATTTATTTGCCAGCAAATTTCATGAAGTCATTATTTTTTAAAGATCTGAGTAATACTCCATTGTGTGAATAAACCACATTTTATTTATCCATTCTTCCGCTGAGGGATATCTAGGTTGTTTCCAGGTTTTGGCTATGAATAGAGCATCAGTGATCATGGTTGAGCAAATATCCTTGTGGTAGGGTGGAGCATCCTTTGAGTATGTGCCCAAGAGTGCTATAGCTGGATCTTGAGTTCGATCGACTTTCAAATTTTTGAGACATTGGCATACTGATTTCCGTATTGACTGTACAAGTTTGCACCCCCACCAGCCACGGATGAATGTTCCCCTTACCACACATCCTCACCGGCATGAGCTGGCACTTGTGCCTCTTGACTGCTTCGATTTCTCTAGAGGTCATAGGTCTATTTAAGTAGCTTATTTGATCTTGACTTAATTTTGGTGTTACCTGTAGAGAAAATTTTCCATTTCTTTTAGATTTTCCAATTTGGGGAGTACAGGCTTTTAAAGTATGTCCTTATGAGTCTCTGGATTTCCTCAGTGTCTGTTGTTATGCACAGACAACACTTAAGAGTTGGCTCTCTCCTTCCACCATGTGAATTCTGAGGTCAGAAGGCTTGGCAGCCAGCACCTTTACCTACTGAACCATCTTGCTAGCCCATACATAAACCTTATTTTAAAGACAATTTTAGATTTACAGGAAAATTGCAAAGATAGAAGAGAGAGCTCCCATAGGGCCTCATCTAGTTGGTCCAATGCTTACCTCACATGAACACGAAGAAGAGTAATATTTGTTCCTTTTAATAAACCAGGGTTGATGGGTCCTGACTGAAGTCTCTGCTTGATGCAGATTTCCTTAGTTTTAATCCAGTGCCCCTAGTTACTTGTCTTGTTGCTGTGATGCAATCTCTGGTAAAAGCAACCTGAGGAGAGAAGGGTTTGTTTTAGCAACAAACAAACAAACAAACAAACAAACCAAACAAACATGCTCTCAGGTTGACAGTCAACTCTAATGGTCACACTTCTTTTCTGTCCTAGAAGACATTATATTTCTAAATGGTTTTTTGTTTGTTTGTTTGTTTGTTTTTAGATTTATTTCATTTACGCAAGTTCTTTGCCTACATGTATATCTGTGCACCACATGTATGCCTGGTCCTGAGGAAGGGGTGAGCCTCCATGTGGATGCTGGGAATTGGACTCATGTCCTTTGTAAGGACAATAAGCACTCTTAACCACTGAGCCAACTCGACAGCCCCTAGGAGACATTTAATCTTCCTGTCATTTGGTTTCTCCTGGATGTTTAGGACTGGCTTGTTTTGATGGTGAGGGCAGTTTTGAGATACACTGGTTTGATGGTTAGGTCTTCTGTAGAGTAGTTCTCTGCTTGGCATTCATTTCAACAATTTCTTATGATTAGACAGGACTTATGGATTTGGTGAGAGGTTACAGATGCAGCATGCCATTGCCATCCCAGCCTATCAAATGTACGTACGAAGACATGCCTCGTGACTGTTGGCACTGGCCTTGGTTGTGTGCCTAGGGTGGGCAGTTCAGGTTTCTCCACAGTAAAGTTACTTCTACCCACTTCCACACTCAATGGAAAGGTGTTATTGTACAGTCTACACTTAGAGGGCGGGAGTTAGTCCATAGAGCAAACTATCGCTATCTGGAATTCTGTAGGAAAGATTTGTCTCTTCTTCCCTTTACACCCAATCATGTGCCCTTAACCTAATCTAATGACATGAAGACTGCGACCAGCCTTCTGTCTGACAGTGATTCTTTGGTGACCCTACCATGACCAGAGCTAGCCCTGTGGTTATGGGATGGAGATCTTTAAACACAACAAGGTGACCCCCCAGTCACATTTCAGAGAAGAGGCTCCCTCACAAAAAGGGCCTTTTTCAAAGGAAGTTTCTAGACTCTCAACTGGACACTAATACTGAAAGAAGTTAGGTGGCGTACCACTGCTGGAGTATGATATCACACAGTTAGGATGGGTCTTCCCACTTAAACCAACTGTTCACAGACTTGCCCAGAGGCCTTTGTTCCAAGTATTTCTAGATTCTGTCAGGTTGATAGTTAACACTAACTACCACATGAGCATTACTAGTTTTCCAATATCCCTGAATGCGTAGCGATTGTACCTGGAGAGCCCTGGAGCCATAGCTAGGTGTGTACTTCTATGCTCTGGTAGAACCACCAAGGTTAAAGACTTCTTCAATACCATCAGAACAGTTATTTATTTTATTTTTTATTATTATTATTATTACTATTATTATTATTTTAAATTTTTATTTTTCCTACTTTATTTACATTTCAAATGTTTCCCCCTTTTCAGATCTCTCCTTTGGAACCTCCTCATTTCCTCCCCCCTCCCCCTGCCACTATGGGGTTATTCTCCCACCCACCCACCCTCCCACTCTCATCTTCCTTCCTTGGCATTCTTCTCTACTGGGGCATCTAACACCCTCAGGCCCAAGGGCCTCTCCTCCCCCTGACGGGTAACAAGACCCTCCTCTGCAGTCTTTGTGGCCAGCACTATGGGTCCCTCCATGTGTATTCTTTGGTTGGTGGATCAGTCTCCAGGAGTATGGGGGGAGGGGGTCAGGTCAGTTGCCACTGTTGCTGTCTCCCTGGAGATGCAAACTCCCTCAGCTCCTTCAATCCCTTCTCCAAGTCCTCCATCTGGGACCTCACACTCCGCCCTACTGTTGCTGTGAAGTGACTCTTGAGTATTTCGAATTTTTGGGCTAATAACCACTTAACAGTGAGTACATACCATGTTCATTCTTTTGTGACTGCGTTACCTCGCTCAGGATGATATTTTCAAGATCCATCCATTTGTCTGAGAATTTCATGAAGTCATTGTTTTTAACAACTGAGTAGTATTCCATCGTGTAAATGTACCACATTTTCTGTATCCATTCCTCTGTGGAGGGACATCTGGGTTGTTTCCAGCTTCTGGCTATTATAAATATGGCTGCTATGAACATAGTGGAACATGTGTCTTTATTACATGTTGGAGCATCTTCTGGGTATATGCCCAGGAGTGGAATAGCTGGGTCCTCAGGTAGTATTATGTTCATTTTTCTGACAGACCAATTATTTATTCTGAGAACATTAATACTCAAAATGTATTTGAGTATTGCTATGTGCATCCACTTATTCATGATGCATTAGGATGATGATACATAGTATTTATTTATTTGTGATTCATTAGGATAATGATACACAGTATTCATATATTCATGATGCATTAGGATGATGATACATAGTGTTCATAAGTATAAGTTTCTTGAGTTCACTCATTTTCATTTTTCTAATTCAATTTTGGTCACCGATTGTCTTAGTCAGGGTTTCTATTTCTGCACAAAACATCACAACCAAGAAGCAAATTGGGGAGGAAAGGGTTTATTCAGCTTACACTTCCACATTGCTGTTCATCACCAAAGGAAGTCAGGACTGGAACTCAAGCAGGTCAGGAAGCAGGAGCTGATGCAGAGGCCATGGAGGGATGCTTCTTACTGGCTTGCTTCCCCTGGCTTGCTCAGCTTGCTTTCTTATAGAACCCAAGACTACCAGCTCTGGGATGGTACCACCCACAATGGGCCCTTCCACCCTTGATCACTAATTGAGAAAATACCTTACAGCTCAATCTCATGGAGGCATTTCCTCAAGGGAGGCTCCTTTCTCTGTGATAACTCCAGCTTGTATCAAGTTGACACACAAAACCAGCCAGTACACTGATCTTAAGGTGATTTTGTGGCATGTCCCTCAGGCTTTCTAAGTATCATAAGCCAAAGTTGCCAAGTGAAAAGTTATTCTAAATAACAATAGTAAGAATTTATAGAACTCATTATGTAGTCCAGGCTGGCCTTGAACTCTGGAGTCTTCTTGCCTCACCTTCTAAGTGTTGGCATTTTCGACCTGTACCATCCTGCCAGCCTCCTGTATTGTGTTTGTCTTTTGAAACAGGGTCTCACTATGTATTCTTGGCTGTCCTGGAACTCTCTGTGTAGGCTGGGCTGGTCTTGAACTCATAGAGTTCTGTCTGTCTCTGTCATCCCTGGTGCTGGGATTCAAAGCCTGTGCCACCATACCCTGCATTTTTACTACCTAATGTGGCATGGTACCTTCAGCACTGTGAGTTGATATTTGTATATTATTTGTCACAGGCATCCATATTGTGCTCAGATGTGTGTGGCTGCTGCCTAATGTCCTGGCTATTATTCCCAGTGCCACACTACGTTTAGCTCTTATGTCTCCTGATGCTCTTCTTGTCTATGAGAGTTTTTCTGTTTATGTACCTAATGACATTGATAGTTTTTAATGTGTTTATTTATGCTTTACTGGTTTAAAAAGTCTTTTAAATATATGTGTGTATGCAAATAAGAGTGTGTGTGTAGTGTGTGTGCATGTGGTGAACGGGCAAGATGTATGCATGAGTATGTGTGCCTACTGAGACCAGAGGGGGACACTGGGCATTCTGCTCTGTGATGCTCTGCCTTATTCTTGTGAGTCAGGATCTCTGAGTTAAACTGGAACCAGGTTGTAGCCATCAGTTCCACTAACAGTGCTGGGGTAACAGATATCTGCAGTCATGCCTGGCTTTCTACACTGGTTCTGGGATCTGAACCCAGGTCCTTACACTTGCACAGTGCTCTTATATGCTCACTGAGCCATCTCTTCAGCCAAACATGACAGATTTGACAAAAGCTGGCTAGGAGTTGTGTAGAATGTCTCTCATGGTTTGTTTGTTTTTTTTCTTTCTTGTTCTTTCTGATTTGATAGTGAGTCAACTTGAGGAGGAAAAGCAGAAAGGCATGTGAGTCTGATCATATCTAGGAGTCAGTTCAGTGGAGGTTGACCTTGATTCTCTGATGGAGGGAGTGTCCGTCAGTTGTCATTGCCTCTTCTCCCAGTATTGTCTTTGGAAGAAGTTGTCCACTGCTCACAGGTAAGGGCTCCGCTCCCCTTCTTGAAGGTGAATATCCACCTCAATTACTTGCAATCGTTTCGTGTAGATGGTTTGTCTGTCTTTCCTCATTTACTTATCAGTCACTTACATTAAAACAGACCTGTGGGTCTTTATTTTATAAATTTTTTATATTTCTCTACTACTTTATTGATTTTATTGATTTTATTGCTGATTCCTATCTCCGACCACCAGAGCTCTTCCAGTGGCTCCTGTGTCCTTCTGACGTAGTCTAATCACAATGGTGATTTACTGGCCCATCTGGCTTAGTTTCTCCTCAGACGTAGAATCAGCTGTTTGCCCACGAAGTCCTCCTTCTTACCCTCTCCTTCCTTCTCTTTGTCCTCCTTAATTTTTTTCAATGAGTAACATAAAAACCAAGATTCAAGCACTAAGTGTGCTGTGATTTTTGAGGCACTGTCAGCTGGTAGCGTGTGTTGTAACTGTAAGGCTCTTTACATCTTAGAGAACATAATTTAAAGCTCGGAGCTGCACTCCGTGGGGCCATTTTGGTTTCTGCCTCCTTTCCCTGTACCTGTCTCCATGTTACACTCATCAGCCTTCCTTTCTTCTGCTCTGCTCTGCATCCAGTCACGGATGCTGACCCCTGAGGGGCCCCACCAAAGGGCAGATGGTTGGATTCCGCCAGTGTAGACACCTGTAGGTGTGAAAGCAACGTTCACATGCACACATACAGACACACAGACACACACGGACACCTGCACACACACATATACATACAACCCACACACATGCACACACACACATGCATAAACACACACATATACACACAACACATACACACATATATGTGCATGAGTGTGCGCACATGCACACACACACTCCTGCTCTGGCTCCAGATTTTGTTTCATAGTTGAACTGTGGTTCCAACATGTGACTCATTCTTTAGACTCGGGTGTTGTCACTTCTGTCCTTGTTTCTACTGTCTAGAGTGTCACTCACTTCTACCTATGATTTTTTTTTTTCTGACTTTGTTGGGCTTCATATCTTTTGTCATATGAGTAATCATTTCTTGAAATAAACACTTTGTTTAAAGTACAGGGTGCTGCTTATCCCATCCAGATGCTGAGTGAGCCTCTTAGGCCTGAGGAGAGGCAGTGACAGCTAGAAGGCAACTTCCTCCGTTAGCTATGAACTCAGCTGCCTCAGGATCCACTCACCACTCAACATTGCCACCAACTAGGGCCAAACCTGCAACACAGGAGCCTTTAGAGAAGGACACTTCCTATCCAAACCTGACAGAGTGGTAACGCCCAAGTGCTTCCAAGGCTTCATGAATCTCTAAATGGCCCTGTGGGTCCCCACGGGCATCTTCTCAACTCCCAGAAGAATCTAGAAAGTCAATGTGCAGTTGAGGGAAGGAGCTGATAAGATCCATTGCATGACTTTTTCAGGGAAAGTGTGAATCAAGGTCCACACATCGAGAAGAGGGCACCAACAACAGCCCAAAGAAATTATTTCATCCAACTCTAGGTCAACGACACAGGGAGTTTACTGAGGTCAGCTGCAGGGATGTTCTTGACTCAGAATCACCTGTGTGGATGAAAAACAACCCCAGCATGTTGACAGCGGAGGAAAACTGTCCCTGCACAGCTTAGCACCTCTCCCAGCTATTATTACTGATTATGTAAATCTGTGAGGGCCTTGTGTATCTTTTAACTTTGAGCCCAGGGATTCCAGGAAGGAATGCTTTTATTTGGAGAAAATGGCTACACAACAGGGTATCAGCATAGTTGGTTGCCACAGCAATGCTAGAGTTTTTTTTTCTTAAGATGGGCCAGGAGTTTGTGAGGCAGGCATAGAGGTGTTTGATACTCCTGTATGCCCTTGAACTGTAAGTAGTGACTAATGTGATATTAGGTGAATTAGCTGCCTTGGATCACGGGGAGCCATTGAAGTGATTCAGAAGGCAGGCTGACCTGATGTGCTGTGAAAAGGTTTGTCTTGCTTTTTGCTGTATCGCCAGGATACGCCATATAGTCTGACACACAAGCCATTTTAAAAGGTCTGGAGGGCTGAAGAGATGATTCAGCAGTTAGCTAAGAGCACTTGGTGGTCTTTTGGAGGAGATAGGCTCCGTTCTTATTACCCACGTCAGGCAGAACATTACTGCCTATAAGCCCCGATGCAGGGTGCCCAGTGCTCTCTTCTGTCCTCCAAGGGCGCTGCACACATGTGGGGCATACCCAGACAAGCAAGCACACCCACACATACAGAGAAAGATGATAGAGACAGATAGCTCTCAAATCATCAGTATTTCTAATGTTTAAGATTTATGTTTGAGCCTTCAACACACATTTCAGAACCTATTCAGCCCATGTTTGAGAACCAGAAGTCTACATTCCCTTCCTCCTCTTTTTGTGTATTGTCTCCTCCTAGAATGATTTCCTTGATTTTATTTAATTTTTTATGGGACCAAATTCAAGAGGTTTCTAAGACTCAACATTAAAATGGAAACAGCTGGACATAATGAAGCATCTTAATCCCAGCACTGGGGAGGCTGAAACAAGATGATCAGGAGTTCAGTGAGGTACCTAGTGAGACAGCTCCCACCCCCATCTCAGATAGACAAATGGCAACAACAAAGAAAGCTGCATTGGACTAGGAAGGTGATATCATGTACTAGGAAGGTCATGTCATCACTAGGAAGGTGATGCCATGTACTAGAAAGGTGATGTCATGTACTAGGAAGGTGATGTCATGCACTAACAAGGTGATGTCATGCACTAGGAAGGTGATGTCACTTGTTTTGCAATCAGGACTCTTCGTCTCAATTTTTCAATTTGTGGAAATATGCAAAAATAAAACAGACAACATAACACTGGCTATCTTAACCATTAAATGCACAGTTCCCTCAAATTTGTCTCTGTAGATTGTTGAGCTGCCTCATCACCATCCATCTCTAGAACTTTCTGTCTTACCGTGGCAGTTTGAGTAGGTTTGGCCTTGCCTCAATAGACTCATGTGTGTGAATGCTTGGTCCATAGGGAGTGGCACTATTAGGAGGTGTGACCTTGTTGGAGGAAGTGTGTCACTGTGAGCATGGGCTTTGAGGTCTCCTATGCTCAAGCTACACCCAGTGTGGCACACCTTCTCCTTCTGCTGACTGCAAATTACGATGTAGGACTCTCAGCTTCCTCTCCAGCACCATGTCTGCCTGGATGCCACCATTCTTCCTGCCACAATGATAATGGACTGAACCTCTGAACTGTAAGCCAGTTGCAATGAAATGTTTGGCTTTATAAGAGTTGCCTTGGTCATGGTGTCTTTTCACAGCAATAGAACTCTAACTTACTGAGTTCAAACTCTGCCCATTTGACACTAACTCCCCTTTCCCTTCCTTCTGCCTCTGGCAACTACCAATCCACTACTCTCTGAAATTGTTGGAATTAGCAAAGATTTCAAACAGATCCAAAAACTTAAAAATCAAGGTGGTAGAGAAAAGAAAATAACAACCCACATATGTAGCTCCAGTCTCAACAATTATTATTAACATGTGATCCATTCTACTTCATCCACACCCCCACCTCTTCTTTGCTATCAGATATTTCAAAGCAAATTCAACCTTCCATTCCAGTCATAATATTCTTCCGTATCTTTTTCCTGGTTATCTAGTTACAAGAAGTGGCACATGCCAGCCATCCTTTGTTTGCTTACCATTCTGGCTGAACTCTGGAGAGGTTCTTCTAATGGTGTCTCCCCTCATGGCGCATGCAGCTGTGCCGTGCCTGAAGTGGGTCGTAAGGGCCTTGGATGCATTCAATCATCTCTCAGGTGATGTTGCTGTCACGATATCAGGCTGTCACACTGTCTGTCAGGCTGTCACACTGTCAGGCTGTCACACTGTCTGTCAGGCTGTCACACTGTCAGGCTGTCACACTGTCAGGCTGTCTCAATGTCAGGCTGTCACACTGTCAGGCTGTCACACTGTCAGGATGTCTCAATGTCAGGATGTCTCAATGTCAGGCTGTCACACTGTCAGGCTGTCACATTGCCTGTCAGGTTGTCACACTGTCAGGCTGTCATGATATCGGCTGTCACATTGTCTGTCAGGCTGTCACACTGTCAGGTTGTCAGCTGGCACTCACTACATCAACTCTCATCAGTAGTCAGACTTGGGCTTCCTTATGTGACACCAGAAGCATTTTAAAAGCCGTCAGTAGAGGCTGTAAGCCCCTGAGGATGAGGCTAGAGCCTATACAGCTGTGTCTCATGTGACAGAGGAAGAGTCACAGCTAGGCCCCCTTTGTGAGGTACTGGTCTTGTGCACAAGAGTAAAGCCTTCTTCATCTCCAGCTACCATCACCTTGGGAGTTACAATTTCAACACAGAGCCAGGCCGTGGTGGCGCACACCTTTAATCCCAGCACTTGGGAGGCAGAGGCAGGCGAATTTCTGAGTTCGAGGCCAGCCTGGTCTACAGAGTGAGTTCTAGGACAGCCAGGGCTACACAGAGAAACCCTGTCTTGAAAAACCAAAAACAAAAAAACAAAAAAAACAGTCAAAGTAATGTATACACATGGCTTATCAGAGGACCCCCCCCCCCAAAAAAAACCCAACAAAACAAAAAACAGCTTTTAGAAAAGGAATTCAAAACTGATTAGTTTTGAATTACTAGGTAGGTAAAGTGATCTCTGAAGAGGCCACAAGCACCACACAGGGCTGGAGTCCCCATGGGAACTAGGAGGTGGCCTTGCATAGCACAAGCCCTGTGTTGGTCCAGGCACTGTGTATCCTTGGATATATTGACCTCCCTGAAGCTTCACTTCCTTCTATGTAATTTGAGTGCTAATGAGTTAATATTTCTACAAGTGCTTCGAGCTAGCCTGGCATATCAAGAACCATGCAACTGGCATCTGTGTGCTCCCAGATACTGCCCAAGTGCTCAGCACAGTGTAGATGAGTCTCTTAAGATCGCCGGGGTGTCAGACTGAGTGCAATGTGTACATGTCTCCTGACTGCACAGGTCCCTTTTCTAACACACGTGTTCCAGCTCTGCGGATGAGCCATGTGGTCCCACTGCCTCGGTTCCCCACTGCCATCCCTGCTGCCTGCACCAAGTGGACACCAGACTCAACTGTGGCTGAGAAGACTGAGTAAGACCCTGGAGCTGTGATGTTCTACAGGCCAGAGGCTGACAGACTATGACTCTCAGCTCCAAACCTGCCCGCTTCCTTGTTTTGTAAAATAAAACATTATAAGGACATCTTTACACTGTCAGTTTGGGCGCTGTCCATAACTGTTTTTAACACCACAAAGGTAGAACTTAGTTAAATTGTCACAACAGGGACAATAGGCATATAAAAATTCCTGTCCCTTTGCAAGAAAAAAAAAAAAAAAAGCTTTGACAATTCCCAATTTGTGCCTAAATCTTATAATCATGTGTGTTGGTTTGATTAAGAATGATCCCCATAGACTCGTATATTTGAATGCTTAGCCACCAAGGAGTAAAGCTAAAAGCATTAGGAAGATCAGGAAGTGTGGGCTTGCTAGAGCACCTGTGTCACTGGGTTTCTCTCTCCCTCTCCCCTCCCCTCCCCCTCCCCTCTCCCTTTTCCTCTCTCCTTCCTCCTCTCCCTTCTCTGTGGATCAGGGTGTAGCTCTCATCTATTGCTCCAGCACCATGCTCTCTGCTATGATCATAATGGACTGTCCGTCTGAAAATGTGCACAAGCCTCCGATTAAATGCTTTCTATAAAAGTGTTTCCATAGTCACGGTGTCTTCACAGCACTGACTCAGACATCAAGTTTGGCCGGTTGCAAATTAAAGAATAATCAGACGAGGAAACAAAAAGTAAACTGAGAAACGTGATCTGTGGAGAGAAGAGCATGGCACACACACACCAGGGCAGAGCTATGAAAGAAACAGCTCAGGATGGTGGGAGGGGGTGACGTCACAAGGAGGCGTGGGCTGGGGACTGCTGCTGTTGGAGGGAGTTCTCACTTCCTCTCTACATGGACCTTCCCATAGGACTTTCCAGAGCATCGGAAGGTGCCTGATCTAAGAGGAAGCAAGGCAGAAGCCATTTTCATAGCATGTTAGTGACACAAGTCAAGCCCAATTGTAGGAAGGCCCAACACTGAGCCTGCAGGGTGAAGGGGAGGCTTCTGGAGCCATCTGGGGACTCCCGTATCTACGAGGCCTCTCCAGATTTCCCACAGAGGAATCCGCCATCTTCTTACTTCCGTAAGAACCAACTCTTCTACTTTTCCCTGAGGTGACAACTGCACTTCTGCTTTACTAACAAGTAAATCTCGACTAAGGCACGAGAAAACAGTTACCTGAGGAATCACCTCCTATCAGGGGGCTCAAGGGCCTGCCCTACCTACAGCTTCTTTGTAGCCCACGTCTCCTGTTACAGTGTGGCCAAGGATTTAGTCACCTGGGTGGGGCCTTGTGCAGTTATACCTTGATCCCTGGTGGTCAGTTTAGGGTTCAAGAGAGATTTGGCTGTGACAGCGTCGCCTCGTTGATTCTCTGGGTTGATTTCACTGGTCTGACCCACTAGATGGGTACTCACTTCCCCCCTCACTACCCCATACGTATCCCCATCAACGCTCCCTCCAGAGCTGGTCAAGGTTATGTAAGCGGCTTCACTCTGCTTCTAGACCCACCAAACAAGGTCTCCAGAAGAGATGAGTGCACAGGACTTTGGGGCAATGTGTAAGTGCCTTTGAAGAATGGGGTCACCGATTTTAAGTTGAGAACATTCACCCAGCTAGTAATTCTCTCATGGTGCTGCGGTATAGGGGTGGAGTAAAGGGGTCACTGGGTCTATTCGAGGTGGTAAAGGCAGCCAAGGAATTATGGTTGTAATGGCTTATATAAGAAATGTCCCTACAGTCTTGTGTTTGGGGGGATGTATGTCACTGGGGTTGGGTTTTGAAAGCTTCAATCCTCACATCCTATCTACTGTGCTCTCCCTGCTTCATGTTCACACTTAAGAGTGTGAGCTCTCAACACTCTGCCCCAGCTGCCATGCCTCCCAAACAGTACAGACTCGGTACTGTCAGCCCCAGACTAACTTTCTTCCATATGTTGTCTTGGTAATGGTGTTTTATCACAGCAACAGAAAGGTAATACTCCTTTGTACAAGAAAGTGTTTCAGTGATATATCACATAATCTAAACTGATTGGTATAATTTGAATCGCGTGTGTATGTGTGTGTGTGTGATGTATATGGGTGTGTAGGTATGGGCACCCCTGCATGCCCATGTAGAGGCCAGAGCAGAAAGTTGGGTGTCTGGTTGGCTAGCAAGCTCTTGAGATCTGTCTGCTGGGATTATAGGCAGATGCAGCTGTGCCAGGCTCTCCTCTTCTCTCTGTGTGTGTCTCTCTCTGTCTTTCTCTGTCCATCCTGTGCCATCCTGGTCATTGTTGTGGTTCATAGACATCATGACTTGGAAGGACTTGTTGGCTGCTTCACTCCCTTGCAAGATTACATGGCTTCTTCTTATACCATGAAAACAAGTTCTCAGGAAGAAGGTTTCAAGAATCCTGCTTGGGTCCTCGGGGTCCTGTGTCTAAAGTGTGTGGTGTCTTTAGCAATAGGGACTTACCATCCACCTCTGAGAGGCAACCACGGACAACAGCAATAGTCTATAATGTTTTGGAGTCTCTTGGACAACCCTGACCAATAACTCAAAAGGGGGCTTCTCATGCCTGGTGTTGGGGTTTTTGTTTGATAGTCTGTGGGTCTTGGGGTAGCATTGCCAGCCCAGGTTGGTAAATTTTATTTGTACTATATATGTATCTACAGATTTTTATGTACTATATGGAATTTTAGGTAAATAGATAATACCATGATTCCTTATGACTTTTCCAGACATTTTTCTGTGATTTTGCCCTTCTCGCTCTCTTGCTTTAACCTCCATCCATAGCTGAAACCCGCCTCCCATTTTTCCTTTCACATCACTTGCACCCCGCTGTTTTCTTCTCTGTTCCCCACCCCCATACTTTCTTACTTTCCTGATTTCAGAGGCGATTTCAGGTGGTACACTCACACCTGAAGATTTGGAACTAAGAACCACAGATGAGAGGCAACAAGAGACGCTTGTCTTTCTGGCTCTAGGTTAGATCAATATGAAGTTTTCTAGTTCCATCCACTTACCTTATACCTGGTTTCTTACGTGGGTGCTGGGTTCTGGGTGCTGGGTTCTGGGTGCTGGGTTCTGGGTGCTGGGTTCTGAACTCTGGTTCTCAGACACACTTGTACCACTGAGCCACCTTCACAGTTTGAGTCTTTACTGTATGCACACACATGTTTTTATTAACTCGTTGAGAATTTTATACATGTGCACAATGGATGTTAATCATATTCCCTCCACTCTTCCCTCTAACTGATCTTGGTCCACCCCTGGTCCTCCTCTTTCTAATCTCATGTCCTCCCCTCCACCACTGAATTCAACTGGTACCACCCTTATAGCCATGGCTGTGAGGCCATCCACTGGGGCATGGTCAACCTACCAAGGACTTTTGGTAGAGGAGATTTCAAGACAGCTTAATATGTACATTATCACATGATTATGTAATCCGTCTAATAAATGCCTCTACAATTAACAAAAAAAAAAAAAAAAAGGAGCGGGGGTGGGGGAGAGGGAATCTACAGTTTGAAAAGAAAAAGAACACCAGGAAATTGAATGTTGGAGCCAAGGCTTGTGATAAAAGATGTAAAGATATCAAGACAACATTTGATGCAGAAGGCATAAGGAATTTTCTGCTCCTAAATAGAAGCAAGGGAAGCTTCTCTAAAGGGGATCAGGCTCCACCCTAAGCAGAGAGTCAGACTTGGCAGTGTCATCCATGTGGTTCTGGGTTTAGAGTCATGAGGGGTAGGAGAATAGGGGGTTGTGGAATCCTCCTCTGCAATTATGGAGAGCCACTGAGGCCAGGCATGTGGCAGGCAAGTCCTTGCATGTGGCAGGCGAGTCCCTGCATGGGGTCCAGTGTGGAGCTGTGAAAGAGAAGCCCGAATTGCATTGGAAGCCCTGAGACATTAAAAGCACCACACTCGTGAGCTATCTGCCAACGAGAGCTGCAGAGAGAGAGAGTGGAACCAGCCTGAGTGAGAGACATGTCTTGTGGGAGTAAAGCTGGAAGGGTGGAGCCATTTAAGACCCCTGGCATCGAACATAGAGCTACAGGATTTGGAGTTTGACCTGCTGAGGTTTGGTCTTGCTTTGGTCCAATATTTCCTCACTATGCCCCAATTCTTCCCTTTAGGAATGTGTCTTGGTTACCTTTCTATTGTTGTGATGAGACGCCACGACCAAGACAATGTATAGAAGAAGGAGTTTATTTGAGAATTACAGTTTCGAAGGGTTAGAGTGTGAGCGCAGAGTGACAAGGAGCTCGCTGGAGTGATGTGGGCTGTTAATACCTCTAAATCCACTCCCAGTGAAACCCCTCCTCCAACAAGGCCACACCTCCTAAACCTTCCCAAAAGTTCTACCAACTGGGGACCAAGTATTCAAATGTGAGTATATCGGGGACACTCTCGTTCAAACCACTGCAGATTAGTAATGTATGCTTTGCCATTGTTTGTTGGAGATGTGCACTTTTTTTTTTAACAGGAAGATACAGTTGAGAGATTGCCTTGACTTTTAAACCGTGTTAAGAATTATTTCCATTACTGTTCTATTGCTGTGAAAAGACACCGTGACCAAGGCAACTTATTAAAAAGAGCATTTAATTTTTCAACTCATAGTTGCTGAAGGTTAGAGTCCATGATTATCATGGTGAGGAACATGGCAGCAGGCAAGCTTGGTGCTTGAGCAGTAGCTAAGAATTTACATCCGGATCTGTAAGTTGGAGGCAGGGAGATAGAGAGTTACCTGGGAATGGTGTGGGCTTTTGAAACCTTAAAGCCTACCTCCAGTGACACCCCTCCTCCATCAAGGCCACACTGGTTTTTTGTTTTTTGTTTTTGTGGTTTTTTCGAGACATGGTTTCTCTGTGTAGCCCTGGCTGTCCTGGAACTCACGCTACAGACCAGGCTGGCCTTGAACTCAGAAATCCGCCTGCCTCTGCCTTCCGAGTGCTGGGATTAAAGGCGTGCGCCACACTGCCAGGCTAAGGCCACACTCTTAATCTTTCCCAAACAACCCTACCAACTGCAGACCAAGCATTCAAATACATGAGCCTTGGGGAAGACATTTCCTTTCAAACCACCCCAAAACTGTAAAAGACTATGGGGACTCTGAAGTAGGATTAAATGCATATTGCATTATGATATGGCCACAAGCCAATGAGAGCCAGAAAGTACAATGGGGCAGTTCTAATGAGAATGGACCCATAGGCTCAGATGTTTGGAGACTTGATTCCCAGTTGGTGGAACTCATTGGGAAAGATCAAGAGGTGTGGTGTTGTTGGAGGAGGGGTGTCACTGGAGGTGGACTTTGAGGTTTCAAAAGCCCACACCATTGTCAGTTAACTCTCTATCTCTGCCTCCAACTTACAGATCAGGATGTAAATTCATAGCTACTGCTCCAGCACCAAGCTTGCCATTTCCAGTGTGTCTTTCTGTCTCTGCTACTTACTTGCAGATCAAAATGTGAGCCATCAACTCTTCCTGCCGCCACACCTTTGTTCCTCCATCACTGACTGTGAGCCTCTGCAACTATGAACCCAATTAAACACTTTCTTTTATATGTTACCTTTGTTCAAGGTGTTCTGTCACAGCAATAGAAATGAACTAAGTTAGCTTTTCAGCTGTGGGTGGGAACTCACATGCCCTTCCCTACTTCATGCTGGGGTATGAACTGGTTTGATCTTGAACAGCTCTTGCGCAGGTCACTCCAGTACTGTGAGTTCATGGGCGCATTGCTCCTGTTGGATCCAGAAGACCCTGTTCACACCTGTGCTCTCAGACCTCTGGATCCTACAATTTTTGTCACCTCTTCCACTGCAGTCCCTGAGCTTTGTGAGTAGGTTGTGATATAGATAGTCCCTTTGTGGCTGAGGGCTCCGCAGTCACGTATTCCTCACAGCAGTTGTGAGTTTCTGCATCAATCTCCATCCACTGCATAGAAAATTTTCTCTGATGAGGACTGAGAGCTGAGCTATCTAGTCTGTATCTTAAGTATCCCTTAAAGGTCTATAACTCTCAAAGTTCACTACAAGAGCAGAATAGTTGGGGTGTGTGTGTGTGTGTGTGTGTGTGTGTGTGTGTGTGTGTGTGTAATTTATTTAATCATTTTACTTCAAAATAGTAGCAACAGCTGAATCACACCTGAGAGACTGAGAACCTGGCAGTTGCTTGGTCCTTGTGGCTGGGTGCTCAGCAGTCTGGGTAGTCCCATAGTAGCTGTCTCACAGTGGAGAGGCCGACAGGCTGGCAATTGTTCCAACTATGGGACTGGACGCTTGGCAGTCCCAATCTGACACTGAAACTCCAGACAGTTGAAATGCCGGGCAGTGGTGGTACATACCTTTAATCCCAGCACTCGGGAGGCAGAGGCAGGCGGATTTCTGAGTTCGAGGCCAAAGTGTTGAGTGGGCTGTTCCCTAAATAGAAAGACCAGTGTTGAGGATGGAGATCACAAGCCCAATACTCTACCGTCTTCAAGTGTTGTGAACTGTTTCCTCCAAGACTGAGTGCTTTGACTCCATCCTGCAAGGAAGATTCTCTACCAGGAAGGCAAACAATTTAAAATAGCTTCAGGAAGTCTTTGGAACTGATCAGATTTACTGGGCCTCCTCTAAGCAATAAAAGCAGCAAAGGGGACTCTGAGACAAGGCCGGATGCTCGGAAGAAGCAAAAGCCAGCCCAGCTGCCTGGAAAAGGTTTAGACCAACTGAGTCAGTGGGAAAGAACATGATCTAACTTGTTTAGGTGTCTTTAGACCGTGCAGTGTGCTCCAGGTTCCCAGATTTTGTGGGCTGTCGCTCATGCTGGGATGGGCTTTGGTGGTGCAGCTGTCTTTAAGTCATTTCTGCTCCTGTAAGTAAACCCTTTCCCATACTCCTGCAAGTAACTGTGCTAAAATTGAATGGTCCACCAAGTTGGGATTAGGTGGTACCCGTACTTTGGTTGTCATTGTTTCCCTACCTCAGTTGAGTAGACATGTGTGTTGCATTTTCCCAGGAAAAATTCTGTCACTGAACATCAAGTAACAAGGAAAAGTGGCAAGGGCATTAATAGTGACAATACCAAGAGAGTGGCTGGTTCTTAATCTGGTGGCATCCACTCCAATGGGGTTTTGTGTAGCATCCACAGGGACAGGGTCTACAGTCTTTCTCTAAGTTCCAAGAAGGATTTTAGATTTGTGGGACTGCCAGGAAGCAGTGGTCCAGGGGGATTTTGAAAAGATCCCTCAGACTGCAATATAGATACTAGAGGGGGCTCTTGTAGAGAATTGGATTAGAAGTTATTCAAGCGTGCCCTCAGTGCAAAGTGCATTCTGGGTCCACCTCAGACCTGCTGCCTTGGCAGCCATAGGCATGAGGTTCTGAAAGAGTATTCTAGTAAATTCCACCAGGGATTTGGCTGTAGGCTGAAGTCTAAGGAAAGAGCGTGGTCCCTGGCTTAGAGCAGCCGAGAGGGAGTAGATGCAACTGTTGAACAATGGAGCCAGGGTGGAGGAGTGGGGTTGAGGAAGTGAGAGAAGACAGATTTCTGGGAAGAAGAGAGAGCAGATGGTCTGCAGGGCAAGGGCAAAGACTCAGTTTGTTTGTGGCACAGAGCCAAGAGGTCAGCCGGAAAGTGGAGCTCTGGGTCAGAGCCACATCCTGCCATGGCTCCCAGCTGAGGCCTAAAGTGGGCTTCTGAAGGAAAGCTACTGTGGGCCACAGTAATAATGACATGGATGTCCCCAAACACTACCGCTGTGTATCATAGCACCTCTAAGGTGCTTTGAGAGCAAAGAAAGAAGATTAGCTGTTGGGATCTGCCCAGGACCTCCAAGACCAAGTTCTCAGCGCATACCTTAGAGGTATATTTACCCCAGGGGGACAAAGGGCAGGAATAAGAGACAAACAGGATGGCCAGGCAGTGGTGGCACACACCTTTAATCCTAGCACTTGGGAGGCAGAAGCAGGTGGATCTCTGAGTTCGAGGCCAGCCTGGTCTACAGAGTGAGTTCCAGGACAGCCAGGGCTACACAGAGAAATCCTGTCTTGAAAAACAAAAATAATAACAAAAAAAAAAAAAAAAAAGAGAGAAAGAGAAAGAGAGAAACAGGAAATAGAGGATGGGGGAGAAGGGACAAGGGAAGGGGGGAAGGGGTATTTGTCCTAGAGAGACAAAGGACTGCCTCAGGCTAGAGAGAAGACAGATGTGGGCCATAGACAAATGTCAGTTTATAAAGATAAAATGGGAAGCTCCATGTTAGGATGAATTATTTAATTTTGATTAGGCATGTTAATTAGGTGAGCCAAAGAGCTTTTGATTCAATACTTTGATAGCTGGACCTTGGTGGTCAGCCCCAGGAGAAGGAAGTGGCCAAATAAGGGGGCAGACCTTGGGGACCAGCTTTAGTTTTATAGTCTCATGGTTTTTAGCAAGGCGGAGAGAATGGGAGAGAAGGGCAAGGCCTGCCAGAGCCACGCTCCTGTGCTCGAGCTGCCCGGGAGGCCCTTCACTAGCTATGGGGTCACACCTGATTCCCAGCACCCAGGAAGCTGAGGCAGGAAGATTGCAGGTTCAGAGCCAACCTAGGCTCTACAGCAAGATCCTGCCTCAAACAAGCCAAAGGGGGAAAGAAAATAGAGAAAAAGAGGTTGAGGGAGGAGGGAAAATGGGCAGGGAAGATAAAAAAGAAAGAAGGAAGGGGAAAGAGACAAGGGAGGGAGGGAGGGAGGGAGGGAGGGAGGGAGGGAGGGAGAGGGGGACAGGAAGGGGGGAGATAACTTGTCTATAAAGTCCTCTCTTGGGAGCACTACAGTCTGAGTTTAACCCCCAGGACTCAGGCGACAAGTGGGGTGTGCTGGCATATGCTTATTAACCTGGAGATTAGGCCGGGGGACAGGAGGATCCCTACTTCCTTGGTCAGCCTAGTCTAAGCAGGGAGCGAGACCAGTGAGGCTCTGAGCATTGGTTTAAGCAAAGGTGGTCTTATAGAATGCAAAGGCATGACTCCTTCAAGCCAGGCTACCTGGTTTATCTTGGCCTACTATCCGAGAGTCAAGTACATTCCTGGCGCAGAACTGCGCACACCCACCCCAGTGGTTGTACTTACAGTGTGCTGGGAGACTATTCTAAGGAATTCGTGGCCAGGAAGACTGGGCAATTATGGTAGTCACCCTCAGGATGGCAAAAGTTAGGTCAGGACGGACTCCACAGTCCAGTGTGCCTTGGGGCAGGGTGAAAGATCGAAAAGCTGGGATTCCAAAGGCTTCATCCCCCAGGGGAAGCTGCTTCCTAGCAAGTCATTCACCTCTGACCTGGGATTTCAGCATCCGGTTTAAATGCTTCCAGAGTCAAATGAGCCACAGAGAATCAGAAACATCGTTAGTCCTCCTCAATCAGCCAGTATATGAGGCCGACTGAGAGTTCTTCCGGTCTCCAGCACCAACTCATGCTGGTGACAACGCATAAGAGGAATTCCAGCCCTTGGTAGGCTGAGATTACAAATTCTACACAGCCGAATCTCCCCCCCAACCCCCAACTGCCCACTGGCTACAATCAACTGTCATAGAAAGGCGAATTGCCCTTCCAAGTATTCTTCTCTCCAGTCCGACTTGAAATTCTCCGTATGAGATCTCTCCTTTAGCTGGAGTCTGTGTCCACAAAACCACAAGTACCTCTTGGGGAGTAATACTTTTTACAAAAGAAAACCCTAGCATTTCTTTATCACACACCACACACTGGTGTTCTGTCTCTACTCTCGCACAAGCCCCACAGGGATATCCCTGGCCTCCTTTCCCCAATCAGGAAAACAACACTCAAGAGCCAGAGGATTTGTCCACACGCACAGAGCTTGGGGACAGCAGGGACAGCCCCTGACTCTGTGCTGCTGATGTGGTCTCTGCTCCTGCAAGTGGCTGTGACAGACAAGGCTGGGATGGCCAGCTTAGGGTAAAGAGCTTAAGTAGGAACTAGGACATGGAGGCCTCCTGCAGAGCTAAGGACTGGCTCCAGCCAGCTGGACCAAGGCTTAAGAACTCTTCTTAGGGGTTTTTTTGCTCCTCCACAATTTTATCTCCAAGCGCCTTTGAAGAGACCCCAAGCCTCGACAACACTAATATTTACCGAGCCTTTGGCAGGGCCGGCTTCCTACAAGCTATGAAAAGAGAACAGGTCCTGAAAAAAACCTCAGAAGCAGGAAGCTCTTTCTGTCTCTTATACAACAGGAGTTCAGAGGCCAGACAGCCCTGGGGCTCTTCTCCAGGGGTCTCAGGACAGTCTACTTGCACATGAACATCATATGTCTGTGCACTTTGTTGCTGACAGGAGAGAAAGCAGAGGCATTTCAAGACTGTAGAACTGATGATACTCGTTTGTGACAAGAGACCAGCAGAGCTGGAAAGTAGCGTGTGCCCGTTATTTTACAAAACAGGCTCAACACCTCGGCCTCAGGGCCCAGGTCTGGACCTATACAGAGGACCCGAGCCCTTGCCCCTTGTAAGTGTCTGATTCTCCTTCTAAGAACTACCTCACACAGCTGGGTGTGGTGACCCGTACCTGTCACCTTAGCACTTGGGAAGAAGAGACAGGAGGATCATTGAGTTTGAGGCCAGCTCAGGCTACTTAGTGAGACCCTCACATCACCTCACAACTTGCCACAAAGCCACATAAGCCCCCAAAACATTGGCAGGTTCTGTGCAAGCATGGTGTTCCTTAAAGGCTATTCCTGACAAGCATTCTCTGCTGCTCCCTGTGAGGGACACTCTGTGGGGCCTTGTGTCCTGGTGGCAGCTTGGGGGTAAGGTCTACCTCTCTGCAGCACAATGTAAGGTTACCCTGACTCTAATGTGTTGCTGGGATGTATGGATGGAGGTAGGTCAAGGGGAGGAGGAAAAAGAGGAGAAGGAGGAGGAGGAGGAGGAGGAGGAGGAGGAGGAGGAGGAAGAAGACGAGGAAGACGAAAAGGCAAGGAATGTCACCTGGCCTCCGAATGCTAATTCAGTGACAGAAGCTCTGGTCTTGGAGGAAAACTGTTAATTCCTCAGCAAACAGGCAGACTTTGCCAGTTTACTACATGTTGTGGTGGTTTGAGTGAGGATGGCCTGCCTAGGCTCATAGATTTGAATGCTTGGTCCCCAGCTCGTGGTACTGTTGGGGAAGGACTAGTAAGTGTGGCCTTGTTGGAGGAGGTGTGTCACTGAGGGTGGGCTTTAGGTTTAAACAAACAGACAGACAGAAAACCAGGTGTTCTCTCTCTGCCTGCAACTCGGGGATCAGATGTGAGCGCTCGGCTACTGCTCCAGCCCCTGTCTGCCTGCCTCCGAGCTCCTGGCCTTGGTGGTCATAGACTAACTCTCCGAAACTGTAAGGAGTCCCCCAAGTAAACGCTTTCTTTCTGCTCTAAGTTGCCTTTGCCATGGTGTTTCCTCACAGCAGGAGAACAGTATCTAAGACATGTTGTCGATGTTACTGGCATTTTTTCATTTTAATTTTTTAAGGATTTTTAAGTTTTGCATGCATTAGCGTTTTGCCTGCATGTATGTCTGTGTGAGGGTATTGGATCCCCTGGAACTGAACTAACAAACAGATGTGAGCTGCCATGTGGATGCTGGGGATTGAACCTGGGTCTTCTGGAAGAGAGGCTGGTGATTTTAACTGCGGAGCCATCCCTCCAGACCCTTAATTTTATTTTTAATTGATAATATAGTTGAACATATGTATGGGAGTACAGTGAAGTTTTTAAAGGCTACATTTATTTGTTGTCTGGATGTAGTGTGCCAGCGGCAGAGGAGGACTTACAAGAACCTTTTTTCCTTCCACTAGATTCAGGTCCTCCAGGCGGGCAGCAAGCTGCTTTTCTCTGAGCTGTCTCCCCAGCCTAGTACGATGTTGTAATAGGTGGGTAACAGCCTGCACTGGCCAGACCATATTAGCCTGTCCATCACCTGAAACACTGACCATTTCTTTAAGTTGGGGACATTCGCAGGGCAGTGGTGGCGCACGCCTTTAATGCCAGCACTTGGGAGGCAGAGGCAAGCGGATTTCTGAGTTCGAGGCCAGCCTGGTCTACAGAGTGAGTTCCAGGACAGCCAGGGCTTCACAGAGAAGCCCTGTCTCGAAAAACCAAAAAAAAAAAAAAAAAGGTTGGGGTTATTCGAAGTCCTTTCTTGAGAGTTGGGGTAAACTGTGGGTTTAGCATATATGAGGCCCTCAGTTCACATAAATAAATAAATAAATAAGGTTTTTTTTTCTAGGTCTTTAGAAGAATTGCTTTGTGTCTGGTCCCGTAGGTGACCCTGTGAGGCTGCTCTGGCTTAGCGTGTGACTAAAGCCGCTTGGTTCCTTGGCAGGCTGCACACTTTAGCTACCAGATGGTTAATTCCCTCTAGCTGTGTCTCTCTAGGCCAACTACTTAAACTGAGCCTGCATTTACTCCTTTGGGTAAGATGAACAGGACTTAAAAGGAGATGTAGCCTTCTGCCCTAGAAGCAGAGGGCGCAGAAACTGGAGGCAGCCGCTAAATCGCTTCACGGGCTGGGGCTAGCGCGCCCCCTGGAGGCCGGCCTCTGGAACCGGCTGCTTCCAAGACCAAGTCGTCTGTAAAGCTTCAGCCCACCCTAGGCTAGTGAACAGTGTGGAAAGTGGGGCTACTTAGAGCCTGTAAAGCCTTTGACATCCTTTTCTTGGGGGCCCAGGGAAGATCCTGCTGCCGTTCGCAGATCCTCAGGCTGCTGAACTGACCACCATTGGCTACGCCGGGAAACAAAACAACTTACTTGTTTAGCCGACATTTCCTGAATATCCAATCCACTGTGGGTCAGTCAGAGTGGGAGACTCTGAGAGACCCCTCGCCCACCTTTTTAAAATGTGCTCGTTCCTCATACTTACATGGCAAGTATTTTACAGGCTGAATCTATCTCTCCAGCCCAATAATGGGTTTTCAAAAGTTCTTCAAAACTAGGTGTGGTGGTACTCAACTTTAATCCCAGCACTCGGAAGACAGAGACATGAGAATCTCTGTGAGGTCAAGGTCATGCTGGTCTACATACAGAGGCCTTGACCAGGTCTACATAGTGAGATTGTTTCAAAAACAAAACAAAACAAAAATCAAACAAACAAAATACCAACTTGAGGTTACAAGTTCCTCATTTGGTGACACGGAGTAACATTAAAGCCAGCAGTCAAGAAGAGTTTCTCTCATGGTGTAGTGGGATCCAACACCCCAGAAGGCATGTCTTCCTATCATGTGGACCAAAGAATGGAGACCACATCTGTCTCGAGTGCCACACCTGAATCCAGTTCTGCACACCTCTTTTTTTGTCTGTTTGAGATTTTATTGCTGTTTTTGAGACAGGGTTTCTCTATGTAAACTTGCCCAGCCTGGAACTTTCGATATAGACTAAGCTGGCCTTACATTCACAGAGATCTGCCTCTGGCCCCACCCCCCAGTGCTGGAATTAAAAGCATGTACCACCACACTGGACACTATCCCCCCCCCCCTTTAATTCAAGCATGCCTGTTCTAACATTGGTCAGAATCAGAGAACCTAAGGCAACACCCAGCCAGGGGAAAAAAATGTTTATAGAAGACAAAAGGGGGAGTCCTGCATGGAAAGAGGCAGCAGCAGCTGGGGGGAGCACGGCCAAGCCAGAAGCCTGAAAAAGATGCTCAGGGCAGAAGAGACGTCCTGGCACCCACTGGAGGAGAAGACTGTACAAGCAGTACCAAGTGATGCGTAACTCACCACCAACTTATACAAGGCTACGTAGAGAGACAGTGTCTCAAAACAACAACAAAACTCCAGCAAAACTGAACACATACATCAAACCAGCTCCACAACTGTTCATTCAATGGCTGTGATTGAGGTGAGGATCGATTGTTATCCTCCCCTTGTCCACAGGCCTTGGGAGAGTAACAGGGCTGTCGGCCCTCTTGGGTTGCATACCTTGTAAGTAAGACAAAGTGAGACTCCAAGTCTACTTTTTTTTTTTTTTTTTTTGGTTTTTCGAGACAGGATTTCTCTGTGTAGCCCTGGCTGTCCTGGAATTCACTCTGTAGACCAGGCTGGTCTGAGTCTACTTTTATGTGAGGCAGAAGGAACAGTGAATTTGTGTCTTGGCTCACGTCTGCCTTTGATGCCCATCCTCCCATCTCTGACCCCTAGAAAGACTAAAATAATTAAGAGAAATTCTTGAAGAAAAATTTCTGTCATTACAGAAAGGTGAGCAATCCAAAAGGCTGTAGAAGAAACAAGGAATAATCAGCTCCAGGACTAGTCTCTGCTCCAATATATTTATTGATTTATATTGGGGGGGGGGGTGTATGCCTCTGTGAATGTGTGGAGGTCGGATTACAACGTGCAGGGGTCAGTTTGCTCCTTCCGCCATGTGGGTCCCCAGGCTCCAGATTATGCATGTGCCATGTGCCTGGATGAAGTGGGCATTAAGACTCCAAAGAAGGAGAACATTCTGAAAGATTGAGAAGAGAAAGGGAAGGGGACAAAAAGAGCACAAAAGTCAGACAATAAGGAAATTTTTTTTCTCTGTTTTTTTTGAGACAGGGTATAGCCCTGGCTGTCCTGGAACTCACTCTGTAGACCAGGCTGGCCTCGAACTCAGAAATCCGCCTGCTTCTGCCTCCCAAGTGCTGGGATTAAAGGTGTGCGCCACCACTGCCGGCTTAAGGAAAGGATTCTTAATTGTCATTATTTATTCGTTGTACACAGCACTGCCCCACGTGAAAGCACCTTCACACCTGCCCATACTACCCAGCGACTGTATTCCCCACTTGTCTTCTCTTCCCTCTTTCTCCAAAAGTGCCGGCCCTGTGTCCCCTGGGACAGTTTTGTTTCTGCTTCCATGTCATATGTACATGTGACTTTATATACCAACATAAAATCTAAGAACTACAAACGAGAGAAAACATTCCATGTTTGTGTTCCCCAGATGGGCTTCATTCACGGAACACGATGACCTCCAGCTGTACACAGTTACGTGAGATGAACTAACCCCATTCTCCTTGATGAGTCATGGATGTCCTTTGCATGTATCGACCGCTTTGGCTTTATTCTTTCCTCTGGTGCGGGCCTCTGTTGGTCCGTAGCCTGGCTGTTACGAACGGCGCTGCAGTAAACACTGGTGTGCAGGATATGGTACATGATGTGCCGACTCTGAGATCTTTGGCTATGGCTGCGCCATATAGTTTGGATTTTTGGGAAACCGCCATGATTTCCACAAGTGCTGGACTAGCGCCTGGGGCCATGTCTAAGGCTTCCTTTCCGTTCACGTTTTTGCCAGCGTCTGTTCTGCATTTCCTAATAACTGTCAATTCTGACTAGACGAAATGGAACCTCGATTTATTTTTATTTGCACAACTCTGATCATTCATGAGGTTGAACTTTTGTATGCATTCATATGTGTGCAGGTATACATATATGTCTGAGTATATGTGCACACACATGTGTGGCTGTGTAGAGGTCAGAAGTGGATACTGGGCTCCCTTCTTGTCCTATACCTATCACATTTTCTGAAATAGTGTCTCTCTCTGAAACTGGAGTCCACTGTTTGGCTGATGAGGGAACTCTTAGGATGATCCCATCTCTGTCCAACCCCTGAGGCTGGATATGCTGGAACTGGATTTTTACTGTGGCTTCTGAGAATCTGAACTTGTGCTTGTGTGGCAGGCACTTTACCTACTGAGCCATCTCCACAGCTCCCAGGATGCTTTGTTTTAAGACAACACTGATTATAATTTTCAAAATATTAAAGATAAAATTAGTATCAGCCTCTTTTTTTAAAAAAAAAAACTTTTTTGTTTTTAAGATTGATTTATTATATATACAGCGTTCTGCCTGCACGTATGCCTGCAGGCCAGAAGAGGGCACCAGATCGCATGATAGATGAGACACCCTGTGGTTGCTGGGAATTGAACTCAGAACCTCTGAGCCATCTCTCCAGCCTCCAGCCTCTATCTTTATATCTTTTTTACCTTCAAAAAACAGGCATGGTACAAAATACCCCCGGATGCGGAAGTTCTTAAATGCTTCCGTGCAGAGGCTGTACCGGGAAGTGTTTTGAATGAGAGGCTGTATGAAGTAGGATGGTCAAACACATCAGCAAAACGTGTTTGGCCTAGAATAGCGGAACTGAAATAAAAAGGGGACACATGCCAGTCATAGAGTTAAAGTATACATAGTAATAGTGCGTACATTGGAGATTAAATACAGAGATGTGAATATGCATTAAAACTTTGTACTTGTTACGGGAAGGCTTAGCTATCAATTTAAAGAAGGGATTATGCAACTCTAATTCAAGAATACATCAAAAAGATCATTTAGCACAATCGAGTTGGCTTTATACCAGAGACACATGGATGGTTCAATAAATCAATAAATGTTATGTTACATAAATGGCCTCAAGGACAGAAATATAGTCAGGAACAAAACAGGGATGATCATGTCCTCCCTTGTTCCGTGAAGCAGAGGTGTCAGCTGAACACCAAGACAAGAGATGCACATAAACAGGAGGCAGATAGTAAAGAAAGACGTCAAATCGTCCCGACAAGCAGTGATGTTATTCTCCACACAAGGCCCTGAAGACCTCACAGAAACCCCTTAGAGATGATGAACACTTTCAGAAAAGAGGCAGAGTTAAGTAATAAGCGTAAAGCTCAGTACCTGCTATACAGTGATAAAGCTCAGTACCTGCTATACAGTGATAAAGCTCAGTACCTGCTATACAGTGACAGTGACAAGCACAGTGAAAAGAAAAGCAGGGAAACCGTCCCAGTTGTAATAGCTTCAAAAAACAAAACAAAAACCACAAAAGAAAAGGAAAAACCCAACTTGGAATAAACCTAAGGAAATGAAAGACCTTTTAATTGTTTGTTTTGAGACAGGGTTTATATAATCCAGGCTGAACTCAGAGATCTAGCTGCCTCTGCTGCTCAAGTGCTGGGATTAAAGGTGTGTGCTCGCTAGCATACCCAGCCAGAAATGTCAGCGTTTTATTTTTTTAAAAAAGTCTTTAGAACACTGGAAATTGAGAAAGACAGTAGAAGATGGAAAGACTTCTCATGCTCATAGATCAGAAGAATTAATATTTGTTTTCCTCGTTCTTTTTTCTTCGAGAATTTCGTAGAATATATTTTGCTCACAGTCACACACCCCAGCCCCTCTCAGAGCTACCCTCTCCCCTGCCTGCCCAACTTTGTGCTGTTCCCCTACCCCCATTATGTCCAATCTATGTTTCCCAGATACTCTTGGATATTTGGCATTCCACCGGAGTGTGGTCAAGCTACTGTAGAGGTGATTCTCGATGAATGATACCCTGAGCTCAAACAGTATTCCACAGCAAAGAGCATCATTTCTTCTGCAGAGAACCTGCATCCAGTGTCCACCACACATTAGGATGAAGACATAAGTGTGGACTTCGCAGGGTCAATTTAAAGTCTATTAAGGTAGGAGGGGATGACCTTTACCTTTCTTTCCCCTGATTGGTTGGCTCTATCTCCAGGGTTATGGGTGCCTTTGTGATTGGTTAAGACTATGGGAAATTTTGGGGACTTCTGCTGATTAATTATACTTGGCTCAAGCTAGGTAGAGGGGCGGTTTCTACAGCTCCTGATTGGCTGCCTGTGAAGTTGACTCTAGCTAGGTGATGGAGCAGCTTCCTGATTGGCTGCCCGTGAGAGGTGTTTTTTTTTTTTATTTTTTTCTTCCTGGAATTGACTTGTTTTGGACTTTCCCAGTTCTGGGAAACAGAAACTTAGACCTAGTCTCCCAAACTGCCAGGTTGCAGCCTGTCGTGGAGTCAGCCTGGCTCTGGCTAACTCAGTCCTCTCACTACCTGTGGTCACATGTTAAGGACATTGTTTCTGTCTCCCAGCAGTTATCAGTTGTCAAAGCTCCTAGCTAGGAATGTGACTTCGTGCCTGATTCAACCTCTCCATGCTGGGATTTTGTCTGGCTCGATCACTGCTGTGAGTTCATACATGCGACTGCCCTGCTGTGTCCGGAAAACACTGCTTTCTAGTGATCACCTGCCACCTCTGGCTCTTCCAAACTTACCACCTCCTCTTTCACAGTGATCCCTGGGTCGAAGGGAAGGGGGTATTCCATTTAGAGCTGAGCAGTTTTGTGTTCTTGGTTTGCTTTTGTTTTTATGTTTGTTTGTTATTGTTTTGTTTTTGTGATAAGACTTCACCGTGTAGCTTTGGCTGGCCCGGAATGCCAGTGCAAAGCAGGGTGGCCTCAGAGTGAACAGAAACCTCCCGAGCCCTGGAACTAAAGGCATCCTCACCATGTCTGACCCACAGTTTCTTATTCTCTGAGCCTTGACCAGTGTGGGTCTGTGTGCTAATCACCATCTTCTGCAAAAAGGAGCTTTTCTGCTGAGGGTTGAGAGATGTACTAACACAGGTGTAAAAAGAAGTCATTTATACTTCTTCAATACTATGCCCATTGAGCAGAGTCATAGCAGTGAGTCCTCCCCTAGAGCCTAGGGCCTCTCAAGCCACAGGGTCTTGGTCCCAATAACAGTGCCAAGTATGGCTTCCAACTTGTACATAGATAGAGGAGTGCAAAACACCATCAAACTGGGTACTACTAAATCATCTCTCAGACAACAACAGTGGAAGCAGATAGCTGGAGTGTCTCCCATAACTCCCTGACAAAGAAGAGCATCCCCTTAGATGAGCTTCCAAGTGAATGAAGAAACTGCAACAGATAGAGGTGCCATTATCAAATAGGCATGCTCCACAGCAACTGGCTGGGGAAGCCAAAGCTAGAGTTCCTGTTGATCTTTCTATCTGTTGCTAAACTTCCCCTGGCTGCACTTCCAGCTTCCCTTTCCCACTGTAGGCATTTTAATACCATGGAATAAACAATGGTAATCTCCCTGGGAGCTAGTTCACTTTCTAGCTGGTCTCAAGGACACAGCATTTTAACTCTTTTGAGGTACTCTTCTCCCTGTCACGGAGTTTGGGGAGCCAGATTGTCCCCAGACAAGAGTCCTTGGAGGACACTTTGGGACAAACATGCTTGGAGGGGTCAGGGATCAATCCCACTTCCAGAGTCAGCTTCTCAGTGAGCTCAACCAACATCTGACAGTTTACTAATGTACATTATATGCCTCAGAGGAACAGGCAGAGAATGATAAAGGAGGACACCTGATGCTCCCTTCTGTCCTCCACGAAGTTGTGTGACACTATTCCTGGGCAGATAGATGCCAAGCATGTCTATTCACCCTAGATAGGGAACCAGTGATTGATCAAAGTAAGGATACCACCAAAGTCCAAATTGATTAACCAATGAGTTTGCTGTGGTTACTTACAGGAGTGTGGATGAGGGGTGTTCATAAGAAAAAAGGTCCATGGAGTTAATGCCATCTGCGAGCAGGGAGTCCCATCTGCGAGCAGGGAGTCTCGACTGAGGAAATGCCTTCATAAGGTACAGCTGTAGGTCGGCCATTTTCTTAATTAGTGATTAATGCGGGAGGGCCCTGA
Organism: Rhynchomys soricoides; assembly: GCA_019843965.1. Classification (NCBI taxonomy): domain Eukaryota; kingdom Metazoa; phylum Chordata; class Mammalia; order Rodentia; family Muridae; genus Rhynchomys; species Rhynchomys soricoides. The sequence goes on from JADRCH010000013.1 coordinate 4,175,330, forward strand.
CCATTGTGGGTGATGCCACCCTGGGCTGTAGTCCTTGGTTCTATAAGAGGCAGGCTAGGCAAGCATGAGGAGTAAGCCAGTGAGCAGCATCCCTCCATGGCCTCTGCATCAACTCCTGCCTCCGTGTCCCTGCCCTGTGTGAGTTCTTGTCTTGACTTCCTTTCATAATGAATTATGATGTGGAAGCATAAGCTGAATAAACCCATTCCTTTCCAACTTGCATTTGATCATGGAACTATAGAACCCCTAACTAAGACAGGAGCCGAGAGGCACCTCAGCGGTTTAGAATGCTTTTTGCCCTTCCAGAAGGCCTGAGTTTGGGTTCTAGCACCCATGGCAGGAGACACAATTGTCTGTAAGTCTGGATCTAGGGAGTCCAATGTCTGGCCTCTTGAAGCACCTGCAAGCATGTGCACATACACATAATTATACGAATGATTAAAAATAAGATTTTTTTTAGGGGCTGGAGAGATGGCTCAATGGTTAAGAGTACTGACTGCTCTTCCAAAGGTCCTGAGTTCAAATCCCAGCAACCACATGGTGGCTCACAACCATCCATAATGAAATCGGATGCCCTTTTCTGGTGTGTCTGAAAACAGCTACAGTGTACTTTACATAATAAATCTTTTTTTAAAAAGATTTTTTAAATACAGGGTCTCACTCTGTAGTCCTGGATGGCCTGGATGGCCTGGATGGCCTGGTCTTTTCTATATAGACTAGACTTGTCTTGAACTAGCAGAGATATGGCCGCCTCTCTGGAATTAAAGGTTTGCTCCACTGTGCCAACCCTAAAAATGAGATCAATTTTTAAAAGAAAAAAAAATCACATATACATACATATGCACATATGTGCATGAGTGTGTTTGTGAATGCTGTGTGTATGTGCATGTATGTGTGCATGCATATGTGAGTGTGTGTTTGTGCTAGAGAACATGAAAGGCTGCCTGTGGTCAAAATGTAATGTTGGCACTTTTTTTTTCTCTCTGCAGACATCTCTACTTCTTTCTGGTTTGTGCAGCCAAAGTGCAAGCAAGATCAATGGTACAAGTTTGCTTCACTTGTTTACACTAGGGAAGTTGCTAGGCAGCTGCTTACAGGTAACCCTGGCATATGGCCAGGCATGCCAAGGGCAGCTCACACCCAAGTGGAGAAGTTCCCAGGCCAGGAGCACCGATCCACCCCTGCTCTGGAATTTGTTTTGTTTTTAATGTAGGCAAAATGTCACAGGGAGAGAAAATATCAGTTCTCCCAAATTTTTCTCTCTTCTGAATAAAAGTTCAGTTACACCACTGAGCAGTTTCTCCAGGAAGATTTGCTTTCTCTTGTGCTTGGAAATGTCTGCTGTAGGGACAATTGCTGCTACTGTTCAGGGTAGCTGTTCCCACCCTGGAAGCAAATCTGTTGTTTTCTCTGCTGAGCTCACCTCATGTTTTGCCTTGTGAGTACTGCTGTCCGAGACTGGACAGACGTCTGTGCTGTTCCCTGGGGGTTCCTTCAGGCAGAGGCTGATATGAAAGGCCCTTGCCCCTCAGGACAGTGCAAAGTACCCTTTGCTAGTACTGAATTTGATCCTGATGTTACCCATCAGGCTCCAAAAATGTTGATAAAAGGAAAGAAAAGAATTCAGACCTAAAAATGTGATTCTGAACCCAAATCTAAAAGAAGAAAATTTACAGCCGGACAATGGTGGCCCGCGCCTTTAATCCCAGCTCTTGGGAGGCAGAGGCAGGTGGATTTCTGAGTTTGAGGCCAGCCTGGTCTACAGAGTGAGTTCCAAGACAGCCAGGGCTATACAGAGAAACTCTGTCTCGAAAAACCAAAAGAGGAGAAGAAGAAGAAGAAGAAGAAGAAGAAGAAGAAGAAGAAGAAGAAG
>JADRCH010000013.1:4177212-4193535 GCA_019843965.1 Rhynchomys soricoides
AGAAGAAGAAGAAGAAGAAGAAGAAGAAGAAGAAGAAGAAGAAGAAGAAGAAGAAGAAGAAGAAGAAGAAGAAGAAAATTTATCACTACATTGGCAGTCCTCAAAGGAAAGATATGCAAATGACTTAGGGGAGGGGAGAGGCTTCCCTAAGAAACAACTCATGAGCACCAATATGTCAGTCTTGTCATACTTCAAAACAACCAGATAGTCCTTACCATTAGGAAATACCATTCCATCATGAACAAAGCCTTGGAAATGGTCTAAAGATTACATTTCTCATGACTGCAGAGATGGCTGTGCAGTTAAGAGCACTGGCTGTTTTTCCAGAAGACCCTGGTTAGATTCCCCCACCCACACAATGCTTCACAAACATTTGTACCTCCAGTCCCCACACATATAACACCCTCTTCTGGCTTCCGTGGCAGCAGGTATGCATGTGGTATAGCAATACATATAGGCACAAAACACCTACACACAATAAGTATATAAATAATTTTAAAAAGATTACAGCTCTCATCTTGCTATTGTTTAGCTCCATCCAAGGCCCAGAAGAAGTATCCCTTGCTACAGCAGAAGAAATGCTCTGAGCTAAGTAGTAGCCTTCCATGGTTGGCCAGCATGACAATACAGCCTTGACCATCGATGTATCTTCATAGGGATGGGAGCTTAGAGCAGCAGAAGGAGCAGCAGCCCAGGTCAGCAAATGAGAGGAGGGTGCTTCCACTTTAAGGACAGCTTGGCCTACAGAGTTCAGAGTTACAGAGGTGGTCTGTAAGCCATTATGGTATTCCCAAGAGTGAGGGCAAGGGAATTTGCCTGGTCTGTAAAAGGAAACAGCCAGGTCAAGTAGCCACACACCTGGCACAACCACAGTGGACAATCCTGGCCTCTGCTCCAGTTAAAGACCAGAGGCCCCCAAGTTCCCAAGAGGAACCTGGGCCCCCTAGCGAAGGCCTCTACTACTCTCCACAAGGCTAGGATCATGAGTTCAGAATCCAGGGGAAGTAGGACCAGCTTTTCCTGCTATGTATCCAATAACACACTTACAAAGGATTTTCACTTCTTCCCTTGGCAACCTTGAGCACTATCAAGTGTTAGTTTCCAGTGAGAAAATCTCTCCACTATGGTTCAATTAAAATGGAATTCGGGATGGCTACGTAATCATTGAGGCTCTGTGATGGTTTGAATATGCTTGGCCCAGGGAGTGGCACTGTTAAGAGGTGTGGCCTTGGAGTAGGTGTGGTCTTGTTGGAAGAAGTGTGTCACCGTGGGGGTGGGTAATGAGACCCTCCTCTTAACCACGTGGGAGCCAGTCTTTGTCTAGCAGCCTTCAGATGAAGATGTAGAACTCTCAGCTCCTCCTGCACCATGCCTGCCTGGATGCTGCCATGCCCCCATCTTGATGGTAATGGACCTCTAAACCTGTAAGCCAGACCCAATTAAATGTTGTCCTTATAAAGTTGCCTTGGTCATAGTGTCTGTTCACATCAATAAAACCCTAATTAAGACAGGCTCCTTGTACTATTGAACCAGTAGGCATAAAGGATTGGCTGGACTGATTATCTTAGTCACCAAAGGGAAATGTGTACAAAGAATAGTATGTCTTTCTTGGGTACCTTTTAATATTCTTATGCCCAGTGGCCATGATAGAAGCAAGCAAGCAAAACCTCAAGGACAGAGTCCTTGGTCCTTTTAGAGAGCAAAGGGCAGGGGAAATACAAAGTGGGTAATAAAAAGGAAGGAGCTACAGACAGAAATAATGGTCTCGTGGCCAACTAAAGAGATAATGAAGCAGGGGCTGGAGAGATGGCACAGCGGTTAAGAGCACTGGCTTCTTTTCCAGAGGGCCTGAGTTCAATTCCGAGCACCCACATGGTGGCTCACAACCACCTATAATAGGATATAATGCCCTCTTCTGTCATGCAGGCATGATGCAAATAGAGCACCCATATACATAAAACACATACACAAATAAATGAATCTAAAAAGAAATGAAGGCATGTCTACGTCTGCATGTTTTCTCTTTGCTTGGTATAAATATTCTGCAGTGCAGGTGAGAAGACCAGGGCCGATGTTGGGTGTCTTCCTCAATCACTATCCATCTTTATTTTTTGAGATGTCTTTTAGTGAATATGAAGCTCACTGATTCAGCCAAATGGTTGGCCAATAAACCTCAGGGTTTCTGCTTCAGGGATCCAACTGTCACCACTCCATCTAAACATCCTGTCCTTTGGTCTTTATCTAGGATAAAAGGTCTTCATCCACACAAAACACTGGTGTCACCAGTGATAGAAAGGTTGGGGCTCCCATCTCCTCAGGCCTTACTTACAGAAGTGGGAATGTACTGTTAAATTTCCACTGTTGTGACAGAACACCCAACCAAGGCAACTTAAGGAGAGAAGGCTTGTTTTGGCTCACATTTGATGCATGCTGGCATAATGGGTAAGTCGTAGTGTCAGGCTGTCTTAGTCAGGGTTTCTGTTCCTGCACAAACATCATGACCAAGAAGCAAGTTGGGGAGAAAAGAGTTTATTCAGCTTACACTTCCACGTTGCTGTTCATCACCAAAGGAAGTCAGGACGGGAACTCAAACAGGTCAGGAAGCAGGAGCTGATGCAGAGGCCATGGAGGGATGTAACTTACTGGCTTGCTTCTCCTGGTGTGCTCAGCTTGCTTTCTTATAGAACCCAAGACTACCAGCCGAGGGATGGCACAGACCACAAGGGGCCCATCCACCCTTGATCACTAATTGAGAAAATTCCTTACAGCTGGATCTCATGGAGGCACTTCCTCAAGGGAAGCTCCTTTCTCTGTGATAACTCCAGCTTGTGTCAAGTTGACACAAAACCAGCCAGCACACAGGCACATGAGGTATCTGATCACATGGTCAGAAAGAACAAAGCAGTGAACCCTGCGTTCTGCTTACTTGCCTTTTTACACGTCACAAGACTCACCTCCCTGAGGCTGGCTACATTCAGGATGGATCTTCCTTCTTCAGTAACACCCTTCCGGGGGTGTAACGCTCTTACAGAGTGTTACAGAGGTGTATTTCCATGTACTCTAAAGCAAGTCGAGCTGACAAGGAATGGTTGCCATCACAAGTACTATGGCATTTTTCTTTTTGAAAGATCTAATTGTTATCCTTATTTTACATATGTGTTTCACTTACATGTATGTATGTGCACTGTGAGCATGCCTGGTACCTGCAGAACCAGAAGAGGGAGCCAGATACCCTACAGCAGGACTTAAGGATGTCTGTAAGGAGCCACATGGTTGCTGGGAACTGAACCCTGGTCTGCTTTAAGAATAGAGAGTGCTTTTAACTGTGGAGCCATCTCTCTAGTCCTCTAAGTAGTTCAAGTGTATGTCATGTGCATGCATATATATGTTGTGCATTCATATGTGTGTGGAGGGCTGGCTTAACACAGAGAGACTTCCTCAATCACTGTCACCTTATCTGTTGAATGTCTCTCTGTTGAACCTAGAGCTTGCTAATATGGCTTATGTAGCCAGCCAGCCTGCTCTGGGGATCACCTATCTCTGCCTTCCAAACAAGTGCTGGAATTGAAGTCTGCCATCTCACCTGCATGTCTGTGGGTGCTGGGGATCTGCTGACATGCTGACACCCCCACTACTGCATTCCCTGTGGTGAGGCACACCACGTCTCATACCACAGCAAAGCAGGACAGACAGGAGTCTCAGCCTGCAGCCCACAGTGGCACTAACATGCTTGTGACTCCCTTGTGACACAAACACCTCCTGTTAAGCAATCATCTCTCAGGACCTCGGCACTGTGGATTAAACTTGAGAAGAATAAAAACACTTAAACTCTGATAAGTTAAACTGTGCCATCATAAAAATAGAGTTTACACAGTGAAAATGGGACAGATGAGTTGGTTATGTGCATTAAGAGGAGGAATTGAATACACGGGGTGTTGGCAAGGATGCCAGACCAGATAGTGTTTGTCTTAGGGCGAGATAGAATGTGAACATCAACAGCTTTTGAGGCACTGGTTATATTCTACTTTGAACTGTGTCGTGGTTAGGTGTGTGTATGTGCTGTGTGATCATTAATACCATTAGGCTGTTTACCACTAGAGTCTCTGCAGCCTCCATGGTCAGGGGGTGACATTTGAGGGAGGTAAAAATGCAGTCTGGTTCAACATGGCTCAGTAGCTGGGCTCACACTTCTGGAGTCTGACTCTACGTAGTTTGTTTGAGGCATGGTCGAGCACAGCACAATTTGGTGAAAACTTATTCTGATGATAATTAACTCAATCTCACATTCACATTCGTACATAAATTTCTTTGAGGAACAAAGTAAGCTGAACACATATCAGACAAGACTACATCAAATCTGTAAAGTCCGTAAAGGTGGGTTCTGTAGAGTGAGGAAAAACAAAGCTATGATGAGGGTTTAGGGGAGGGTCTGGTGCTGGAGCCATGTCTAGCCATAAAGGTCACCAGGCTACTAAAGATGTCTGCTCCCAGTCTTCTGGGTGAATAGTGTGTTCCTTCTATTGGTACAATCCAGAGTCTTTTTTGGGGGGGAGGATTCAAGATGGGGTTTCTCTGTGTAGCCCTGGCTGTCCTGGAACTCACTCTGTAGACCAGGCTGGCCTTGAACTCAGAAATCCACCTGCCTCTGCCTCCCGAGTGCTGGGATTAAAGGTGTGCGCCACCACTGCCCAGCAACAATCCAGAGTCTTAACAGTCCAGGTTTTCCTAGTACACACAGACTTTTAAGTCTCCTACAGTTTACCTTTTAAGATTGAGGTTAAATTGATAGGATATGAACTAACAGTCTGCCTTTTGAAAGTGGACAATGTGTGAAGGCACCGCCCCTATTTACTTCCAAAATATTTCCATCCTCCCACCAGGATACCCTTCCCATCGAGCAGTCTTTCATCCCGCACTGTTCTACAATAGGATTCCATTTCAATCAAAATGATGGATGATTAACTTGGTAGGCTTTTATAGTTCAAATACATTCATATGTGAGTTTTCTCTGGAAATATTCAACTGGTTAGATTCAGCAAGAAAAAGCAAATGCAAAGGTTGAGGGTGTGCCTCAGAACGAACAAGAAAGGCTGGAGGAGAGGAAGGCATTTATGAGAGTCACGTGGCTTTTCTTGGGGAAACACAAAGCTAACCTGTTTACTCCAGCTAGAGCACTGACAACAGACCAGAGAAGACAGTCCACACTCACGAGCTTGTGAACTAGTAGGTTTATTGAATTTACTTACAGGAGCATTAGTGAGGAGTCATAGCATAGGTGACTCAAAGGTAACTACATCCCCAAAATTAATTCAGAGGAAGCAGCTACATAGCAATAAGGGATCAGCTACAACAGTGGCCAGGCAGGAGAAAGCCATGAAACCAGGAGCAGACTGATAGGAGACAAGCCAAGGCAGGAGCAGGGAACTGTAGCTCTCAAGGTCAAACAGGTGTGATCGATCCTTCTGAACAAGAGCTAGGATGCCCAAAGATTTCGGAGGACAGAACAGGAGCTGAGGAGACAGGAAGCTAGGAAATTTGGGGGAGGGAAAGGAGAGACGATCCATTCAAAAGAAAAACACTGAGACGAATCTGCGTCGGGTATGAGACGTATTAAGAGATTGCTAGCCTCACGGAGACAAGGCAGGGACAAGAGGCCTCAGCAGACAAGCTAGGGGCCTCCTCCTGCCAAAAGTTTCTGAGGGATGGAAGGATCCCTCGACCCTCTGTTGGAATAATGGAAATATCTTTGAATGAGATAGAGGTCACAGTTGCACACAGTGTGGTTGAAGCGACGGAAAGATTATAAGTTACCTGAGTCCTTTGTTTTTATTAAGTTTCTCAGTTACCAAGATATTAACACCACCATTCTTACCAGGGCTTTTAAGATTTTTTTTTTTTGGGGACACTGAAATGTGCTTTGAGATTATGAGTGGTGATGCACACCTTTAATCCTAGCACTCAGGAGGCAGAGGCAGAAGGATCTCTATGAGGTCAAGACCAGCCTGGTTTACATAGTAAGTTTCAGGATAGCCAAGGCTACACAGTGAAACCATGTGGGGCTTTTGTTGTTGTTTTAGTGCTTTGAGAATCATATGTAGTAGAATCATATGTAGAGAATCGAAACATGGCGAACATCCAAAACTCACGGATAACAAAGCAACCCAATTAAAACAAGGAACAAAGGATTTGAATAAATGGGTAGACATCATTACTCCTTAGGAAATTGCAAACTAAAGCTGTAAGGTGATGTGGTGTGTGCCAATTCCTGGAAAGACATGAATAGACATCTATTCACTCCAGGTATGGTACCAACTATAGGCCAAAATTATTCCACAGAAGTGCAAATAGAACCAATGAGTCATCAAAGCATGGTGACTTATGGGTCACTTATGCAAAACAGTGTTATCACCACAAAGTTCCATCCTAGCACGGATGATGTCCTCATGCCAGCTGATCATGGAGTCCTTCACCCATTCGGTTAGTTGGCACCTTTTACATATTCTATGATCTCCCAAGACCAGAACAGCTAGAGGCAGGAGGGAGGTGGTAGATGGATTGCAAATGAGAATCTAGTGAGTTCTCTCTGCTCTGCTAGGCAGCATTACCAGCCTGTGTTAGTTTGCTTTTGTATTGCTATGATAAACACAGTGACCAAAAGCAACCTGGGGAGGAAAGGGTTTATTATCCTGATCACAGCTCATCACAGAGAGAAGACAGGTCAGGAGCTCAAGGCAGGAACCTGGAGGCAGAGACTAAAGCATAAGCCATGGAGGAGCACTTATTGGTTTGCTCCACGGCTCATTCAGTTTGCTTTCTTTTATCTGCCCAGAAGTGGTAGCACCCATAATTGGCTGGACCTCATGCTGAAATCATTAATTTAAAAAAAAAAAATGTCCTACAGGCATACACAGGCCAATCTGGTGGAGGCATTTCTTGAGTTAAGGCTCCTTGTCCCCAATGACCATGGCTCATGTACAGTTGATGACTGACCAGCCAAGTCCCATTATGATCACCACAGACCTCTCTATCAACTGCTGCTTGTCCTGTTTCCATGACTCTAATAAAATGGCTAAGACCGACAAAAGCCACCTAGGAAAGGCTATGACAAGTAAGTGAGTTTCCTAGAGATGGCCTATCATTTTGCATGACTGCAATAGTTGCACTCTGGAGAGGCATGGCCTCAGAGACTTTGTCCCAGAATTGCTTCTCGCTGACAACATGCCTTTCTTGTCACTATAGCTTAATGATTTCTGAGCATCAGCCCACCCCAGTGGGCAAATTTCCTGCAGATCAACTTGAAGATGAACTTTCATGAGTTAATTCTGTTTAGATGAATTAATAACTTTATAGTATTCCTGATTAGATTCAAACAATTTTAGAAAGAAAGTTTAAGGAGATGGTTTTAGTTGTTTTGACAGAAAGATGTAATAAAGTTAGAATCAAGAATAGAATGTGCCTGCTCCTCATAGAATAGTAAGTAAAGGCTGCATTATAAGAAATACAGTGAGCTTTCATAAATTATACTAAGAAGAGAAATAGGCTTGGGACAGATTTGTTATCAAGGAAAAACATTCATTCTAGGTCAGGTCCAAGGGTGAGGTCACAGGTGTGAACCATGATAAAGCAAGGCCATGTGAAACTGTTGCTTTGAACTTATAATGAGCTTACAGAATGAAACACTGCTTTGAATTTACTATTTACATCCTTCAGTAAATCCCTTTTGTGTGGCATTCCATCTATGAGGTAATTTTGTAAAGAATTTTTGTCTAAGAAGGTAAAAAATGGGCTGAGAGAAAAAAATAAAGTGTACCAGTTGGGGCTCTGCTCCATCTACCAAATATATATAATGTCTATATGTATTAACATACATACATATGTAGATATATGTGTATGTATATAAGTATTCATTCTCATATCATACGTCACACAGTAAATATTCCTGTATGCACGTATGTGGTTTGCAAAATCAAGACAAGTTGGGCAGGCTGTAGCAGAGTTTGGAAGTTCCAGAAGTGGGCTGAAGGAAAGCCTGCATTAACAAGATAATGAGGGAGGCCAGGCCAGGAGAGAGGCAGGCTAGGGGACAGAGGAAGCTGCTTGCTAGAGTACCTGGAGCTGTAAAATACAGCTGTGGAGTGAAGGCTGGGGCCTGAGACCAGAAACCGTCTAATTAGGACCAGAAGGGCAGACAGGGCACTAGAATCAGCTGCAGCCACACCAAGGGGCCAATGTGGGCAGAGCTCTAGGGATAGCTGGAGAGTCCTCTGCCTGGTACCTGACACACACACCAGGCATCAGGTGGCAGGTTGGTGTTGGGCTATGCAATTTCAGTGCCAGGTGCCCACCATTTTATGAGGTCCCAGATAAGGAAGCTGCACCCCTTTCTTTGTGGGTATGTCTGATGAGTTAGTTCTTGGGCCTGGTTTCCATGATAAGGCTTTAATACTTCCACGTGCCCCTACAGTCTCCCCCAACCCCATAAACCACAAGGTGGATCCCTATTTACTTCCATGAATTAGTTTTTTATTAGTTTGTGCTCATGAATGATGCCGAACACGTGGTACAGTTTCTGTGTCCACCCAGGGGCTGCAGTCACCCTTTTCCCTCAGAGCAGAGTCAAAAGCTCTTTGTAAAATGGGGTCTCCCAGGGCAAGGCACAGCCTGAAACCCCACTGCTTTATACAGTATATTTTATTCAGTGAGTTGGAAAAGGGGCTAGCCTGATGGCAACACAGACTTCCTCCATTTAGGCCGAGCAGTGGTGGCTCACACCTTTAATCCCAGCACTCAGGAGGCAGAGGCAGGCGGATTTCTGAGTTCGAGGCCAGCCTGGTCTACAGAGTGAGTTCCAGGACAGCCAGGGCTACACAGAGAAACCCTGTCTCGAAAAACAAAAAAAAACAAAAACAAAAACAAAAAGCAAACCAGAGTAAACATTGGGACAGTAGCTTGGTCAGGAGGGTGCGTGTCACGAAGCATGAGGACGCAAGCTTGGATCCCCAGCTCTCACATAAAAGATCTGAGCACGTCTGTGCGCATGTAATCCCAGCATCATGAAGGGCAAGGCAAAAGGACCCTGGAGCTCTCTGGCCTGGTCAGCTGAACTGGCAAGTCCAGGGTTAGAGAGAGACCCTGTCTTAAAACAAACAAATTAGAAATAGTCAAGTCAACACTGACCTCTGACTCTGCACTCATGCATACACACATGCATATGCACCTGTCTACACACACACGAACATGATCACTTTTATATATACAAAAGTATACACAATATGACTCCATTTATCTAATTTTATAAAAATTAAAGCTAATCAGGCAAGGAGCTAGCAGATCGATGGCTATAGGCAGACAAGTAAGGTTTTTTTCTATTATGTTTTTCTGAAGAATGGGTTTCATCTCCAGCACTGCATGAACTAGGTGTGGTCTTCAACACCTGCAATCCTGGCACTTGGGAAGTGAAAGAAGAAAGATCAATAGTTTGAGGTTATTCTCAGCTACAGAGTGAGTACAAGTCCAGCCTGGGCTACCTGAAACCCAATCTCAAAATAAAAATATTACCATCAGACATCCAACCAGCATTCAAAGTTCAATGGTCTCACTTGTGGTTTTTCCACAGCTAACTTTTAAATATCAAGATTTGGGTTAGCGTGATGGTACACAACTGTAATCCCGGCACTCTGGAGGCTGAGATCAGGTTGCTGCTGCTAACTAGGCTCCATAGGGAAACCCCGTCACAAACAAGCAAATGAAACAACCACTGTCGCTGTAGAGTTGTAGACTCTCGAGGACCCGTGACTCCGCTTCTGCAACTCTCCTCTCTGTCTAGCTGCTTGCCTTGCTTATGGAGACATGTTCTGCCATGGAGTCTGCAGATCTTGTCTTTCCTCCCTGGCCAGGGGTGGAGGGTGACGGGTGTTTTCTTCAGCCTTTGAAATTTCCTATCAATTGGAACTGGGACAAAATTCAGGTTCAGCAGCTGTGGCAATAACTCACAGGTGGCTGATGTTTAAAGTAACTAATGTCACCCAGAGCTAATGTATCTGCGGGGACCCTCTCCTCCCTGGGCCGACTCTGGGAAGGCCACTGAAGCATGTCTCTGTGGAAATTCTAATGGAGAGGCTGCCCGTTCACCCTTCTAATTTAGTAAACTTTACTCCTCTGCTTGATGACTTAACTCTCATGAGTCTGAGACTCTGCAGCCCTTGCTTGCTCAGGCCTTTTCAGGTCTGTGAGCATGCTGGCAACATAACCACAGGTCATATGTCTGGGTAAAATGTACAAGAATAAGACTTAACCACAGGCAGCAAATGGCTGTGTCTTTTCCACCCCAGCTTTCCTGTCTCACTTCCTCTTGTGTTGGGTGGTAGTGGAGTGGTCATGGGAGATTTTGATGAAGGGAACCTCATCTGGGGAGGATTGTGTTACTCACCCTCTCGTGCTGTGACCACACACTTGGCAGAAACAAGAGGAAGACGGATTTACTGTGCTCATGCTTTCCCGGGTGATGACCCATCATGACAGTAAGGGTGTAGGGGATTCAGTGGCTCCCACTGTGGCTCCCACTGTGGCAGCTAGAAGGCAGAAGAGAGGAATGTAGGAAAGGGCTAAAGTGAGAAAGAGCCCCAAAGACACTGTGGTGGTTTGAACGTGCTTGGCCCATGGGAAGTGGAACTAATAGGAGGTGCGTCCTTGTTGGAGTAGGTGTGGGTCACTATGGCGTGGGTTTTGAGGTCAAGCTCTGCCCAGTGGGTATGAGAGCCTCTTCCCAGCTGCCTGGGAAGAGTCCTGTCTCCTGGCTACCTTTGGATAAAGATGTAGAACTCTGGGCTCCTCCAGCACCATGTCTGCCTGGATGTTGCCATGTTTCCTGCCATGATGATAATGAACTGAACCTCTGAAATTGTTAGCCAGCCCCAATTAAATGTTTTCCTTTATGAGAGTTGCCTTGGTCATGGTGTCTGTTCACAATGATGAAACCGTAAGACAGACATGCCCACAGGGATCCTCCTCTTCTGGCTAGACCTCAATCCTGCCTCTACCATTTTCTAAGAATGCTGCCATGTTATAAATCCATCAAGTAGTCCCTTATTTTGGTCAGAGCCTCCCGAGTGCTGGGATTAAAGGTGTGCACCACCACTGTCTGGCTCGGGTGTTTTATCACACTAAGGGAAAGCTAGCACAGGTTTCCAACCATTAGAAAATGTAAGTGTGCTGATAAGCTAGGAAGGTAATATTTCACCACAAATCCCAGAGTTTTTTCTTCTTGAAAACCACTTTTCAGAGCTAGGGGGTGTGGCTCAGTTGGTAGAGTTCTTGCCTAGATTGCACCAAGTCCTGAATTTAACCCCCACTACCAGTATGATTGCATAAAGCTATAATCCCAGCACTTGGGAGGTAAAAGCTTGAGAATCAGGAGTTCAAGGTCATCCTCAGCTACACAGTAAACTTGAGCTTAACCTGAAACATGAGACCCTGTCTCAAAACAAAACAAAATTCCCATTAATCGGCAGTGTCTTGAGAACTACAGAAATCACATCTTTCAGTGAACTGCAGATGCAAGTTGCAGGCCTGTTAGCTTTTCCTTCTCTTCCAAGAAAACTGAGGGCATCGGCAAAGATCCTCAGCATCTGATGGACCTGGCCTGTGTCTATAGGCATCTCTGGTTTTTTTCTCTCCCTGATCCAAACCAGCCTGTTTTGCTGGTGCAGTTACTAAAACTGCCTTGAATAACACCTTGCTTTGGCCTCTCTCCATTAACAGAATAGAGGATCCTTTTCTAGTTTACTACGGAAGCCCCTCCCATGCTCCTGGTTTCTTTAATTCCACCTACCACTCACTACTCTTTGACCAGGCTGATTTTATGTACTCCATCTCCTCCACTTGGAATATCCCCATTTTTTAACTGAAATTCTCTTTTTTATCTCGAGAGGTGGGGATTGGGGGGCAGAAAACCAAACTAATAAACATTTCTGTTTGTCCTTACACCACAAAACAATGAACCCCTCCTGGGTTGCTATGAGGTTTCTTTGTGTGTCGTTCTGTAGTGATCTCTCTCCATAAGACTCTTGTCACAAAGGATTTGTGAGTTTCTCGGAGCGAAGAGCCTCCTGTCTCATCCAACCGCCTGCAGGATCTGCCCGGTGCTTCACGGGAACCAGCATAAGGGTGGCCATGTGAAGTAGTGATAGGAATGAAGGCTTTCTTTCAAAAGCCACTGAGCCACAATTGCTCTTCTTAACCAAACTGAACTAAACAACTAAATTCCTATTACAGCCAGCACATCAAGGGCTTAAGACACGCACATGACACACCCTTATCCACTCATGGAGTCTGATTAGGTGCCAGTCAAGACACCATCCAAACTGGTCCAGGGAGAGATGGGAGAGGTTCAGTCACTAGAACCAACCAGGGAGCTTTCTGGAACCTCGGGTTTGCTGTGCTGCTTTCCAATGCACACTAATGTGTTCTGAGCCATCATATACATGAGTTTTCCCAAGAATGAGAAGAGCTCAAAGACTTTTTTGGTTGAGACAGGGTTTCACTGTGTGGCCCTGTGTGGCCTGGAACTTAGTGTGTATATCAGGTGGGGCTTGCATTCAGAGATCCACTTGCCTCTGCCTCCAGATCACTGGGATGAAAGACATGGGCCAACATGGCCTGCAGGAGTTAAAGGTTTATTGCTCTAGTAATTGACAGAGAGTTGGACAGATCCTAGTGTCCCAGACAAGGTGTGTTTTAGAAACCTCAAACTGGCAGGGTCTTAATGATGCTGAAGACTCCACTCCGCTCCCTCACTGGACTTAAAGCCTGACTTCCTGCAATTCCCAGGGTTCACACTACACTCTCCACACACTGGGAAAGGACCGGCAGGCTCCCGTTCCTCCCAGTTTTGACTTGGTGGTTAGAAGGGTTCCCGGGTTTCTGCTTCCAGATACTAGGTGTGATCTAAAGTGTTAGCTCTTCTTTACATGGACTTGCACGTGGGTTCTAGAGATTAAACCTAGGCCTTGCTTGTACCAGGAAAGTGTCCGATTACTTAAGCATAACCCTTAGCCAACAAGTCGTCTGTAGAGACCCAGAGAAAATAGTTTGCTTTGAATTAAATTGTGAGTTGTGCTTTAGGAACACAATTCAAGTTACCCAGAACATCCGCAGACAGCCAGAGGTAGAGAAATCTTTTTATTGAGGTCTTTTTAAACCTACTGTTCTGGCTAGTTTTATATTAACTTGACACAAGCTAGAGTTATCTGAAAGGAGGGAACCTCAATTGAGAAAAGGCCTCTCTAAGATCCAGCTGTAAGGCATTTTCTTAATTAGTGATTGATGGGGGAGGGCCCAGCCCATCATGGGTAGTATCATCCCATGGGTAGTGGTCTTGAGTTCTATAAGAAAGCAGGTTGAGCAAAGACATGGGGAGCAAGCCAGTACGAAGCACCTCTCGGGCTGAAGAGATGGCTCAGTGGTTAAGAGACTGACTGCTCTTCCAGAGGTCCTGAGTTCAATTCCCAGCAACCACATGGTGGCTCACAACCATCTGGAATGGAATCTGATGCCCTCTTCTGGTGTATCTGAAGTCAGCTACGGTGTACTCATATACATAAAATAAACAAATTAAAAAATAAAAAATAAATTTAAAAAAGAAGCACCTCTCCATGGCCTCTGCATCAGCTCCTGCCCATCAGTTCCTTCCCTTTTCCTGTTCTGACTCCCTTCAATGGTGGATAGCAATATGAAAGCCTCAGCTGAATAAACGCTTTCCTTTCCAACTTGCTTTTTGGCCATGGTGTTTTGTTGCAGCAATAGAAACCCTAAGACGCCCAGGAAATCTTTACAAGTTGCAGATATTATCACATCCTTAGAGATGGTAGAGGCTAGATGTCTTAAGGAAAGTTTTACCTCGTATTCCCTAAGGTCAGAGCAGAGCTTGAGGGTAACTGTCTACTGAACGAGGCTAATGTAGATCAAGATAACTGACTTCATTTTTAAAATATATTTTTTTACATTTATTATTTATTGTGTATGTACATTCATGCGCACATATGCACTAGTGCATGGTGTGTCTTGAGGTCCTTTTGGGAGGTGGTTCTCTCTCCTTCTGAGTCCCAGGGATTTAACTCAGGCCATCAGACTTGGTGGCTGGTGTCTTTACTTACTAAGGTATCTTGCCAGCCCAACTTTATTTGATCATTGCAACATTGTATCTGTCCACAATCACAATGCCCCTGTCAGCCGAGTCAGATGGTTTGCAGGCTCCTGAATGCAGATGTACCCTTCTACAGAACTTCCTTGTACAAACTCGCTTTTAAGGTGTTCTCTGAGGCTGGATCTTCACCCAGAGCAGAAGTTGATAAAGTAATTTAGGATCTCTTTTATGAATCCATCTTATGCCCACACCCAATGCCACCACCACCATATCCTGCTGCCAGTGTCTGATCTTTAAGAAGTCAGATCTCTGTCTGAAGGGATCAGGATCTTCCTAGCTCCCAGGGGATGGGGAGTTAAGAAACCACTGTGCTGTGGCCTCACAGTAGCCACTAAGTCTTGGCCCTAACCAGTACCTAGCTTCTCCATGGTCATTGTCACTTAAGCTATGTCAAACTAAATCACATGATGTGAAATTTCCTGCCAATGGGAAATTGATGCCAACAGGTATGAGCCCCATCCATCTGATGCTGAGGATCTTTGCCAGTGCCTTCAATTTGGGAAGAGAAGGAAAAACTAACAGGCCTCCAAAGTCATCAAAGATTGGTATTTCCCTTTTCCTGGGATTGTTGGGGGACTGCTCTGGACACTTCCTGGCCTCACCACCGCATCCTTCTTGTGGCTGTCTCTCTTACCTCACTATCTTTCCCTTCTCTCTCCTGATGAAGCTCCCCTGCAGGTTTTAAAGAGAAGCCTCTTTCCCTTTAAAGGCCTGCCACTGTGCTTTTTCCTGCCTAAATTTCCTCTCACCCATCTGGAGGTCCAGCCATGGCCTTCAGGCCCTTTTTCCTAATAAACCAATTTCTGAAAGGAATGATGCACCTTGCTGGTCCCCTCTGGGCCACTAACTGTCACTTTCTTACTCCTGCTACCATTAGGGTTAGCAGTATGTTCTGTTTTCTATCTCCTTGTAGTGCCAAGCCACAGTGGACACTTGAGAGATGCTCACTGGTCACTGTTCTCTTACAGATGTGCAGGCCTGCATGCAAGTGGAAACACTGCTGTTACTGCCCTGTGCTAAGTTCAGTGCATTTAACTGTCAAATGGAAGGAGCGGTCTACTGGAGAAAAAAAAAAAATTCTATTGAAAAATTCTATTGAGTATGGCCTTAAGTCTAGAATGATGCTGAAACAATGGAATATAGCCTCATAGCTCTAAGTGAGGTCATAATGTTCTGCCATCATGTGAGCAATGTGAGCACCTTGAGTTACGGGTAACCCACTCCTGAGAATGTGCAGATGGGCTGAGAGCTTGCCTAAGCTGCTCCCCCACCACCCTTCCCACATTCTGTGTCTGTTCGGATGTGATCTTTTACACAGTGGCATAGGATGAGCACACAGCATTCTGCTACACAGACAGAAACACCATGTCTGCAGGACTTCAAGGGGAGACATGAAATAATACTCGTTGAGTCTACCACAAGGGCCAGGTGGAACTCGGGGTGCAGCTTTAGGGCATGAACCTTGTCGTATGTGGTGAAGAGAGGTAGGGAGGAAGCCCCAAAGTACACAGGCAGGGCCAAGATATGGGCAGTACCCCAACACTTTCAAAGCCTGTGCTGCAATGGGGATGAGCTGGGAAAGGCTCTGCTGTGCTGGATGGGGGGGCTTCTGCTGTGGATAGTGTGAGTGAGTGAGTGGTGGAGTCAGGCTTCATCCATTTGTCAAGAGGAAAAGGAGAGAAGGCATAGTCAAGAGGGACTCAAGATTCTGCTCTACTGCTGTAAGCGTTGCAGCTCTGAAGGGAAAGGCTTCCCCTCCAGAAGCATTACAGCTCTGCTCCAGCTGCCACCGGGAAGGTTTCCCTAAGGCAAGTGTAACAGTTCTGTTCAGGTGGGGAGGAAGACATACCTTGGCAGACCAGAGGCAAGGAATACCAAAGTCACTACACAACAAACCTCACATAAGAGATTTTACTAGAGGAGAAAACCCAAGAGCGTGTCTGCCTCTGCTCCAGTGAGAGGCAGCAGGGAACTGAGCAGAAGACAGGGTTTATATAGGATTTCTTGGGGGTGGCCTGGGATTGGAGGGATTATGTGGTTTTACTTTGAAGCTCAGGAATTGGTAGGTTTTCCTGTTCAGGGATTGGTGGGTTTTCCTGTTCAGGGATTGGTGGGTTTTC
>JADRCH010000013.1:4193545-4244137 GCA_019843965.1 Rhynchomys soricoides
TGTTCAGGGATTGGTGGGTTTTCCTGTTCAGGGATTGGTGGGTTTTCTTTGCCTTTTATCCTACAACAGCCATCAAAAAATATTGCCATTTTGACTCCAGGACAGACATGTCTAGGTCATTGTTCTCCAGCTGCCTGCGGTGGGGCTGCTGGAGGAAACATGCACAGAGTTATACACATCACAAAGGCTAAGGCTGCCTCTGACCTTCCTCAGTGGAGCACGCTCACTGCACACAGGAAATGCTGATTCTATTTACTAAATGAAGAACCCGAAGGACATTTTACTGTGCAGCATTGGCAGTTGACGACCATCCTCTGAGAAGTCTCTGAAGTCATGTTATGTCTGTTGATCAGCCATCTTATCTTTCAAGTTACAATCAAACTGCCAGGAGCTTCCGCTATGCTTGTCAGTGTTTCTGGAGTGGCTCCAGAAGCTTCTCTGTGCTGGCATTTACATATATATATTCTTATATATATCTTACATACACACACACACACACACACACTCAAAGGAGAACCCTCCAAGACCAAAAATTAGAAAGACACTTTAGAGTTTGACTAGGAATTTGCCAGCTTATGGCAAACCTCTCCCAAAGATCAGTTTATTGGAAGAAACAGTCTAGAAGAGATTTTAACAATACAGATGTAGAAATATGTTATCATAAAATTAAAGCATATGGATTGTCAGATACTTCCAGATACCACACAGTCCAGCTGAAGTATGGGAACACAGATACAAAACCCAAACACATGCTCCTTATCTGCCTTCGGACCATCCCAGACGGAAAACAATCCACATTGCTACTGGGGTGGATAATTAGCTGTGATTTTTTTTCTGTACTTATAGAAAGACACCACACAGAGAATGCACAGAGAAGTGACTCACTTGGTCACTTTTGGCACTTGTATAGGATCAAGGATTCTTGTAATCATGTGTGATCGCAGATGGTCTTTCCTGCTCCCCCCTACCACTAACCCCCCCCCCCCCCCCGCTCCTGTGGCTTTATGAGGATTTTTTCCTTAGGTTTATGAGTCTTTCTTTCATGCTGTCAGTGTTAAAAAAGAAGATATTCCTAACTTTCTAGTGTCTCCTAGTAACTCCTGTAGTTGTTACAAATGGATTTATGTAATCACATAGCAAGGTAGGATGAACCTTAATGGTGTGGCAGATTAAATGCTTGTATTTATTTGATGAACATTGTAATTCCTGGAATTTGCTGTGTCACCTTGGTCAAGATACCCAAGTCCTCACTCAAGTTACGTTCTAAATAATAAAATAAAGGAAAGGACATGACTGCCCCTAAATAAAAGGGAGAGCAGAGCCAGAGGCAGGGGCATCTGGGACAGTCCAGAGTGGGCGTGGCTAGGCTGAGCTGGTGGGCCGTGTGGGGAGAGGAAGGGAAGAGAAAGGGGAGAGAGGGGAACAAGGC
This sequence comes from Rhynchomys soricoides, assembly GCA_019843965.1. Taxonomy (NCBI): domain Eukaryota; kingdom Metazoa; phylum Chordata; class Mammalia; order Rodentia; family Muridae; genus Rhynchomys; species Rhynchomys soricoides. Next base: position 4,194,975 of record JADRCH010000013.1, read on the forward strand.
ACAGCAGCCCGAAGGCCAAAGGTACAAAAGGAGTGTGTAACCAAAATGTCTGGATTGTATAGGGAAAAACCTCTGGAGGAAGGGCAGCCCAGCTACTAGGCTGGAGACTTCAGGGTAGGAGACCAGGTTTGCCAGCCATACCCTGTAAAAGGTAGGAAGTAAGATGTTGCAGGATGCTTGATCACGTTGTGAACCCCAAGATTATGAACTGAAAAAACGTTGTGTGGCTCAGCCTAGCATACACCTTTAGGGCTAGAGAGATGGCACAGCAATTAAGAACACTGACTACTCTTCCAGAGGTCCTGAGTTCAATTCCCGGTAACCACATGGTGGCTCACAACCATCCGTAGTGGGACCGGATGGCCTTTTCTGGTGTGTCTGAAGAGAGCAACAGTGAGCCAGGCAGTGGTGGCGCACGCCTTTAATCCCAGCACTTGGGAGGCAGAGGCAGGCGGATGTCTGAGTATGCGGCCAGCCTGGTCTACAGAATGAGTTCCAGGACAGCCAGCGCTACACAGAGAAAACCTGTCTCGAAAAACCAAAATTAATTAATAATTAATTTAAAAAAAAAAAAAAACCAGCGTGAAAACAGCGTGGAAAAGGAGTTTTTCTTCTGGGACATTGGTGGAGTAGGAAGGTCAGCTGGGAGCTTTCTCTGCCTCTCTGAGCTGGCAGGCTTTCACCACAGCGTCTGGCTCCTGAGTCTTCAGTGGTAAACTCAAATGATTGGAATTTTTGTTTTTAAAAACAACAGTGGAGGATGCTGGGAGAATTGGTGGCCAGGTCCACTTCAATATAGGCACTTTGTCCTGGGTTTGCAACTTTCCTAATTTGCAAAGATTCGGACAAACTCTCTGTAGCATGGCTTCTTGCTTCACAATTCAGTTTTAAAACTGCGTTTGAGGCTAGAAATGTGGTTCAGTGGTGGAGTATTTGCTTAGCATGCATGAGGCATGGATCCAGTCTCCAGCACTCTCAACAAAACAGCTGTCTTCCCCTAGTAGCCTTGGATGGAACAAGTCTAGTCCTTAACAGCATAAAAGTAACAGCAGATCTTCCGCCTCTAAACATTCCTTTGTATTGGGGGGGTTCTGGCGGCACATGAACATTGTTAGGTCTCAGCAACCCAGACAAATGCTGAGGTGCTTACTTACATATTAGGGTGGACGCTGTCTGTTCTCCCAGCAACCCTCAGAACCTGTGGCTCCTCCCAGCTCTTCTCACCCTGCCCCCTACCCTCAGCCACTCCCTCTCAGGTGCTGGGACTCTGCTGCCTTTTTCTTTGGCCTAATCCACAGAACTCAACCATTTTAGCTCTTGGCGGGTGCTCCTCTCTTCATCCCCCTCCCAGTCTCTCCTCTCGTGGTTCTGTTTAGTGTGCCGGCCATGTTCAGCCTGGACTCCTCTCTGCCTTTTTTCTCCCATATCCCTACAATAAAAACCTTCTCCACACTTTAGGAGTGGTCACTTCCTCCTCCTTTATTTCATTTTTAATTCAAACGTGTTTGAGTGCATGTGAAAGGCAGAGGTCAACCGTGGGTGTCATTCCTCGGACGCTATCCACCTAGGGCTTGTTGATCTGACTAAGCTGGCTAGTCTCAGAGGTCCTCCAGTCTGTGACTCCTCAGCGCTGGGATTACAGACACGAACTGCTCTCTCTTAAACATGAGTGCTAAAGACAGAAATCAGGTTCTCACGTTTGCATGGAGAGCGCTTCACTGGCAGATCTATTACCTCAACCGCTACACACTATTTTTTTGAGATAGGGTCTCACTATGTTGCTCCAATTGACCTGGACTTCACTATGTAGCCCAGGCTGGCTGATCTCACAGCAATCCACCCGCCTCTGCTTCCTGAGTGCTAGGATTAAAGATATATAGTAGCACACCCAGCTCTTTTTTATTCTTTTTATTTATTTGAAAGTGTATACAAGTAAGAACAGGTAGGTGCCCATGGAGACCAGAAGAGTGTTGGACCCCCTACAGCTGGAAATACAGGCCATTGTGAGTCACCCATCATGGGTGCTGAAAACTTAGCTTCCATGCCCCCAAGGGCAGTATGTGCTCTTAACCACTGAGCCATCTCTCCAGCCCCCAAATATATTCCTTCTTAAAGCCCAAGATTTGCCAATTGTTAGTTTCAGGAATTTGTTAAGCAAACTTTAAATTCACTCCTTTCATCAACATACACTATGATAGTGAATTTTGATTGTCAACTTGGAGTAAGAAACAATGAGGGTGTTGATGCAGCACATTGTTTGGTGTGTTATCCAGAGACTAGCAGAAGGGGAAGTGCCTTCCTGAATGGGGGGGACAACATCCCATGGGCTGGAGTCCTGGACTGAATGGAGAAAGGAAACCACCTGCTGAGCACCAGTATTCTCCTTTCTCTGTTTCCTGGCTCCCTGAAATGTGAGCGATCAATTTGTGCTCATATGGCATTGCCAAGAGCCTTCTTGCTCCCATACCTCCCTGCCGGGATGGAATGAACCCTCAAAGCCAAAATAAGCCCCTCCTCTCGTTTTTGCTTGATATTTGTCATAGCAACTAGAAAAGGTACTGATATACTCAGAGGTTCTCACAGATCTGCTCAGAATCTTTCTCAGTCTTGACACCAGAAAGAAGTGTCTCCCACTTCTTTCAATCACTTTTGATCCCCACCCCCACTCCCATCCCCGGATTTTCACTGGAAATGACATAAGGGAAGTCCAGAAAGAAAAAAGCAAGGAAATATGTTTTATGTTTTGTTGCCTAAACTATTTAGTAAGATTCTTAGCTTAGTTTACAATTTTTTTCCTAATTGTGTTCAATGGCTATTTTGGATGAGCATTACAAATTGTACTAGCAGCGTGGGGACCTCTCCTTGAAAGTCAGAACACATGGGAGACCATCACATGCTACTTCTACATTGCTCTGACCCAAATACTTACAATTAAAAAGGAAGAATTGTTTATTTGGGCTCATGGTTTTAGAGGGTTCTCTTCATCGTGGTAGAGGGGCATAGCCAGACAAAGGAGGATGGTTCACTCGTGGGGCAGGAAGCAGAGATGGGAGTGGGGTGGGTGGATGGGTGGGGGAATAGAAAGAGCCACAGCAAGGCACAGCCCCGTGACACTTCCTTGACCTACTTCTTCCAAACAGGCCACACCTCCTACTTCACCCATCCCAATAATAGTCATCATTTATGACTCCACCAGGTGATGAATTAATTCACTAGGTCAGAGGCCTTGTGATCTATTGTCTCTGGAAACAACCTCACAGATACTTCCACAGGTGTGCTTTGCCAATGTCCTAGGCATTTCTCAATTCAACCAAGATGACAAGACTAACCACATATTTATATTAATAGTTGTGACTATTGTTCCAAACACTCCACTTGTCACTTCTGTCTCTGCTCACAAGCTTACAACTCGAGCTAAGTCTACTTGCCTAAATAACTGGATCATCTTTAACTTCAAAACAGGATAAATTTTTTGTTTTATTTTTTTCAAGATAGTGTTTCCCTTGTCTATCCTGGAACTCATTCCATAGAGTAGGCTGGCCTCAAAATTCAGAGACCTGCCTACCTCTGCCTTCCAAGTGCTATGATTACAGGAATATGCCACCACTGCCCAGCTTCAAACAGGATAAATCTTTATTTTGGGGTGTGGGGGGTTGCTTTGTTTTGTTTTGTTTTTTTATTTTTTTTCTAGACAGGGTCTCTTTGTGTAGCCCTGGCTGTCCTGGAACTCACTCTGTAGACCAGGCTGGCCTCGAACTCAGAAATCCGCCTGCCTCTGCCTCCCGAGTGCTGGGATTAAAGGCGTGCGCCACCACTGCCCTGCTAGGACTTCTCCTATTAAGATTTATCCATGCCGGGCAGAAACCCTGTCTCGAAAAACCAAAAAAAAAAAAGAAGAAGTCCTGGTATAAATTGTTTCCTTAATTATTTTAGGACTTATCAAAAACCTGAATGAAACATGGTTTTTAGAAGACACTTAGCATGAGCTACGCCATCAAGGATTTTGGGATAGTCATTTTGCCTGTGCAGACACTGTGCATGCTTCTGTTGTATTCTGGACATTTTGCTGACAGAACAGGGCTGCTCCTACCTCAACTGACCCCTAGAGATAGGTAGCAGCACTTCCTGTCAGCGTCATGTACTTTCCATGCAAACTAACTAGAGGGCCTGCTTCCTGTATTAAGCTCTCTTTGTCCTGATCACCCTTTGACTAGGTAACAACTAGGGACAATGCTTATAGCCCAAGATGACTAACATTCAAATTAGCCAATCCTAATTTACCTCGCCCTGGGAAACCATATAAAAGCATTTCTCCTCCAATACACGCTTTTCCTTCATTCTCCCTGCCTTGAAGAGCTGGAGACTAGGTCTCTGAACTGCACACGTGCCTGTAAGCAACTGACCACAGACCTCCACCCCTATCCCTGCACTGTTACTTTTTCTGGAAGGGTTCTCTATTTTATGGATGGCCATCATTCCCTGATTTGTTCACCTTGCCGTGTACTTTGCTTTCATCATGCCCCTAACAGCCCTGTTAAAAACTAGATCCTCATGGTGGCACCAGAGGTGAACTCTAATTGGAGGCATCTGGGCTGTGAGGCAACTACCACTGTGAATGCATCAATGCTGTGAATGCATCAATAGGCAGTGGATGTGCCTATTCTACCCTCCCAACAGGTGATGAATCACCTGCAAGTCCCTTGTTAAGATACAGTCACTGACTTTGGGCTCTTCAGACCCCAAACATGTAAGAAGTAAGTGTTCATTATAAACTGCCCAGTGTTTCACTCTGGTATATCAGCATAAAATGGACTATGAAATCATACCTGAATGGTCATCCAGAAGCAGCATTGTCAGTAGTGAGCTGGTGGGAGCATCCTTCAGCTGAGACCTGTGACTATGCATCTTTCAACAGTGTATGTTGTTTCTGCCTACAGGTAGTCAAGAATAAACCTACCTCTTTGGTTTGTTCTTTTTGTTCAAATGACAAATCATCAGATGCCTGAGCACATCCATAATTGTCCTTCATGGAATACACTGTGCAAATCAGATCCCTGTATGGACCCTTTGATGTTTTATTTCTAGTTTCTCTCTTATAATAACTAGAACTTTGCAGTTCATTTTAGCCTCAGTTGCTCAGTGGGTTAAATATTTCCTTAGATTATTCCAAGTTCTTAATATTATTCACCTATTTGTAGATCAAGTAAGCAGAACTCCAGCAGCCTAGCAGCCTCTGCTAATCAGTGTCCTTAAAATGCAGTGTTGATGAGAATGGTCATTCTACAGGTGTCTTCCCTGGTATTCTTCCTTCCCAAGTCTAGAGATACACTGTTACTTGACATGCCAGTGACTAACTAACATGCTGGATCTTTTCCGTAAGTTGCCAGTTAACACATTGTGCCCTGTGAGGACAGGAGCGGGCGTCCACATTAGGTCTTAGGTTGTAGGTTATAGCTATTAAGTTCTCATTCTCGGGCTGCGGGTGTGGTTCCGTTGGTACAGGGTCTTCGCAAAGCTCTGGGTTTGATTCTCAGCATCATATAAACCAGGCATGTAGTGCAGGCAGGAAGACCAGAAGCTCAGGGCTGTATGTGCAGTTAGAGGGTGAGATTGAGGCCAGCATGGACTACATGAGACTGTCAAAAAAAGACAAAAATAAAAAAGCAGCATCATTCTTTAATGCACACATGCTTTTCTCTAGAGTCTGTCTGCTCTTTTATTTTTGTTTTGTGTTGAGCATATCTGTGTGTGTTGATGCATGGAGGACACAGGACAATTATTTTTGTTTTGTGTGAGCATATCTGTGTGTGTTGATGCATGGAGGACACAGGACAATTTCAGATCACCCTGCAGGAGGTATTCAACCTAGTTTTTGAGACAGGGTCTTGGCTAGGCTGCCTGGCTGGTGAGTTCCAGGAATCCATTAAAGATTACAAAGCTTTTTATGTGGGTCTAGGGATCAAATTCAGGTCCTGTGTGTGTAGCAGGCAGTGTACCGACTTAACTATCTTCTCAGCTCTTTACATTTATTAAGTTATTTTTCTAACTCAAAACAAGTGACTTAAAAAATTATCAGAGAAGAGATCATCTAATAAGTGAACCTATAATCTCACCCAAGATAAAATACTTTGGTGTAAGTTACTTCATACTATTTCCTATTCAAGAGGCTCTAGATTTAAAAAAAAAAAATCAGATTTTACATATTGATATTTAACTTGTATTTTCATAAACTAATATAACTTGGAAACTGTAGACATATTTATGGATAATTACACTTAGCAAAATTCTTTGAGGAAAGGTCATGCTATGGTAGTTTATGAAACACTGTGCATAGTTAACTGGTAAATTAACTTGTCATCACATATATGGAACTACAGATTAAATTCAACCAATCATGAAACAAGTTTTTCTTTAAAGTTCCATATTACTATGCTGTGTGATTTGTTTACACTGCTAATTATAGACAACATTCCATTTTCTGCTGTTATCGATTTTGTTCCGATTATTGAAAAACACTAAGTTGAAAGGGAATTTCATATCTGAATTAGCAGATGGCAGAACTTCAGTTGCTTCTACTATTGTTTTCACTCATTCATGTGAATAGCCAAGTCAGCTTTTAACAGTATCTGCTGCAGGTTGCATAAATAATGTCAATTAGTGTAAGTGGACCATATCTATGAAAAATAAAATTCTAGTTGGTCTTCATCCTACAATGTTACTGTATTATATATTAATAATGCCACATCCAATTTCACTCACATTTTTGGCTTCACTTCTGGCCTGTGGATAGACTTACAAGCAGAAGGAATGTAGAAATGGCTCAGCAGTTAAGAGAATGCTACTCTTGCAGAGGACCTAAGCCGGATTCCCAGCACCCATGCTGGTTGGCTCACTGCCTGTAACTCAGTTCTAGGTGATGTAGCGCCCTTCTCTGTCCTCCACAGGCACTGAATTCACATGCACACATGCACAGAAAAAAGAAAACAAACTGAGATCAAAAGTGAGAGAGAGAGAGAGAGAGAGAGAGAGAGAGAGAGAGAGAGAGATGGGGGAGGGGTGTATGTATTCTCCTTGCTCTTCACTGTGGATGTGACTAATGCTTCAAGTTCCAGCCCTGACTTTCTCACGGACTATGACTGAATAGTAGGCTGAATAAACCCTCTCTCCCTTAAAGCTGCTTTTGTCAGAGCAATTTGTCACAACAGGGAAGAGAAATTGGAAACCAGAGTGGAGCCACTGCTATGATTAACCTCCATGACTGGGATATGGAGGCACTGGGTACTTGGGGCTAGAAGTTGTTGAATGCTGTAAGCAGAACTTAACAGGCTATTCTCCTGGGAGCTTAGAGCTGACAGAAATGACAACAGTAAAGGTCCAGCTCATACAGCTTCAGAGAGTAACAAGGAACTGGACTAGGAGCCATTCACATGGTATTTTGGACAAGAATCTGGCTGCACTTTGTCTATGTCCCGAGAGCTTGAGTGGTTAAGTATGAAGATGCCAGACTGGCTTGTTTGATGGGAGAGAATTTCAAGGCAAGCGGTTTTCAGGCAGGTGCTGAGATAGCAGCTGTAACTGAGATCAGCACCACTGTAGTGAAACCTCCTGTGTTGCCCTGGGACAATAGGAAAGATGCTCCATCCATAAGGATCTGAATTGATTTAAAGCAAGAAAACCTAAGCTGAAGGAGTTCCCTGATCCTCAAAAGCAACTGCCTAGTAAAGTGTATCTTTAGAGTCAACAAACAGCCAGAAGCTCATACAGCTATGGTTCAAGGGTATTGGGCAACATTGCCAACAGGCAGCAGAATTAACTTGACAGTGTCATAAGCATCATGCTCTAGTTTTGAAGGCATGAAATATGAAAAAGAAAGAAAACCAAACATAAGGATGATGAAAATGATAAAGACAATCCAGGCCTTGAGAACAGAATCTGGTAAGGAGACAGAAACATTGAAAAAGAATCAAGCCAAAATGAAGATGGAATTGAAAATCCCAGTGAGAAAACTCAAGGGAAAGCCTTACAAGTAGAATGAATTAAGGAAAAGACAGACTATCAGGACTGGAAGACAGAGTATCTAGACCAAATAAGCAAAAAATATGAAAAACTAAAACAAACAAAAAACTCAAGCCCATGGGAAAGAAACATCTGGGACCTCATTAAAACAACAACAAAACCTTTTGAATTATAAGCATAGCTGAGAAATCCCAAGTCAATGGCATAGAAGGAAAGACAAATTCATATGGATACAAACAGCACATAGAACACTGAGTAGACAAGATCAGAAGAGAAAATCCACACAACTATATCATAATTAAAATACTAAGTACACAGAGCAAAGAAAGTGTATTGAAAGCTGTAAGAGGGGAAAAAATGCAAGTCACATAGAAAGGAAAACCCATGAGAATAACAGCTGATTTCCCGGAAACCTTGAAAGCCAGAAGAGCATGAAGTAATGCATAATCCTAGAAGACTATGATGACCATCCTAGAGTAATATAGACAGGAATACTGACCTAACATGATTGAAAAAGAAAGAAAAACTTTCTACAACATAAATACCCTAAACATTTTATACCCCAAAACCCAAAGCAAGTATATGAAGCAAGATTTTGGGCTAAAGAGAATAATGAGCACAGTGGAGAGGCGATGGAAAGAAATATGAAGCCATAATTATAATACAAATACCACCAAGAACAGGAGCAATAACACCAAAACCAACACACCATGACCACAATGAAGATATTTCAATAATAACTTTAGATATCAATGGCTTCAATTCTTTATACAGGCTTACTGAATAGATCAAGAAAGAAAATCCATCAGTGTCTACAAGAAACACATCTTAGCTTTAAAGATAGGCATGTCCTTAGAGTAAAAGGATGGACAATGGTTCTCAAATCAAGTAGGACTGGGAAGCAAGCAGGCATTGCTATCCAAGTATCTGACAAAATAGACTTCAAATTAGACTATCAGAAGATATGAAAAAGCGATACTTTATTGTTATCAAGGGATCAGTCAACCAAGAAGACATTACTTTCCTAAACATACATCTTAAACATATATGCACCAAACATTTTATGAACTGAATTGCATATAAACATTTACCTCTGAATTTAAAGACAGATAAACATCAACTCGTTCTATCTCAAAACTTTTAGAACTTATAAACAAATACAAAAATGTGGTAGGATACAGAATCAGCTTGCATCAATCAATAGCTTTTCTATATACCACCTCCAGGCATACAGAGAAGATCATGGACACAACTCAATAATATCAAATAAAATATAATATCTAGGAATAAGCCTAACCGGGAAGTGATGGACCTCTACAGTGAAAACTTCAAACCTCTGAAAAGAGGTCGAGAAAGACACTAGAAATGGAAAGACATCACATTCTTATAGATCTGTAGAATAAATATTGTGAAAATGACCATTTTACCAAGAGCTATTTACAAGTTCAATGCAATCCCAATCACCCAAATACCCATCTTATTCTTCACAGAGATAGGAAAAGCCACCCCAAAACTCATACAGAACCACAAAGGACCCCAGATAGCCAAAACAACAACAACAACAAAATAACAATGCTGGAGGGATTACAATTTCAGATCTCAAGATGCATTACAAAGCTATAGTAATAAAAGCAATGATACTGGCACAGGCATGTAGACCAATGGGACAAAAATGAAGATCCAAACATGAATACTTGTAATTTTAGCCATTTAATATTTGACAAAGATGCCAAAAACATAAGCTGGAGAAAAGGAAGCATCTTCTACAAGTGGTGCTGAGAAAACCGGATGTCCGCATATAGAATGAAAATTAGATCAGTACCGTGCACAGAAACTAACTCCAAATGGATCAAAGTCCTAAAAATAAAACCTGAAACTGTTAGAATAGGCAGTGCCCTTCATGCTACAGATGTAGAAAAGGACTTCTTGAGTAGGACCCCATTTACCCAAGGATTAAGGGTAACATCTGACAGTATTTCATAAAACTACTATCCCTGTCAGAATGGCAAAGATCAACAAAATAACCGATAACAAGTGTTAAAGAGAATGTAAGGAAAAGGGAACCCTCATCTACTGTTGGTGGGATGGCAAATTAGTGTAGCCACTATGAAAATCAGTATGGAGAACTCTCAAAAATAATCTAAAATAATTTACCATATGACCCCGATACTCCACTCCTTGGCATGTACTCCACAGCTACGTGGCTCAGCCATGCTCATTACTGCTCTATTCATAATAGCTAGGACATGCATACAACCTAAATGCCCTCAACCTATGAGCAGATAATGAAAACGTAGAATAGTATAGGACACTATTCAGCTGTAAATAAAATAAAATCATTAAGTTTACAGGTTAAATAGATAGATCATATTGAGTAAGGCAACTCAGACCCAGAAAGACAAATGTCGCATGTTCTCATTTATTGGAGGCTCCTAGTTCTAATCTTCAAATATGAGTATAGTCGGCATCCCTCAGTGGAACTTTTCTCTGCAACAGATCCATTTTAACAGATCCATTTGTAACAGAGACCATTACAGACAACCATAACGATCGAAATGTTGAGTTGTGGAACACAGACCCAGTGGATACATCTACCAGACAACTCCACACCTAGGGTTCAGGCAACATTGTAGAAAAGGGAGTGGAAAGCCTATCAGAGCCAGAGGATCAGGGAGTTTGCTCTGAGACTGTGTCTCCTAGAAATGTCAGAAGCTACACGGAAAGTCTCATTAAAAGACTGACTAAACATAAGCTGAACAAGGACAACCTCAGACAGGTCAAAGTGGACACGGCAAAGACCACATAGCCTCAACCCTACGCAAAGAACTTCAGGCAACTAAAAAATGCAGAGTGGGAGAAACAGTCTTCTCCAGGGAAGAGAATACCAATTGGTTATCCAATACCAAATGGTCATGCTTGCACAGACGAGCTAACATTACACAGACTGAGCAGGTTACATTTAGGAATATACATATATATACATTTATGCATGTAACAACTATTAATAAAAAAAGAGGCCATGAATTCAAAAGAGAGCAAGAAGGGTTTTAAGGGAAGAAATGGAAGAGGGAAATGATGTGATTATAACATTAAAATTAAAAATGGTAAGAAACATATAGTGTATACATGTGTAAGACTGTCAATGAATAAGTAGAATATTAGAAAAAGAAACGAAAGAATGTGATGATTTAAAACATAGCTTTTAAAAATATAAATAAGAGTTTGGGGTTGGTTAGATGGTTCAGCCACTAAAAGCACTTGCTGTTCTTGCAGAGGGCTGGGATTTGGTTGTCAGGACCCACACTGGGCAACTCACAACTGCATGTAACTCCAGCTTGGTGATCTGATGCACTCTTTGGACTTGGGTACCTACATGCAAATGCACATATACACATAGACATAAATAAAAATATCTAAAAACATAACAGGCGGACGTATTAGGAGCCCTGATAGTCCACTGGAATTAGAGAATCCTCTTCCCACATAGCTCTACCACCCACCCTGCTCTGTATTTTGAGACAAGGAATATTACAGCACATAGTCTAGCCTGGCCTTAAATCTGTGAGCCTTCTCCCCGACCTCTCAAGTGCTGGTTACTGTCTGGTGCCACCCAGTTAAACATGTGAATCAAAATTACTAAAACAGAAAGTCAGATGAAAATGAATAAATAACAGTCTGAATTCTGTATATCTTCAGAAGTAAAGTGTGGGTTTATGTAAATATGTTTGCAAAGCACATTACCAAATGTTTGTCTACTAAATAACACATATGCATTGTGCACAACTCCATGGCTACTGGGATTAAAACCAGCCTGCCTTAAATCCCAAGACATTTTACATCGCGTCTAATCCAGTATGCATAGGTTCCAGAGTTTACCCTTAAGTCTCTGCTGCACATGTCCCCTATTCTAACGAGTCCCCCAGTGATCCTGCTGGTCTAAGGCACCATGAAAACCACTGCTTCACAACAAACGTGGCCATGTTTATTAAGTGTCTGATAACTAGAGTATTTTACACACACACCATCAACTAGTCACAGGCTCTCAGCATGTCAGGATGATTACCCTTTGTGTAAGGTGGACTCTGAGAAACTCAGCAGAGGGCAGAAGGACACTGGGCAACTGTCCTCTGAATCCTAGTGCCCATGTTTTCCTTGCCCCACACACCATATAACTAGTTGTGATGAACCCTGACTATGCTCATTTGAGAAAAAGGACATAAGTGTTTGAAGACATGATTAGCTTAGTCAGGCTGTTAACTAATACACGCAAGACCAAAGGCTCAGGGCCGTCAGAATTCACCTATCTCAAAATTTCTATAATTATTACCATATAATTAGAAAAACAGGAAGAATGTTAAATACAATACTAACTATTCCTTAATACATCTTTATTATTCCTTATAGCAAACAAACAATTAGGTGGGTTTTTTTGACAGGTTCTCCCTACACAACCATGGTTGTCCTGGGACTTATAATACTCACTATATAGACCAGGCTAGCCTCAAACTCACAGAAATCTACCTGGCTTTGTCTCCCAAGCTCTGGGAATAAAGGTATGTGCCTTCACACTTGGCTCATTTATATTTAGAGCATCATAACTCTTACAGATGTCTGCCTGTGTACCATGGGCCATCACTACTTGCTCATCTAGATGGTCTTCAACAAGATGGTCTGATAACTTTCTCATCGTTCAAAAAGGCAACAGAAAGCAGAGATACAACACAGCAAAAGAAGCAGTTTCAGTTTTAAGAAAAGTAGTCCATGAATAGAGGAAATATATCAGCAAAACTAAGCTGCCAGGTATGTACATTTCTGCCATTTCATTTTATCAAAAAGGACAAGGAGACACAAAATCATTGGATTACAGACTATGGTGACTCAAGTTCAGGATGACAAAAAAAATCACTCAATTACACATCACTGTCAAACAAATGCTTTATATAAGAAAAATTCCCTTTTAATATTTATATACATGTTACCACGTAATACTGTTAATCAAACTCACGGTTCATTTGTTTAAATAAGATTAAATAAGTTGCCTAGATCTTTTAAATCAAACCTCAGTATGGTATAATGAGTATATGGGTTCCTTAGACAACAAGAAGCTCAGTGTTCAGCGTGTGTTCTTGTCTCTAGATCAAGGAGAGCTTTATTAAATGGTAAGCTCTTGTGTGATGGTGCAGGAGTCTAAATTTTGAAAACGAACTCATTCAGAAGATCTGCTGCTCAAATAGTATTTTTTCAAAACCAGGTGGAGGAGTGTGGTAAAATTCACTGAACTGGCAATCCAAAATTGCACTGTCATCAACTAGAAGGGAGAAAAAGAAAGAAATTAAATTAAAAGAATATTCAGATGCACACAGAATTACAAAACAATTGTTTTCCAGGATGTAACCCAGTAACAGAGCACTTGCTTAGCAATTGCTAGTTCCTGGGTTCTAGCACCAAAAAACAATTTATATAGAAACTACTTTCCTAGCATAATATTTTATGGTTTATTAACTTTTTATGTTCATGGGTATTGTGCTTACATGTATGTCTGTGTACTACTGTGCACGCCTGGTGCTCGAGGAGGCCAGAAGAGGGTATTGGATCCCCTGGGACTGGAGGCACAGATGGTTGTGAGCTGCCGTGTAGGTGCTGGGAATTGAACTCAGGTCTTCTGCAAGAGCAGCAGTTAGTGTTCTTTACTCCTGAGCCATCTCTCCAGCCCTTAATGTCATATTAATTAGCAATAAGAGTAAACACAGCTGGGCAGTGGTGGCGCACGCCTTTAATCCCAGCACTTGGGAGGCAGAGGCAGGTGGATTTCTGAGTTCAAGGCCAGCCTGGTCTACAGAGTGAGTTCCAGGACAGCTAGGGCTACACAGAGAAACCCTGTCTCGAAAAACCATTTAAAAAAAAACAAAAAACAAAAAACAAACAAAAAAAACCCAGGGTAAACACACCTGCCATCTGAGTTATAAAATCTTCAAAAAGCTGTTACATTTACTGTGTGTGTGTGTGTGTGTGTGTGTGTGTGTGTGTGTGTGTGTGTGTATTACATGATGCAAACTCAGAAGTCAGAGGACAACTTCCAGTAGTCAGTTCTCTCTTTGCACCTTGTGGGGCTTACGGAATTAACTTAGTTCTCACAGTTGGCAGCAAATGCTTTTATCTGTTTGCCTTGGGTTGCAAAATCTTTATAACAAAATCTGTCAAAAATATACAAAGGAAGTTATCAAAACATCATTAATGATCCCAAATCACATATGGAGGTGTATGTCTATTGTCTCAACTATGTGGAAGGCTGAGGCAGGAGGAAATCCTTGGCTCAGAAGGTTGAAACCATCTGAGGAAATGTGGGAAGATGCTATTTCTCAGTTATAAACATCAGTAATCTGAATTATTTACTTGCTATCCAAATAAACAAATTTTAAAAACAAAATATTCTATTGAAGAAAAACTATTGATTTGCAAAAAATTCAAAAATATACCAGTGAGTCTACTGTATCCCCCTCCAGATCTCCCCCGAGTGCAGGAAACTGATCTTGGTGCACTGCTGTAATCTAGGCGGCCCACTCTAGTCAGTTTCTACAAGGTTTTTAATGAGAATGCTACTGAAGAGAAATGACAGAGTCATACAAACAAACACACAAATGTTCACAGCAGCTTTACATATGATCATCAAAAGTCACACATAAGCCTAATAGCTATTAACTGATTCTGGGATCAACAAAGTCTAAAACAGGCACGAAGTGAGCTTCCACTACAGAGCAATAAAATGGAAATACTGACATATGCTACAACACAGAAAAAGAGCATTAACCATCTGAATCTGTATACATAATACTTAAGAAATGCAGGCTAATCACACACAACAGCCTGGCAGGAACTTGGAGAGGTTCAAATCAAGATTATCAAGAGCAGGAGGAAACTCTGAGGTGATAAATATGTTCATTAGCTTGACCATGATGCTCATAAAACAAAATAATACCATTGCAGAGAAAAAAAAGAATTTCAGAAATGACTGGGAGCTTAGCTTAGTCCCCAAGTGTTGGCTCTGTAACAACACTTCAGGGCTGTACAGCGTTTTCTCTCTACAGGTTTTGTTTAAGAGTAGAGACAGTAAGCCAGGGAGCAGTGGTATACATCTTTAGTCCCAGCACTCAGGAGGCAGAGGAGCAAGTGGATCTCTGAGTTTGAGGTCAGTCTGGTCTTCAGAGAAGATCCAGGATAGCCAGGGTTACACAAAGAAACTCTGTCTCCAAAACCAAAAACAAAACAAACAAAAAGTAGAGAGAATGAAAAAAGACTATTCTAGGATTAAGGATGAGACAAGATACAGGGCAAAGGGAATTAATTCTATTTTTATTTTAAATAGCATCAGACTATTAAAATATCTAGTTTAACCAAATCTATTCATCAAATTAAATTATAAAATATATTTTGCTTCATACAATTTGCTTCATTTTATGTTTTGCATAATTTGTACTTTATGTTTTGAAAGACTGTTATTCCAAATTGTGTGTGCATGCCTGCAGTCATTTGCCCACATGAATACAGATGCCCATGGAGTCCAGAAGAGGGCACCAGATTCCTTGCTGGTACAGTACGGGCAGTTGTGAGCTACCTAATATGAGTGCTAGAAACACAAGCTGTGTCCTCTGTAAGAACAGCAAGTATCCTTAGAAGCTGAACCAATTTTCCAGCCCCTGGAAGTATTTTATAATAATTTTATTTCTAGCCAGGGCTATACAGAGAAACCCTTTCTTGAAAAACCAAAATAATAATAATAATAATTTTATTTCATACACTCACTTGTATTAATGTAGCTATCCTACTGATCTATAATTTCTCAGGCTAAATTGCTTAAAATATTAAGCATTTTTTAAGTAAATAAAAGAATTTCTTTTAAGGTTACTCAATATGTAAGAATACTAACCTATATTGATTTTTAAAACACTCTTTTTTGTTTTTATTTTTTGAAACACGGTCTATCTATGTAGTTCTAGCTGTTCTGAAACTCACTATGTAGATGAGGCTGGCTCAAAGGGAGGGATGACGGGATAATGGGAAGTATAAATGACCAAAATGACTCTACATATATATGAAATTATCAAGAAATAAAAAAGAACAGCACACACAATTTGTATACAAAGATATAAAAGGTAAAAAAACCTACTGAAAATGAGTTTTTAGGAGAAAAGGAGACTACTGAAACACAACTGAAAAGAAACTGTCAGCTCTGCTTATCATTTAGTATTTGTCCTCATGACTACGCCCCTCCCACACTAGCCTACAGAAGGCAATAGCTTTTATTAGAACCCAAATCTAGGACGTTTCATAATCAAGATACTGTTTTAGACTTAGCAAACCACAGGCCAAAAGGCCCTATGTTTATTATCTGAAGCTGGCAAGATATATACTAAGACCAGAACAGGATGATAAAGGCACTACAGTCAGTGTTTTTCAAAGGACAAAGACTTTACTTTTGTTTTTTGTTTTTCTGAGACAGGGTTTCCCTATGCATTTCCACCTGCCTCTGCCTCCCAAGTCCTGAGATTTAAGGTGTGTGCCACCATTCCTGGCTTAAGGCCTTGTTTTTAGAGATAAATATAAAATATTTATTAACAAAATAGTATGTTTGACATATGCCTCAAAATAATCCAAGGAGGAGGGGAAAAAGGAGTGTTGGGTTTGATAAAACTTGGAAGGCTCCAAACGGATAATGCAGTGGTGACAAGTACATGAGAGCTTACTATGATATTCTCTTTATGTCTGAGAAAGTTTGAAATTTTCTATAATAGAAAAATAAAGGAATTGTGAGGCATCTACACTGCCTGATCTTAGGGATCAACTATACAGAAATGATAACACTAGTACATCATGGCTATCAAAAGCAAAACAGCTGATCTGAAACAATTCTAAGTCAAAATCTCTCTCAGAAGTGTGAAAATATATAGGTAATTTTATAAAGACAATAAATGCTCAATTCACATAAAATTCCCTACTTTCAAAATACTTGCTACAATTTTCATTTCCTGATCATCTAATCTTTACTAGTAATTATTCTTTAAAAAATTTGTAAATTCAGTTAGAACTAAAACTACATGTGTAGATAAGGGGCTGGAAAGACGGCTTGGTGGTTGAAAGCACCAGCTGTTTCCAAACAACCAGGGTTCAGTGCCCAGCACCCAACCAGCAGCTCACAACCAACTGTCACTCTAGTTCTTCTAGTGTCCTCTAGCACCAGGGACACGTATGCTACACAGACTCATACTCAGACAAAGAGAGATCACATAAAAATTAAAAACAAACAAATGATGTGATAAAAGAGAACATGGTTATGATATTTAGTTACAATCATATATTCAGAAAACCTTTATAATATGTAGGGAATAAATATTATCCTTAATTCTGCAGAGATAATGTAATGGTCTGAGTACATTCTACATGAAATGTTCTTATTACCAACTCGTTCAGACTTCTGAATGATAGCTACAGTTAACATAAATGACAAACAGCAGCTAACATGAATCTACTAAAGGAGGGTAACAACTGAACTTACCATATACAACTGGATACACTGTCCCTCGTATACCTGATGCTGGACAATGCATGTTTTTCCCATTCAAATATACATTTAATTCTACATGGTCATATGTTATACCCTGAAGGAAAGAAAAAAATGTTAAGAATAAACATATAACTGTCGCCCAAAACCGCAATAACCTAAAGCACTAACTGAGAAGCAAGCTCATAGGAATAAGGCGCCGGGCCACAGGAGCTTCATTAGAGTTGGCGACCTGGCAGTCACTTTAACTAAAACATTACTAGTGATTATTGGGGCTGCGGGTATTAACAATGTAAAATTCCAATTAGAGGTAAAACAAAGATAAGAGTTTAAATAATAGTACTATATTTGGATAACCTGGATTTTATTATTTAAAAATAGTAAAAGTAAGTATGTCATGAAGACTCTTAAACTCATTATAAACACTGGTCTTTCCCTAGATTTTTATCTGATGGGGAAAACACTGTTCCCCATTAGGGGTGACTAACTGTCAAGTTATAAAGAGATGAACTGATATATGATACTTATTATTTAAAAAAATATTTTAGTCAGTTTTAAACTTAGAAATATTTTTATTATTTTTGTGTCTGGTTTATGTGCACACATGCAGGCAGGTATCCAAGGAGGCCAGAAAAGGGTGTTGAATTTCATGGGGCTGGAGTGACAGGCAGTTGTAAGCCATCCAATATGGGTACCAGGAACTGCACTCGGGTCTCTGGAAGAACAAGTGTTCTTATCCACAAAGTTATCTGTAGACAAGTCAGTTCTAAGAAATCATTCATTTTACCCTTGTCTCAAGTAAAACCAGCACCTACAATTTAATATGAATGATGATGAGTACCCAGTTAAAAACAATAGTTTATAAAACTAAAATTAAAAAAAAAGAATAAAAACGTATTGGTGTATAACTAATGACAGCTAGAAAATGACATTAGTCATATTAGTACAGTGTTAAAGGTCCCTTGAGACAGCCGGCACTGTGAAGCATTATTCTAGGCATTTCGTAGTCATTTAATGCTAACAAGACAGTTACAGTCACTGAACAGATGAGGCAGCAGAAGCACAGAAAGGTTAAGTAACTTAACTAAGGTTGTAGAGCTAGAAAGTAGCTGAATTGAGATTTAAACCGTAAGGTTGGCTTCAGAGCACTTTTATTCACCATACCATATTCTACTTTTAAAAAAAATTTGTACAATACAAGTTGGAATCCCTGGTTGAAAATAGGAAGTGCTCCAAAACCTGAAACTTTCTGAACTTAGACTATACTATTATACCCCACGTGGAAAATTCCAAAACTGATCCCATATGATGGGTCACAGTGAAAATAAAGACACACTAAAAACACTGTGCAAAACCAGGCCAGCAAAATGGCTCAGCAAGGGAAATGTGCTTGCCACAAAGCCTGAGTCTGATCCTGGTCCCAAACAGTAGAAGGAGAGAACATCTATGAAGTATCCTCTGATGGCCACAAGTTCCATGTGACATGCGAGTTATCCCATAGTACAATGTAAATAAAGTTCTAAGAACCTTACACTGCAGAGATGCTCACAGTCACCCTGGCTGCTCTTGCAGAGTACTGGGTTTGGTTCCTAGATCCCACATCATAGCTCTAACTCCAAGACCAGGGGATCTAAAGCCTTCTTCTGGCCTCTATAGGTACCAGGCATGTACGCGTCCATATACAGGCAAGAAAAACACCCACAAACAAAATACTAACAGTACAAATTATCTCCAGCTGTGTATGTAGATGGATTCCATGTTTACCCTTCCTTGGGTCCCATTGCATCAAGAAATCTTATTGTATATATAAAAAAATCCCAACATCAAACAAAACCGAGGTTGGAAACTCTTCTAGTCCCAAGCACTTCAGATAAGTCATATTCAACCTACAGGTACTAACTAGTGCAAAACCTGGTCTTTCTCTGGAAGAATGAAGGCTAGAAACACAATGAGCTGGGGAAGGCAGCCTAGTATATGTGAGACACAGCACAATAAGAAGTCATTTTTAAAGAGAAAGAATAAATAGAAGCCAGAGAGCTCTTCTAATGATAAACCACAAACAAACAAACAAAAAGAAACCAACCAGTAGCAGACTGACTCTGTGGTCTCTGGATAACTGGATGTGGGTCAACTATAACAACGGCCGACTCAGATGCTTTCTAGAACGATTTCATAAGCACTGCCTAGCCTTAACCCCCCTTCTCAGCAAAGGTTCAGGAGAGTCAATGTGGTAAGACCTGTACAGGATTTCTCAAGTTTTAGCAAAGCTAGAGCTAAACAATGGCTTGGGGATTGGGAATGTAGCTCAGTTGGCAGAGTGCTTCCCAGCATGCCCAAAGCTCTGAGTTTGATCCCCAGCACCACTGAAACTGGATGTGGCAGTATGCCTCGAAGTCTAGAACTTGGGGACCCCAGAAGCTAAAGGTCATCATATATAGCTACTTAGCAAGTCTGTGGCCAGCCTGGGCTACATAAGATCCTCTCTCAATAAGCAAGCAAACAATGAATGATTGAGATGAGGCATAGTCTCACGCAATATCCCTGGCTGGGCTGGAACTCAGTATATAGAGCTCAGACTGGCCTTGAATTTGAGGTGATCATCTTATTCTACCTTTCCAGTGCTGTGATTACAGGTGTGACCCATCAATTCTAGCTTAAACAATGACTTAGTGATGGCTTCTGTTTCATTTTAGTTTAAAAGCACTAAAAAATGCACTTGTTACATTTTTAGTAAAGAGGTCTGTTTTCATTTTTTAAAAAATCAAAACATAATTACATAAGAAAGAACGTATGTGATCCTTTTTATGGCACTGAGTTCGGGCTCCCTTCACTAGCTGTGGCCCCATGATTTACTGCAAGATAAGTTATAAATGGGGCATCTATCAAGATAACAAAACTAAAAAAAATTTGGAAGGGTGTAAGAATCCCCACCTCCTCCAGCCAAGTTCAGTTTAAGTAGTGTTCCAATCTAGCCTGCCTTTTATATGATGTAAAAACCTTGAGCCACACCATTAAACACAAGAATAGTTTCCTGTCTTAAACAGTCAGCTCCTCCTGCTGCCACTGCTGACAGCTTTGAAAAGTTTATCTGCAAGTGTTCAGATCAGGAAGATGATACGCTCAGCTTTCTTGATTCTCCTTATATGTAACATTTTAGGTCTTTTTTTTTTTTTAACTATCAGACTGGGCATAAAAACTTAAAGACTCATTTAATAATGTTGACAGACTAAAAGTGGCATTCTTAGATTTGTAAACTTGTGGTATCAGTCATCTCAATGAATGAGAAAATATGCATAAGGTCGTATTACAATGAAGGAAACATCTGTTCCAATTTCATCTTTTATTATAAATAGGTTGACAGTCTTAACATGACAGCAAAATTCTCTCTTAAGAAATGATCAGTTAGCTGGGGACGGTGGCGCACTTCTTTGATGTCAGTACTCAGAAGGAAAAGGCAGGTGGATCTTTGTGATTTCTAGGTTAGCCTGTTTTACACAGTGAGTTTCAGGCCTGTTAGGGCTGCAGAGTGAGACCCTGCCCCAAAAATTATTTATATAAGGATACGCCATATTATGAATATCTGGCAATGACCTAATATAAAAAATCAAATAGTCTTAGTTTGCTTTATATTGCTCTGATAAACACCATGACCAAAAGCAACTTGAGGAGGAGAGAGTTTATTTCATCTTACAGCTTATACTACATCCATAAAGGAAAGCCAGGGCAGGACCTGGAGGTGGGAACTGAAGCAGAGGCATGTAGGAGCGCTGCTAATGGGCTTGCTCTCCATGGCTCACTCAGCATGTATTTTTATATGACCCAAGACCACTTGTGTTGGAGCAGCACCATCCACAGTGGGTTGTACCCTCACACACCAATCACTAATCAAGAAAATGCCCCACAGACTAGTCTATAGACTGATCTGACAGAAATATTTTCTCAGTTGAGGTTTCCTCTCCCCAGATAACCCAAGGTTGTGTCAAGTTGACAAAACAACAAAAATTAACTAGCATACAACTACTTAAAAAAAGAAAAGCAGATTTTACAACAGTGCATGCCTTTTGTCTCTTTTTCTCTGGAAACTAACCTTTTTGTTCCTCTTTTAAGACAGGAAGGATCTTGCTATATAGCCCAGACTGTCCTGGAACTTACTAAAACTACCAGCACCAACAATAACCAAAACTGAAATTAAAAACAAACAAACAAACAAACAAACACCTTTCATAAGCCAGCTTTGAGATTGTTTTTTTTGGACAAGGTCTCACTGTGCACCTGATTGGTCTGAACTCACTATATAGACTAGGCTGCTCTCAAACTCAGAGATGCCCTTGCCTCTGCCTCCTCAGTGCTAGGATTAAAAGCATGTGTCACCATGCTCTGTTCCAACCCTGGGGAATTTTGAGCCCAATTCTTTGAAGGGTTCTGAAAGTAGAGGCATTTAATAAGATTGGATTTAACAAAGATCAACCCTCGCAATAGAATGCTATAATTTCTAATATGTTCCTAACATTAATAAATGTAAAATATTTTGAAATATCTCTGGCCTTAAAAATACCTAAGATCCTCTAACATGATCAGAAGGTTTCTCTGTGACAGTAGTATACTGTTTAGCAATCAACCTAAAAATGGTCTTGCTACATGGAAACACAGGATCAGTCATCCTCATGTCCTGATCTGTAAGAAATTCCAAAGGGACAGAGCAGTGAAGTGAGCAGCAGTATTCAGCAAGCATTCTCTCTGGAAACGGTACCACCTCATTAGAACCAATCCCAGGGCTTTGGAATAAAAGTCACAACCTGCCACACAAAACCATGTCTACTCAAAACAGTTTAAGTTTAATAATTTACAGCGACAGCAGCTCTCCCAGGAGACTCACCACTACATCTCCCTCCTGAGGAAGGCTGTTTGCCGGCAGCCTGTTTTTCTCTTCGTTGTTGTGGTACAGGGCTCCATCATTTCTCATCACCAGGCTATGCATGTCACGGCCAAGAGGAATCTGGTTCAAGTTAACTTTCTGAGTTGCAACACCTATACCCCAGATTCCTAAAAATACAGCAGTTTAAATACATCATAAATATAAAGAACACACATATAAAAGATTTATTTTAAAAGGGAATATCAACTGTTTTTATATTCCCTCCCTCCCTCCCTTCCTCCCTGCCTCCCTTCCTCCCTCTCTCTCTCCTTGCTTCCCTTCTTTCTTTCTTTTCCAGTCATGTCTCACTGTGTAGCTCTGGCTAGCTTGGACTTGGAATTCACTATATGTATAGACCACGTTGGCCTTGAATTCAGAGATCTGGCTGCCCGGGTCCCCTCAGTGCTGGGATTAAGGGTATATACCATTGTTGCTTGCTTTTGTTTTTAAAACCAACTTTCTCAAAGGTAGGTTGCAGGGCCAGTCAGATGGCTCAGCAGATAAAGTGACAAGCTAAAAATCCGAGTTTGAACCTCAGAACCCAAGTCAAAGTGGAAAGAGGACAGAGCAACCAACTATATAAGGTTGACCTCTGATTTTCACACACACCCCCAGAATCTTATACACATACAATAACAACAAAGTTTTTGAAGTACGCTGCAAAGTATACAACATTTTCCGTAGATAAGCTGGGTGGTAAGAGTTGTACTGCTGGGTTAACAATCACAGTTTTGTTAGGACCTAACTTCTGTCTCCTCATGTGTCGGGTCTCATAGTGCTTACAAAGTGTGGTGGTTTGAACGAGAATGGCCCCAGTAGGATAAGAGTGCTTGGTCTGCAGTTGGTGGACGTTTAGGAATGATTAGGAGATCTGGCCTGTGACCTTGTTGGAGGAGGTATGTCACTGAGGGTGTGCTTTGAGGTTTCAAAGATGTTAGCTCTCAGATACTGCTCCAGCACCATACCTGTTAGAGTCTTGGACCTTTTCTCAAGTTGTTACCTGTCTTAGTTAGGGTTTTGCTGCTGTGAACCGACACCACAACCAAGGCAACTCTTATAAGGACAACATTTAATTGGGGCTGGCTTACTTCAGTCCATTATCATCAAGGCAGGAACATGGCAGCATCCAGGTAGGCATGGTGCAGGAGGAGCTGAGAGCTCTACATCTTCATCTGAAGGCTGCTAGCAAATTACAGGCTTCCAGGCAGCTAGGAGTAGGGTCTTACAGCCCACACCCACAGTGACATACCTACTTCAACAAGGCCACACCTCCAAATAGTGCCACTCCCTGGGCCACACATATACAAACCATCACATTCCACTCCCTGGCCTCCATAGGCTTGTTTAAACATCTGAGTCTGTGGGGGCCATACCTAAATATAGCATAATAAAAAATACATTTAGACCAACTTCTAAAGTTCCCATAGTCTGTAGCAGTCTCAACAATGTTAAACATCCAAAGTTCAAAGTCTGAGATCCATCCAATCACTTAACTGTAATCCCCAAAGCAAGACAGGAAATCAGCTGGGCAAACTCCAAACTCTGCATCTCCATGTCTGATGTCAAAGCAGTCTACAGATCTCCAACTCCTTTTTCACCTTTGTTGACTGCAACAAATTTCTTTCTCCTGGGCTGGTTCCACTCCCTGTTAGCAGTTGTCCTTGGCAGGTATCCCACATCTCTGGCACCTTTATTTAACATCTTGGAGTCTCCAAGTCAACTTCAACTTCACAGCTTCTTGTTCCAATGTCTGGGATTCATACATCATCTTCAGGGCTCCTCTAAAGAACTTGGGTCACTTCTACAGCTCTGCCCTCTGTAGCACTCTGGGCTCTGGTTGATCCACTCCACTGCTGCTGCTGTTCTTGGAGTTATCTCATGCTACTGGCATCTCCAATACACTAGGGTCTTCTGTCGCAACTAGGCTTCACCTATATAGCCTCTCATAGGCTCTCTTCATGGTGCCAAACCTAAACTCCACTCCTTTACATGACCCCTTCAGTGCTGGGCCATCAACTGCAACTGAAGCTGCCCTTTCACCAATGGCCTTATATGGCCTCTCACAGTGCCAAGGCTCAGCTGATCTTCATGAAGCCTTCATGCCTTCAAAACCAGTACCACCTGGGTGACTCTTACACATTACCAAGTACAGAGGCAGCACAAGGTACAACTTTGGCTATCTCTGGAACACAGCTTCTTTGTGCTCTCGGAAAACACGTCCCAGAAGATTTCACCTCAGTGACGCCGGTCTCTTCTTAATCACCACTAACTTCTTAGCTCCAGCTAACCAGCATCAATTGTCACAGTAGTCCCTTCTATTTTTCACTCTAAAGCCAGAGCCACGTGGCTGAAGCTGCCAAGTTCTACTCCCTGCTAGGGCAGGAACCTTCCCCCCCCCCCTTATTCTATTACCAGGCTTCTGTTTTCCAACTGCTTCACTGCCTAAACTTGTCTTTCCTGGAACTTGCTCTGTAGATTGACCTTGAACTCACAGATCTCCTTGCCTTAGTCTCCTTGGATTCACAGCCACCATGTCTCAAGATCTCCATGCCAAGATCCAGGTCAGAAACTTGTTATCTCCCAGCCTCCCAGCTTCAAGATCTGGATCACAGGTGAGCCTTCCAATTCTGGACTGTAGTTCATTCCAGATATAGTCAAGTTGACAACCAGGAATAGCCATTACAATCCACCCCTTGTCAACTTGACACAAATAATATCTCATGTCCACATGAAACAATAACAAGGTCATGAATATGCCTAACATGATATAACTATTCCTCGTACATTCACAAATGCATATGTAAATTTACAATAGGGCAATATCCCTTGGGAACATTCCTTTAGTCTCTCTCTCTCTCTCTCTCTCTCTCTCTCTGTCTCTCTCTGCCTCTATCTCAGTTCTATTATATTTACAATGAGTAACAAGTAATAACATCTTATGAACAATAATACAAAGGGTAAACATGAATAAGATATAAAATAATTTTCTTAATGCTGGGGATATAAATCCAGTACCTCTCACAAGCTAGGTAAATGCTCTCACTAGATTGTATCTCTAGAAGCAGGCTTGCCCAGCCAAATAAAATATCTAGAGTCTTGGATTTTTTCTCAAGTTGCTACCTTTCCAGTTTTTATTAAAATCAGAAGAAATACTGTACATAGAATAAAGTTTGGATCTCCATGCTGCTAATACATCTTCAGAATTGACTGATTCCATCTGGACTTAACTATCTGGATGTCTGAAATACTTTGACCTTATAGTTTATCCCCCCAAAGGGAAAACTGTGAGAATGACAGCAGGTGACGATACTAACTTTATAACATTTGAAGATAGGGTTCTGCAGATTCCTTACTCCTAAAGAACCGTGTACAACTACCTCTAACTTCTAACACACAGTTAACACCCAACATCCCATCTGTCCTAGGGATGGCACTATAAACAGTGTCCCTCACAGAAAAATCCACATCTAATTCTTTATTAGATTTAACGCTCAAACCTTTGCTTCTTTTTAGAAGCAAGTATATATTGGGGGAGACAACAGTAATTGGGACAATCTACAGCCAGTGAAGTAACTTATTTACAACTGCACAGTGGACAGACTTGGATTTATGCCATTCACTTAAGAAAACCAGTATAAACTGCTACAGGGAACCAACTCCAGAAGTACTATATTATTCAAAGAGTGGGATTCTCTTTACTATAGTCTTTTTACCCTGTAGTTACATCACTCATGAAGAGTTCACCAGAGGTCTCTTTATAAAAAACAAACAAATCGCCGTCAGTGGTGGTGCACGCCTTTAATCCCAGCAGAGGCAGGCGGATTTCTGAGTTCGAGGCCAGCCTGTTCTACAGAGTGAGTTCCAGGACAGCCAGGGCTACACAGAGAAACCGTTTTGAAACACCAAAAAAAAAAAAAAATCAAACAAACCCCACATACCTGCCCATATATAAAACTGCTACAAGTTATGACCTAATAGTCATACATATGACCTAATAGTCATACAGATTTGCCATATAATTAATTCAAGAGACTCCTTAAAATTGCAAAAGAAAAGTTTTATGGTTTGGATGTGAAGTGTCCCTTCCAAATGGCCATGTGTAACCCTGCTGATGGATTTAGTCACACAGAGTGACTGCACCATGAGGGTTCTTCTTTCATCAGGGAGTTAGTCCCTTGTGTAGTCACAGTATTATTAGTCATGGCATTATTAGAAGGTGGTATAAAAATAGGAATTGAACTTGTTTAGGAGGAAGGAAGTTACTGAGAGACACCTTTGCAGAGTATATCTTGTCCCCAGCCTCTTCTGTGTCATTACTCTCTGTTTCCTGGCTCTCAGGAAGTGGGGAAGTTTGTAACACCAGTGTCCTCCCAAGATTTCATGCTTCGCTATGGCTGGGAAACCCCATCTCACTGTGCATGGCTCACAGTGTGTGTATATAACTGTAGGCAGGTCAGGTGGTCTTAAACTTACAGAGCTCTGCCACCCTCTGACTCCCAAGGACTGACAGTACTTTGTTACAGCAACTAGCATAAGTATACACCTCAGATTTCTTCCAGAATTCTATATCTGATGACCTCTTCAGAAAACAAACAACCAGGGTATCTTTGTAAAAGAGTTAAGGGGAAGGGCTGGAGAGATGGCTCAGCAGTCAGGAGCACTGACTGCTCTTCCAGAGGTCCTGAGTTCAATTCCCAGCAACTACATGGTGGCTCACAACCATCTGTAATAGGATATGATGCACTCTTCTGGTGTGTCTGAAGACAGCTACGGTGTATTTATATATGTGAAATAAATAAATGAATTATTCTTTAAAAAATATTTTTAAGAAGAGTTACAGGGAAAGCTCAATTCAAAAGATTACTCTTTATCCTAACATGAAATATAGCAAGAGTCGACATGCTTTACAGGTCTAACATATAGGGTGGCTCTGGAACATTAAATGATTGAGTGTCTTACATCTGCTCAGCATGTCTTGTCTTAAAATACTATCATACATGCAACTCCTACTGTGGACAGTGCAGCTCCTAAAATTCCTATTCCATAGAAGAGAAAATGAAACCTAACTTAGCAAACTGATTGATTTAACTTGGATCACACCCGTGGAAGACTGGGCCCTGTTACAGATTTTGGGCCTTTTCTTAACCATCTCCTAAAATTTTTTCATGTTCAAAATTATTGTTAATATTCAAAATAGCTAACATTTAATAGTTAAGTACAATTATACTAACCGGTAGACTGGATTTTGAACTCAAAGTAGCTTTTGTTCTGATGTAAGGGTGCGCTGGCTAAACAACCTCCAGTGCCACAGATTCTTCTTCCGTTTTTCACGATAACAACGTCTGTTCCTAAACAAAACACAAATACCACAATCACAGTTAATTTGTGTACTAGCTGTGTATGTGTAACAGAGGGGGTGGGAGAGAGCAAATACACAGCTGTGGTGATCAGAGGTCAGTATCAGGTGTCTTACTCCATAGACTCCCACCTTATTTTCTGAGCTGGAACCTGGAGGTCACTGACTGGTTAGACTGGCTGGCCAGCAAGCCTCTTAGATCTTCTTGTTTTGTCCTATCAGTGCCTCAGTTACAGAAATGTACTGTGCCGGGCAGTGGTGGTGCACGCCTTTAATCCCAGCACTCAGGAGGCAGAGGCAGGTGGATTTCTGAGTTCGAGACCAGTCTGGTCTACAGAGTGAGTTCCAGGATAGACAGGGTTATACAGAGAAACCCTGTTTCGAAACACACACACACACACACACACACACACACACACACACACCACGAAAGAAAGAAAGAAAAAAGAAAAAAAAAAAGAAAAAAAAGAAATGTACTGTCATGCCCAGCTTTGTGTGGGTGCTAGAGAACCCAAACATGGGTCATCACACAGCAAGCACTTTATCCACCAAGCCAGGGTCCCGGGCCTGTTCACTAATTCAGTCAACAACAACTGTAATAACAAACCAGGAACATTATTAGAGAATATTGTTAGATTATTTTAAGCACTTTATTTTATACTTTTTAAAGAGACTGCTTGTACATAATATTCATTTGTAACAAGTCTTTTTCAATTAAGTTGTTTCAGATAAACTATGGTGAGTATTTAAATTGTCGGGGGGGGGGGGAGTCAATGAAATGGTTTATCTGGAAAAGGTACTTGCAACAAGCCTAATAACCACCTGAGTTTGACCTCAGAAACCCACATGGTGAACTGACTCTCAGAAGTTGTTCCCTGACTTGGCACACAAGCCATAGCATACAACATAAATAAAATATTTTTTAAAAAATCATTTGTAAGATAGAAAGAGACTAACTCATTTAATTTTTAACCAATAACAGATTAGATGATATAACAATTTTCATTTAATACAAGCCATAAAAACTTTAAAAACTTAGTATACTGGTACAACTTTCAATTCTAACCAAATGACTTAAGACAATCTATTAAAAGACAGCTGAGCATCTACTAAATAGACACCATTACCAACAGTCTATACTGACTACGGCTCATACTGGAGTGGTCAAGTAAGAGCAGAGGAACCAGTACGTCAATGATGGGAAGGAACAGCTTCATGTTGAAACAGCTGACACTGAAAAACTTGGTTTTGGGATCTTTACATGTTCACTAAGAGAACCTCTGCTAGTCACATGGTAAAAATGTAAGAAAGTTTGTTAGTTATGAGACAGGGTATTGCCTGTACTAGTCTCAAACCTTTGATTTTTCTTTCTCACTCTACTGAATGGGATTACAGATATGTGCCACAGTGCCCCACTATCAATAAGACCTTAACATCATTAACCACACTTTATTTTCATAGAAAAATTTAATTTCAGCCCAAACAACTTCATATACAACAGCAAGAAAAACACTGCTTTTGAAATGTGACCCTATTAGTACTTTGTTTCTGAATTTTGGTGTAGGAAATCAAGTACATCAGAGATCATGAATAGAGCACAATTCTTATATGTAAGAAAAATCTTTTCACACTAATAAATGTGACTTCCAAAGTCTCTGGCCATTATTATTTCCTCCTTGGCAATAAAACCATAAGCCAAGCAGATACAAATATTAGGACTAGGTGGCACTTCTCCAGAAGGGCCTACATCAAACTTGACAATAGTAATAAAAGACTAAGTTCCTACTTCAACAAAACAACCATTCTAAACTGGTTGTTTTAAGACCAAACACTGTCAAGGTAAATGCATTTTTTATTTCTTTGTTTAATTAAAAATGTTAAGGGCTGGCACCTGCCACAAAGCCTCAGAAGACCTGAGTTTGATCCCTGGAACACACACGGTAATAAGTAGTCCTCTGAACTCCATGTGTGTGCACATACACACATACACACACACACAATTTCTGAGCTGGAGAGATGACTCGGCAGTTTCAGACATTTGCCACCAAATTTAATAACCTTCCACACGTTGGAAGGAAAGAACCACTTCTTGCAAGTTAACCTTGGCCGACTCTGGTGGACTGTACCAGGATATGCTGATGAAGCAGAGGAAGGAGAATCACAAGTACAAGTAATCCTCTGGCCCAACATCTGTTCCTAAACACACACATATATGCAATAAATAAATTAATTGAAAGCAATTTTAAAATGAAAACAAAACCACTACATTATTGTAATAAATTTTATAAATGATTTGCATCTGACCAACCCATATAACTCTAACAGTTTTTAATAAAGAGTGTCTTCCTTGATGTCAAAGACAGCATATTGTTTGGCTTCTAATAGGTGCTTAGTACATAACTTACATAAGAATGAATAAATAAGCTGTGCTACTTTGTAGCAAACAAGTAGCATCTGCTTTCCTTTTAAGGACAGACTTCCCTCTTGAAATCCAACATTCTGAGGAGTCAGTCTTAGGCTTCAGTATTTGATGTGGGTTAAATCAGTAAGTACACTTCACATATTGTGGTCACATTGATTAAATCAGGAGCAATTACGTGACCTAGCAAACAATAATCAGGAAAAGTGTCAGGACTTCTGCAGAGAGCAATTGAAGACACTCTTGCTGGATCGTGTAAGAAAAAGTAGCTGGACATGGTGGCACACACCTTTAATCTCCCAGTGCTTGGGAGACAGAGGCAAGTAGATCTCGGTGAGTCTGAAGCCAGCCTAGTCTACAAAAAAAGTTCTAGGACAGCCAGGGCTACACAGAGAAACCCTGTCTTGAACACCCACCTCCCCCCACCCCCGAAAAAAATAAAAATAAAAATAAAAGAAAAAGTAGGGAGTTACTACAAATCACCATGGCAACTAGCCTTCTGGAGTAAGAAGTAGAAGGCAGGAGATTTAACAATTACATCAAAACCCAAACAAACATAAAGCTCATCTCTGGCAGCACTGTGTCTTTTCCTGAAGCTGGTACTGCTTTTGTATTTTGTGTCACAAGAATAAAATTCCTCCATCATGTAAACAATTCTGAGTTGTAATTTGTAGTACGTGAAATTGAAAAGGTCTTCAGTGAAACACATTTCCAGGGATTATGCAAATAAATGATACTTTCATTTTCTGAACTGGTCTTCCACACATACCCTGCCTCTATAATCATTTACTGCTTTTCATCTCATTCTATGGCATGAAGTTAATGGAAATATGAAAAGATTTTCAAAATAACTAGGTTGTTTAGGAAGCTGGAACTTCAGAGACAACTCTAAGCACATCATTCACTCTTACTTTGATTTATTTCCTTACTGAGACAGTTAATGCAGAAAGGTGAATATTCCAGAGATCAATAGAGGGTGTTTGTGAAATCAGTAGAGAATAACTTCAAGCTTACTTCTCTTTAATTAGTACAGTGATATTCTGTATTTGGATCTAAGTAGCTCAGATAGTTTTATTAATAACTGGTACTACTCTGAAAAGTCAAATCAGATTTGAGTACAGATAGACCTTATATAAACACAGCCATAGAATGTGTGTTCATAAACATTAGAAATTCCCCAATCAATAGTATCTTAGTTAGGTTTCTATTGCTATGATAAAACACCATGACCAAAGCAACTCAGAGAAAAGGGTTTCTTTCACTTACAATTCCATATCACAATCTATATAGAAGGAAGATAGGCAGATCCTTAAGGCAGAAACCTGGAGGCAGGAATTGAGGTAGAGGCCATGGAGGAACTCTGCTTACTGGCCTGCTCCTCCTGGTTTGCTTAACCTGCTCTTAGGCAACTTGGGACAACCAGCCATGGGCTGGGCCCATCCACCTCCCCTCCACTCCCACATCCCCCCCAAAAAAGCTCTACAAACTTGCCTACCGGGAACCTGGATCAACTGAGTTGCCAGGTATTTCTAGCTTGTATCAAGTTGTCAAAAATAAGAAACAATAACAAAACACAACCAGGACCAGTTCCCTTTCAAAATAACTACCTTGAAAGTTATTTGTTCCTAAAAGACCAATTTACAATTATATGAATCAAAAAAATATTTTTAAAACTTCAAATGGTTTTAAGTAATGCAATATCATTGTTCAGATATGGAATGTATATTTTCCTTCTTTTAAAAAAAGAAAGTGAAAAAGCAAGTTGGACAACCACCCAACTTGCTTTTTCATGACTACTACTTCCTGCAGTCATGTGGAAGGCTGAGGTGGCAGGGTGGTTTGAGCCCAGGAATTGGAGACAACCTGAGCAATACAGAGACTGCCCCCCTTTAAAAACAAAACAACCAAGAAACCAACAAAATAAACCAAAATGAAACTAGTATGAAAGAAACAAAAAAACCAAATATATTCTTTAGGTCACATAA
The DNA here is from genome assembly GCA_019843965.1 of Rhynchomys soricoides. Taxonomy (NCBI): domain Eukaryota; kingdom Metazoa; phylum Chordata; class Mammalia; order Rodentia; family Muridae; genus Rhynchomys; species Rhynchomys soricoides. The sequence continues at coordinate 4,227,222 of JADRCH010000013.1, forward strand.
TTTTCCCAAAGCTAAACACAAGCAATATGTTTCCCATGTTTTCAAGGTGGGATCAATGTGTATTTGAATCATTCTTCTAACTCCACACTTCTCTTCCTTTTTATTGGGATTTTCACATCAAGCTTTTCTGTGTTTGAAGATAATTTCAATTTATTGTAAAACAGGTTTTTTAAAAAGTTCCATGGGCCTGGCTGTGGTGGCGCAGGCCTTTAATCCCAGCATTTGGGAGGCAGAGGCAGGTGGATTTCTGAATTCGAGGCCAGCCTGGTCTACAGAGTGAGTTCCAGGACAGCCAGGGCTACACAGAGAAACCCTGTCTCGAAAAACCAAAAAAAAAAAAAAAAAAAAAAGAAATTGGGAGATGGTATCACTGTCCTTCACTCAGCACCTGAAGGTGCTGAATAGCACAGGAGAAAGGGAAAATGTAATGATACAACAGATCACTTAGTTCTTCCTAAAGAAGACAAAGGCCAGGAATAAGGAACGTTCTACCAAATAGACAGCACAGTGGAGGCTCAAAAGTCCACTACAGTCCTGTACTCTTATCCCAGCCCTTAATATAGTATCATGTCACCTGAAAGTCATATTCATTCAGTAAGTGAGTAAATTAAATAGAAATGTTTCCTAAGAGAAAGTACAAGATTTGAACATCCTCTGTCTTTAGTGATGGGTAAGAGCTTAAAGGTATTGAGTGCTGAAATTCTGCACTAGAGACTCTAAATTTGTGTTGGCACTGTACGTGATAGTAAACAACAACTATATATAGTACTGCAATAGAAAATATAGTGGGCAATGTTTCCAGACTTGTAGATTCTCTGGGCAGAAGAGAGTGTTGTTGTAAATATTAAGAATGCTTGTGTTACTTAAATACACGGTCTTTTAGAAGATGAAGTATTCGGGGAAATATAAAAAGGGCATTAGTTTATTGTAATAATACACAAAAAGGCAGTACTCTAACTGAAATCATTATTCTGGGAAATCTGCCTGGACAATATTCCAGAAGCTTGGAACTATTTTGGGGGAGGGGGGGAAATCTAAAAATTGCAGTAATAGTATGTGGGAAAAGATCCTACAGAGGGGGAGAATGTTGGATAAGAAATTATTATTAAATTAATTATTAAAGTCATCGGGAACTAGAAAAAAACATGGATGAGAAGGCGCACTGTTCTATTTTGCAATCACTTGACAGTCACATAAAATTACAGCACTCCCAACAGTGACTAAGGAGTCCAGCAATGGAGATTGTAGTGGAAGTGGCATGTTACGACCTGAGGTACTACTCCAGGCTTCTGCAACCGGCCTTGTTTGGGCTTCAGGAAATGAGGGGAAAAATACTCCCCAGAACAAGCTTCAGCCTATATCTGATAGTGCTGAAGATAGGATTCAGCAAACACTGGGTGACACTCGACACCCGGGCACTGATGGCGGGCGCCCCCGCTTTCCTCACCTGGGAACACCTGACTCCTCACTGGGAGATGGAGTCTACAGCCCTCGGACTCTGGCACTGCTCATGCCCGATGGCCGAGGCCAGAGAAGCCACAGAGGACTGCGTGGTCACGTGGTCCCCGCCCCATTTCCCTCGGCCCTCAGCGGGCCGTTGGGTCCACTCGGGAGGCCCTTACCCATGTGCTGCGTGTCCAACTGTACGGCCGGCATCTCCTTGAGAGGAATGTGGCCAGTCCCGCCGTCCCTGCAGCAGCGCAGGCAGCACCACGCCGACGTGGCCATGGCGCAGCTACACAGCCCCGCCGCTCCGCCAGCGCCCGAGTGCTTCTGGGTCGCGGGAGCTTAGTATCCCGCACAGCGACGCCCGGGCAGGGAGGCGAAGCGGAGGCTGAGGCGAGGCCCCCCGGCGAAGAAGCGAGGACCGCCCGGAGGGGCGGGGCGGAGTTGGGAGGTGGGCGGGGCCAGGGGCCAGCCCGTCTAGAAGAGGGTGTGGCGGGTGGGCAGGGCGGTGTAGAGAACTGAGCAGGAGCCCCGGGCTGACTGACTGGAAGAGGGCGGGGCCAGTGGCCTGACGGCTGGAAGAGGGCGGGGTTAAGGAGGTCAGTGTTTCTAAAAGTAGGCGTAGCCAGTGGCCTGACTGACTTGGGGTGGGCGTGGCGGCGTGCGCACGCGTGCTGCGGCGGCTTCCCATCGGCCCTGACGCTGGCAGATGAGCGGCGTAGCTGAGAGTCGCCGGGGTTCCCTGAGGCGGCGGTTCTTCTGCTGGTTTGTTTTTGCGGTGGGGCCTTCTGTGGTGCCTAGGGTCTGGAACTCCAGCTCTGACCGCCTCAGCCTCCGTAGTAGCTCCGTGCTGACTCGGTGCGCTACTGGTAGCTGCCCCTGGCGGCTCCGCCGTGATTTTTAGGGCGAGTTGACGTTAGTAGATCTCCTTTGGGGAAGGAACTAAGTGAACGTCCTCGAGTTTTCCCACGGAACGCTCTGGCTCTCCGAACCCTGCCACGCTGACTCCGACGCTCCGGCCTGTGGATGTACGGCGTGGCTCTTCGCATTTTCCATGCACTGGCGTTTATCCCTGGGCTGATTGCTGCGTGGACCCAGGACTTGCCAGCGGTCACCCTTATGAGGGGACCACGGAAAGTGGGGACAGGGCCGGAAGACGACTTTTTAAAGTCATTACTGTATGTGCGGGCTCATGATGTGCGTTCAGGCGCTCTCGTGCCACGGCGAGGCCCGAGGACAACTCTCAGAAATAGGTTTTCTTCCCCCACCCCCACCCCCACCTTGGGGATCCGGGGATCGAACTCGGGTCTTCAGGCTTCCTTCCGATCAGACCATCTTGCTCAGCTCTCTGGTGCACCAATGGTTCCTGGAAGGTTGAAGGGAATCCCCGAAGAGAAACTCAGTTCTTACTGGGGCCTGCTGCTGCTTGTTACCGTTGAGAAGGAAGGCCCCAGAGGTCACTTGTTATCTGCCTGCCGTTTAGATTATCCTTCAGACACCTTTTGGTGTCCCAACAGAATCTGGCTCAAACCTCTCTTCCAAGATAAGGTTTCCACCCTGAAAGTTTTCCAACTCTTCACCAAATCCTGGGAAAATGGACATAAATTCCCAACCTATTTTTATTTATTTATTTCTGTTGGTAAAAGAGAAAAATTTACTGTCCTTTGAAATAAAATATACAAATAAAAGCTGGGGATCTGGGACAGTAGAAAAGATAAAGGAAAACCAAAGAACCCATTCTGGAGTACGGAAATCTACCTCTCACCCCTCCCCCCTTGTCAAAGGAGAGAAAGGTCTTATAAGCCTGTGATTTTAGGGTTCATTCATTTATTTATTTTTCTGAAACAGGGTCTTACTGTATAGCCCTGGCTGGCCTGAAACTCACTGTAGACCAGGCTGGCCTTGAACTTAACAGATATTTGCCTGTCTCTGCTGTGTTGGGATTAAAGGCATGTGCCACCATGCCTGGTATGTCATTTTTGAGACAAGGTCTCACTGTGTAGCCCAGGTTGGCATGGATCCTGAAGCAGTCCACCCATCTCAGCCTCCAACGTTCTGGGATTACAGACATGTTCCAAGAAACCAGAAGTTTTAGATGGGAAAGAAAACTATATCCTATGTTTGATGCTTCTTCTGGGACAAATTATCTGTCAAGCACAAAGCACAGCACTACTTCCACTGGCTGACCTCAGAGACAAAGCCCTTGGAAATCATACAGCATACTTCCCCCAGTAATACGCAGGAACACAAGGAAGCTGGTGGGGAAGAGGGTACATCTAGAACACCTGGGCAAATTTATGGAACTACCACCTGGGTGTACACACTCTAGGTGTACACGGTAGATCGCTAGACACATCAGTCAGATGAAAGACCAGAGAGAAATGGCCGTGGTCGTCAGGTAGCAGCCACTACTCTGGACCCTAACCTTGGTGAACCTTAGTGGACCTTTATAAAAGTGACCTTATTTAAGGGTCAAAAGCTAGATAGCCATGAACCTCAGGACTTTTGTTTGTTTTTGTTTTTTTTCTTTAGCACCAAGTGGTGGAGATTTCCTGCCAGCTCAGTCCCTTTCAGTGAACGGTGATGCTTCTTGAAGATCCCCATGAGTGGTGAGGAGAAGTTAGTAGTCAAGTGAACCCTGAAGTCAGGGTTCGCCTTGTCATACCCCTTCCCGCTCTTCTCTCCCAGTCCCCAGACTGAGAAGGACTCAGAGAGGACATGGAGATTGGGAAGGCCAGAGTGGTTTCTTGTTTTCCAGCATCAGAGAAGGGGTTAGAATATCTTTTCCTCCGGCTGAGAGGTTATTAGCAGCTCTTTGTTCCCGATGTGGAACGCCATGTTGAGTAGGACAACAGTGTACTCCAGGATGGCAAAGATGGTATACACTCCAGCCTCACAATACATGTTGTGCCAGAAATAGCCAGCGCCGAAAAGAAGGAGATGAAGTTGATAATGAAAAACCGCTGTTTCCAGCTGTAGGACTTGCGTTCCTCCTGACTTACTGTGTGCTTCTTGGTCAGCCGCCAGAGAATGCTGGTTAGGAGCGTGTAACTGAAGGATGCCGCGATAAACACAATGAAAGCATTTTCGTGGATAGTGAAGTCCTCGGAGGAGGAGACGTAGGTGAGCACGAGCAGTGCGAGGTTCTCCACCACATTGAGACTGAAGTTGAGAAGGCAGAGAAGGCGGTAACCCGGACATGGGGATGCACAGCTGAGGTAATGGTTCCAATAGGCGAAGGCTGTCAAGCAGGGTGCCAAGTGCAGGCCAATGCAGAAACGCCACACGTAACGCTGGGGAACCTCCCCACTAACTGGCAGAGCTGGGATTCAAAACTAGTCTGAGGTTCATAAGGCTCCCCCCACGCCTCCATCCACAGTGCCTGGAGAGATCTTGTGCAGAAGGCCCCATACCCCATAGCCAGAGGCATGGAACCAGAAGCCACAGCCCGGCCTAGGGAGAATGGAAGAGGGTGGGTCATAGCAGCCAAATTCCCAATTCTTTTTTTTTGTTTGTTTTGTTTTTCCAGACGGTTTCTCTGTGTAGCCCTGGCTGTCCTGGAACTCACTCTGTAGACCAGGCTGGCCTCGAACTCAGAAATCCGCCTGCCTCTGCCTCTCAAGTGCTGGGATTAAAGGCATGCGCCACCACTGCCCGGCCGGCTCCCAATTCTTAAGTAGTGGTTTCCATACATAACTTTTTAGTAACCTGAGTATAAATATATTTATGGAGATTTTTAGCCATAGAATGAGAAATTTTCAGGCTTTGGTCTCTTCTATTTATAAAAATATTTTTAGGGCTGGAGAGATAGCTCAGCAGTTAAGAGCGCTGGCTGCTCTTCTAGAGGTCCTGAGTTCAATCCCCAGCAACCACATGGTGGCTCAAAACTCTGTGACTCAGTTCCAGGGGATCTGACATCCTTAAACACCAATGCACATTAAATAAATAAATAAATATTTTTATTATAATATCCAAGGTTTGTTTGTACTTGAGAGTTAGTTATTACAGAATTAATATCCAAAGTAATTGTTAAAATGATTGAGGACTATCCCTCTCCCTCCCTGCCTATGTATCCGTGAAGTACTCTTTGTAATCTCTCTCTCTCTCTCTCTCTCTCTCTCTCTCTCTCTCTCACACACACACACACACACACACACACACCCCTGATAGAGTTTAGCTCAATACTGTCCCTACTCTATAGATGAAGAAATAAATGACTGCAATTTCACAAAGGTAGAAAATATACAAAGTAGGATACAAAAACCTGGGGGGGGGGGTGGACTCCAACCCTGTATTTACTTCACCAGATCTTTTAGCATCTCAGATTTTAAAGTTTAAACTTAAAGTTACAACCCTCTAAAAATATTCAGTTAAAAATGCAGATTTGTACTTCCTTAGTCTCCACATTAGATAATCTGCTATAACATATGTAAAGAATAAAATTTGTTTCTATAACCCAAACCTGTTGCTTAGAAGTGTTATTAAAAGTAGTGCATGTGATAGATATTTAGTAATCTGTCACATCTTTAATTAAAGACTGTTAAATGGCTGTGAGTAGGCCACTAATGTAGAGAAGCAGAAATCCCATACCCTTTCCTGGTTGGAAAGTAGTTTGTTAGGGCACTGCCCAACATACTTTGCCCTTACTAATCAAACTCTGGCGCACTCAGCAGAGTGAAGCAAACAAAACCGGTTTGCTCCAGGGACAGACTTCCCAGTGTTGGCAGGTGAGTGTGGATGAGCTCATGGACTTGCTTATATATTTGGGTTCTATTCTTTTTATTACTTACTTTTTATTCAGAGGTGTTACCTTTTTTTTTTTTTGAAAAACAGCTATTCTGACAGTCTTTTACTGTCACTTTAAAAAACAATCATAAATAAAACCTACAAAAGAAGATTCTCAGCACTTAGAAAGTTGTTTATCTAAGTTAAAAGCAATAACAAAGAATGACTAACAGGCAAAAACACCTGTCTGTGTCACTGACCTGAGCTCTGAGTAGGTGAGCTGCTGGGAGTGTACAGCATGCGGCTGACAGTTGGCTTTAAACATGCTCCGGATTCTCTTTGGTGGTATTTGTGGAACACAGACATGTATTGAGTTTCACACTCTGTACTGAGTCATTTATCACTTATGTAGCAGAGGATGGCCTTATCTGACATCAATGGGAGGGGAGGGAGGCTTGATGCCCCAGCGTAGGGGGATGCTAGAGAGGTGAGGCAGGAGTGGGTGGATAGGTGGAGGAGCACCCTCATGGAGGCAAGGGGAAGGGGGAGAGAGGGTATGGGACGGGGGACTTCCCAACACTGGGAAGTCTGTTCCAGGAGTAAACCGGTTTTGTTTGCTTCACTCTGCTGAGTGTGCCTGAGTTTGATTAGTAAGGGCAAAGTATGTTGGGCAGGGCCCTAACAAACTACCTATCCCAGGAAAGGGGATATCATTTGAAGTGTAAATGAATAAATGATTAATAAAAAAAAAAATCATGTTGCTGTAAATCTCCAACCCAACTAGGCCCATGCAATGAAAGCACAACTCCATTAATATGAATACAAGCTGCGCACCTCGACTGGGCAGACCCACCACCACACTGCTGTGTTCCCCAGCTAGGAGGTCCCTTAGAACTTCCGTTTTCTCCAGGCCGCGTGCTTCTGCTCCATCTTCCTTCCACCTCCTTCTCCGTCTTCTTCTCTTTCCTTCCTCTCCTTTTCTCCCTAACTTTTCCACTGCCCAACCACCAGCTCTAGCCTTTATTTTACAAGTCAAAATGGGAGCAGATTCACATGAAGTCACCTGAGTACATGATTCACATCTTGTCCCAGGCAGCTCCTCTTTTTTTTTTTTTTTTTTTTGGTTTTTCGAGACAGGGTTTCTCTGTATAGCCCTGGCTGTCCTGGAACTCACTCTGTAGCCCGGATGAAAGGCGTGCACCACCACTGCCAGGCCAGGCAGCCCCTCTTGGGGAAGCAGAATTAGCATCAAAATACAAACACACCAGGACAATTCACAACAAAATCATTTATCAGTTTTTAATTTTGTGGACTAATCCAAACTATATTTTAGCCCTCTGTGGATAAATATTATTCTTTATTTTGCAGATGAGGAATCTGAAGAGAAGAGGACATAAGAAGTGCAGCTAAAGTCTCATTCCGTGAGGGATGATAGTACTGTATTCAACTCATGCACTTTGGTTTTTATGCCTATATGCATAGGCATTATGTAAACTGCCTCCCCTAGGGTACTGACCAAGCCAGCTTAGTCAGTCAACTGGTTCTCCAGGGAGGGATCAAGGATTAAAAAGAAAAAACCAATTAGATAACATTGTAACATGACCCTAGCCAGTTCTGATTCTGAGGGGGGTTTATTATTTCCTAGTCTGCTTTTATACCATTGTAATTGCATGCAGATAATAATGTCAGTTCTAGGTTAAGGAACAAGCAAGACAATAAACACAAATAGTCAAGGAACAACCAAGGCGATAAAGTCCCGTGATTACTGTTTCTCTGGGCTTATCATGACGACCAAGACGTCTGAGCCTACTTCCCTATCCTAGCCCAAAGTCTTATTCTTGCCTGAAGCCTACTTCTTTGTTCTAGCCTAAAATCAGATTCCTGCGTGAGCTCATGGCCCTAGGTCAGATTCCTGCCTTAAGCCCGCTTCCTTGTTCTGGCCCAACGTCAGAATTCCTGCCAAGGGGCTCCAAAAGTTCTCCACAGGGTATGATGGCACATGCCTCTAATCCCAGCTCTGAGAGGCAGAGCAGGTTGAGGGCAGCCTGGTCTAGAAAGTGAGTTCCAGGACAGCCAAACAAACAAACAAACAAACAAGATTGGGTAAAATAAAGAAATTTGAAAAGGGTACAGAAAAATCAAATGGTGCAAAATGTGGGGGGGGGGTTTTGTTTGTTTTTGGGGGGGGTGGGGCTCGAGACAGGGTTTCTCCATGTAATCCTGGCTGTCTTGGAACTCTGTAGAACAGGCTGGCCTCAAACTCAGAGATCCACCTGCCTCAGCCTCCTGAGTGCTGGGATTAAAGGTGTGCACCACCACGCCTGGCTACAAAATGTTTTAATATAAAAAATAAGAAAGTAATAGCAAAGGCTCTCTAAGAAAGGCCTTAAGGCCGGGCAGTGGTGGCGCACGCCTTTAATCCCAGCACTCAGGAGGCAGAGGCAGGCGGATTTCTGAGTTCCAGGTCAGCCTGGTCTACAGAGTGAGTTCCAGGACAGCCAGGGCTACACAGAGAAACCCTGTCTCGAAAAACCAAAAAAAAAAAAAAAAGAAAGAAAGAAAAAGAAAAAAAAGAAAAAGAAAGGCCTTAAGAATTTTTTAAAAATATTATTTACCTAAAACTTTAAATCATCCCTCCCTCAGTAGAAGATAAAGCTGTTACAAACCAAAGGGAGTTGTAACATCTCTGTCCGGCCAGTAGTGCCCTTATTCTAACTGTAAGCTAGCCACCTCTGAGAGCCTATTGCTTGCCAATTTAGGCCTGATCATCCACTGCTAGACTAGTTTCAAGAACAGGCTATTACAGAGACAGATGGAAATTATGATGGATACTCAACTTGACTAATCTGCAAAGAACTGTAATCCAGAAATGGAAGGCATGCCTGTGAGAGATTTTTTTGTTTTTTGGCTTGGTTTGAAGTGGACGGATCCACTTTGATTCCAGACCTTTGAGGTGGGAGGAGACAAACCTTAATCTGGACCTTGAGGTGGGATGACACACCTTTAATCTGGGTCTCACCTTCTGCTAGAAGACTATATAAGGACAGAGAAGAAAGCTTTTTATTTTTGCCTGCTTGCTTTCACCTTGCTATCAAGTCCGTTCATTCACTGGCTTTAGAGCCTACTTCTCCGCGACTCCAGCTAGCATCTCCTGAAGGCCAACTGAGACACCTGGCCTTGTGGACTAAACAACCACTGGATTCTTTGGTTTTCTGGTCACAGCCAGTGTTGGATTATCTGCAATGCCTGTAAGTCATTCTAATGAATCCCCTTCATATATAAGGAGATTCATTCTATACTTTTACTCTAGAGAACCCTGACTAATACAGGAAGCAAAGCAAAGTAATTCCAAAGATGGTTTTACATCCTCATAAAAGATAAAGGTGATTAGGTGAGGCTCACTAAGGCTGATTGTCAGATTTGTACTCCCCATCTATGGGTAGAGAGGGCATTTTAACTAGTGGCTTGTCTATAAAGGGCAGATGATAGTCTGGGCAGTTTTTACAGCAAAGATAAGACTACATACACAGTCTAGTGTTTAGGGGGAATCTGTAAAAGCACTTAGTTGTGTCAAATAATCAAAGGTTTTTCAGTGTCTCAAATATTCAAGTGACATGTGTCTTTGACCTACATTAAGGCCCCTGAGCAAGAGGTCATTGTGTTTACACATGTAACCTAGCACTCAAAAGGCTGAGGCAGCTTAGGGTACATAGCAGGATCCTGTCTCAATGTCTTTGGACATTTGCAGACAAAAACCAATCAAACAAAAGAAATTCTTGGTGCTTATATAATTATGACAAAATTATGTATAGGTGTTTGAGATTGTGAAAAGAAATCCTAAAATGTTTAGTAACAATTAGGAAGGACATGTGGATTATTAAAAGTATATGAAACATTGCTAATTTAAGATATGTAAAAAGTACAGATTATCCAAAATTTAAGGGTTATCAGAGCCCAACTTTGTTCTCAAGAGAAAATATCATGTTTGTGAAGACACATGTCTGTGCAGTAGAAACTCTGGGTGGGGAAGGAAGTGCAACTCTGTGGAACTGTGTGGTCACTCTACTTTGTATTGCCCGAGTCAGGATGCAGACTACCAGAGGTCGTGACCATTTAGAAAACTTTTTTGTTTTCTGTGTAGCCCTGGCTGTCCTGGAACTCACTCTGTAGACCAGGCTGGCCTCAACTCAGAAATCCACCTGCCTCTGCCTCCCAAGTGCTGGGACTAAAGGCGTGCGCCACCACTGCCCGGCTAGAAAACTTTTTTAATGCACAGGTAATCAGCAGTCTCTATAAATTGGCTAAGATTTGGAAGCTATGTTATGTGTTCCTTATATTGTCAGGTAACATTAGACTTCTGACAGGGTTGAAGACTGGTTGTAGTCTCCTAGACAACCCAAGCTGTTTTACATTGAGAAAGATGATATAGATTTAAGAGAATGGTTTTCAGATGGTATACAATCTAAAACCAGGACATAAGTCAAATGTAGAATTATAAACCTTTTAAGTTATGATAGATGGTAGCATGCTTTATCTAATAGACTAGATACTAAATATATCTTAAACTTTATAAATTGTAAATGATAATAATTGTACTCAATTTATCTGAGAGAAAAGAACCTTTTAATTGGACAAAAAGGGGGAAATGTGTGGATTGCCCTGGTGCTGTTTGTATCTTCATGCTAATTCCACAATTAGCATCTCAGGAGGGGCTGCCTCCAGGAGTAAATCACTTACTTGAACCTTCTTCCCATTTTAACTTGTAAAATAAAGGCTGGTGGTTGGGCAGTGGAAGGAAAAGGTGGAGCTGAAAGTTTTAGAAAGAGTGGGAGAGAAAGCAGGGGAGACAAGGAGAAGAAGCAGAGAGACAGAAGAGGAGGCAGAAGGAAGATGGAACAAAAACATGGGGCGTAGAGAAAGTGCAAGTTACAAGGGATTTCATAGATGGGGACTATAGCAGTGTAGTGGTGGATCTACCCAATCTAGGTGTGCAGCTTTTATTCATATTAATTGAGTTGTGTTTTCTTTAACATGGGCTTATTTGGAGATTTACTCAACAGGTTTGATCTGTAGTAGTCCATTACAAAACACAACAGAACCATAACTGCAACAATGTTTGAAAACTACTCAAATAAACACCCATGAAATACCCTGGAACTATCAACAGTGAGGAGATGTTTTGAGGACTAGCGTCTCACTGTGTAGAACTGGTTGAACTGGAACTTGCAGCTTGCAGCTGCACCCAAATGCTAAGAAATTTTTTAAAGAGAGCTGCCTAGTATGCTCTTGGTTCAATTTCCATTAACACCAGAGGGTATTTTTTTTCTATTCTAAAATTTAATCAAATGCTTTAATAATTATTATAGCCTGAGAGGAGATGTAGCTCAGAGGTTGAGCTCTTGCCAATCATGGATTGAGCCCCAGGACTGGAAAAACCAATAACAAAACTGTATGCAAGGGGGCACAGGAAAAAAACAAACAAGCAAAACAAAACAAAACTGCAGAGATGACCACTCCATTAGGGGGAAGGTTTTTGTGGGTAAGAGAGAATATATCAGAGGCATCTGGAAGAGTCCCAGAGCAGAGAAAGGAAAGCAGATGGACCTGGCCAGGGCTGGGGAAGCAGGAGAGCAGGAGAAAATAGTGGAGATAGCAAGAGAGAGAGTATGCATAGCAAGAGAGTGCAAGACACAGAGGGGAGATAGCAGGAGGGCAGGAGAGAAAGGTGCAGAGGGCAGGAGAGAGGATATCAGGAGAGCGGGGCCTGGATTATAAGGAGAATGAGTGGCTCGGGAGAGGACTTCGGATGGAGGCAGAAAACCTACTTCACAAGTTCCTGAGGAAAGCCGGCTTTTATCTGCCAGAAATCCTTCTCTCGTCCATTCTCATTTCTGTATATATTGACTTCCTGGGACCTAACAAAACCCCCAGAACTTCTGACTTGTAGATGTAGTAATGTCTGGGAGCTCATGTGGACACGAGTCTTCCTTAAACATGTAGTGCAGTCTATAGAAGGAAAGATGGGAAGAGACAGGAAGACCCTTCAAGCTTCCTACTCTTTAAGGGAAACTGACACACTGGTCAAACTTGGGCTTGTAAGACCTCAAAGCCTTCCCCAGTGACATACTTCCTCCAACAAGGCCACATTTCCAATATTGCCACTCCTGATGGGCCAAGCATTAACATGAGCCTATGGTAGCCATTCCTATTCAGACTATCACAGGGAACTTCAGTTGAGAATGGCCTGTAAGTAACTCTGTAGGGTATTTTCTTGATTAAATGATTGATGTGGGAAGGCCTGGCTCACTGAGGGGAGAGGGGGTGTTTGCTACCCCTGAGCACTGGGTATGAGAAACAGGCTGAGTAAACTGGGAAGCAAGCCAGTAAACAGAACTTCTTCCTACTTCTGTTCCTGCTTTTGGCTTCTCTTGGTGATGAACCGCAAGTAGGATGTGTAAGCCAAATAAATGCTTCTCTCCACAGAGGAACTTTTGTTCAATGTTTTATCAGAACAATAGAAAACAAACTAGGATAGAAACTAACTGATGTATGTTCTATGACAGACCTGATCGTATTATGATAGAATAAAGAGTTTTGGAACTTTGGGCTGAAAAAGCTGTCGAGTGTTCAGAGCTTAGTGAGCTTTTGTGGGAAGATAAGAACATTGCCAGCGAGTGCCGCAGATGATGGAGGCCTGGCTTGTGGAGTTTACGAGAGAAGATTGAAAGTCTTTCAAAGGCTATTGGCTCCTTTCATGGGATAGTCTGAATTAAGAATCTGTGGTTCTGGTCAGCTGAGGCTGAAGAATCAGCTATGGTTAAGAAGAGCCCAGCATCTTTGAGGTAAAATCTTCTGGGGATGTTCCCTCAAGGTTAGCACACAGAATCTGTGGTCCAGAGTGGACCAAGGATGCATCTCATGCTTCCTTTGCAGCTGAACTTGCCTTTGAATATGGTACTTTCTGTGTTATTTGTTGTTTTAAAAAGGACTTTGAAGATTGAGTTAAATGAAAGATTTTTAGAGAAAGCATCCTGGGTTGTCCATGTGGGCCCAATGTAATCACAAGGCTGTCCTCAGAAGAGGGAGGAAGGAGGGTCAGAATCTGAGGAGAAGAGGGGATGATGAAAGCAGAGAATAACATGGAGCTTCTAGAGACTTGAGTGGACAAGCGGATAAGACCCACCAAGGAATGCAGCTCACAATTCAGACATGTAACCTAGACACTGTAATAAATGTATACTGTGGAAGCCATGTTTCCTACCTTTCTAGTAAAATGTATTTCAGGCACAACTAACTCCAGGGAATGTGGACCTCTGGCTAAATACTTTTATGGGACCCCTGTCTGTATAACATAGAAAATATAATACAAATCCACAGGCCTACATGAGAGATAGTAATAATATGTTTATGAAGTTGAAGACCATTGGCACGTAATAGTTATTTACATGTTTGTTTATTCCTAATCAGTACATATGAATGCATTAGAGGATTGAGCCTTGGGACTGGATCTTCCTATAAAGCTTAGGCTGGCCTAGAATTTGTAATCCTCCCACCTCAGTCTCCCAATTGCTCCAATTGCTGGGGTTATAGGTGTGTGCCACTATAATATATTGAGCTTTCTTGTAGATATTCTGATTAGGGAACAAATTGATACTTTAATAATTCATTAAATTTTTATTAAGAAACATTAATAGACCAGGCAGTGCTGGTACATACCCTTAATCCCAGCACTTGGGAGGCAGAGGCAGGTAGATTTCTGTGAGTTCAAGGACAGCCTGATCTACAGAATGAGTTCCAAGACAGCCAGGGATACACAGAGAAGCCCTGCCTCAAAAAAAAAAAAAAAAAAAGAAAGAAAGAAAGAAAGAAAGAAAGAAAAGAAAAAGAAAAATACTTGGATTTGCATGTACTACATATTCACTTATAGTCAAATAAGGTAAAGTCTCAAGCTGGGAGGAGCTAGGAGTTGGGAGCTTTCTCTCAGTGCTATACTGTCTGTGGTCACATAAACATAAATGCTTCCAAAAGAAATAATCAATATTTACAGGGAAACTGGTAATCCACACAGTAGAAAACTGTCAGTGAAGGGACAGAATAATTCATCTGGTATAGTTAAATCTTAAAGATAGCAAGACCATTTGGAAGCTGGAGGTGAGAATACGGAGACTCATCACTGTCCTAATTTTGTATATGATTAAAATTTTGCAAAATAAAAACTATGAAAATGAGCTGGGCAGTGGTGGCACACGCCTTTAATCCCAGCACTCGGGAGGCAGAGGCAGGCCTGGTCTACAGAGTGAGTTCCAGGACAGCCAGGGCTACACAGAGAAACCTTGTCTCGAAAAACCAAAAAAACAAAAAAACAAAAAACAAAAAAAAACCTATGAAAATGGTATTTTAATGACATCAAAATGTCTAGGAACTGTACAGATGTAACACATTCCATGTTCTAAAGCTAGAAAGTGCAAGTTACAAGAAGACAGTATGTAGTGTAAATAATTGTATTGTTTTATGAGATGGTTGGAGAACAGTTTTTGAATGGTTTCTAGTGGGACATTAGGAGAAATGGCTTACTGGTGCTGAGAATTGAACTTGCCTGAAGAGTAGAAAAATTGCAGAAAACACCCCAACCTGGAAGCCAGACCTGTGTGTGCCGCCTGATTGGGCAGACAGGAGAAGGGAGCAGAGGAAGGGTCCATTTCCTTCTGAGAGCTGGTCAGTAGAGGGTGTGAGAGGGAGGAGGGCCTTGCTAAAGCTGCCTGCTCATCTTTGTCTTTTCTGTAATCCAAGCCGCTCTGAGGTTTGAGAACAACAAACAATCAGTTTTGCTCTAGTGACTTCAGGTTATTTCTTAAGGCAGTGCCCCTACAGCTCTGTTCACCTCTAATGTAACACTAACTGTAAATTCCCCTAGATGTTTACAGCTGTACTCCATCCAAACACACTGAAATTTTGAAACATCGTCATCCTCCTTTCACTCACACATACCTTCTTAAAAGTTATGAAGGGGTTGGGTTATGGCTTCATGGAAGAGCGCTTGCCTAGCCAGCTCTAGGTTTGCTCTTTAGCACTGCCAAGGTGAATGGATGAATGAATGAAGAAAAGTATGAAGACTTTCTGATGTCGCAGTAATACCATTCAGTATCTTAGTAGGAATTTGGGGTACACAGACACAGGCATTTATTACATCTTGAAAATTTACACTCAAGAGTTACACACTTAGGTATATGTAAATAGAATTTTAGAAGAAACAATTAGCAATGCATGTTTAGCTCTAATTGATAACACTTAAACATAATTATCTAGGGAAATATCTGCTGATGACTATAATTTACATTTGACTGTACAAAAGTAATATGGATTGACAAATTCATAGGGAAATTAATAGGTACCATAATTCAAGAAGAATTACAAGTTGATAGATTAGATGGTGTGAACAGTTAAATTCCTTCCACTTTTTGCCTGTTTGTAATTTGTTTATTGGTTCTGAGACGGGGTCTTCTGTAGTCCAGACTGGCCTACATGCCTTGAGTTTCTGATCCCAGTACAGGGCTGACATGTATGCATGGCTGAGCCTGGCTTCCATTTTCAAGTTTTCATTAAAATGTTGGAAAGACGTCTAGAAATATGATGTCACCTTAGATGGGAAGGGGGGGAAAAAAAGAGCCCACAGAAGCTCATAGACTTTCTTCTGTTTATAAGGGCTCTGGAACATTCTATATTTAATGTGAATTCCTGGTTTTGTGAAAAGTCTTATTACCTTATCCCCTATCTTCTTTGGCTTTCTGGTTTATCTCTCGATAATGTTCGATGTTTGGATGAATCAGGCCCTGGTATGTATAATGATACAGTTCTGTTCATACTACACGGAGCCTCTGTGGCTTAACCCAGTGGCCAGTACCACTGACTGCCTTAGTTCTATGGGGAACACTGGTACTACAACTTTAAATGAAGCTATTTGGCAGACAGACCCTTTTAATTTTAATTAACTTTACTTTTTTCTTTTGGATTTTCAAGACAGGGTTTCTCTGTGTAGCCCTGGCTGTCCTGAAATGCACTCTGTATAGACCAGGCTGGCCTCGCACTCAGAAATCCACCTGCCTCTCCTTCCAAGTGCTGGGATTAAAAGCATGACCACTGCCGGGCAATTAAATTTACTTTTATTTGGGGCTAGAGAGATGGCTCAGTGGTTAAGAACACACACGGTTCTTGCAGAAGACCTGGTTGGGACATGGTATTCCTTGAGTGTTTCTGGTCTTTGTATGGTGGCTTTTCTCAGGTAGCTAACAAAGTCTCTGTGACTAAGTGCTATGTTAACTACAGAGGTCTAGCTCCCTAGGAAGAACAGTACTGGTCTCCTTTCCCTGTGTAAAAGAGATTAATTACAAGTTTAAAATGCCAGTTGACTCCAGTTGACTCCAGTTGACTCCAGTTGACTCTTCATGAGCCTCTACAGCTCTGCTCTCCAGACATCTCTCAGCAAGGGCCCACTCCAGCTTGTCTTTATAGTTTCCCCATTTTATTTTATTTTTATATTGCTGTTTTAAAAAGCAGCTATAGGGTGAAAATAGGTAGATATCTAGGTATATAGATAGGTAGATAAGTAGACATGTTTCCTTAAAAATCTGTAGCATATATAATGCATATATATAACATAGATACTTTATTCTGGAAAACTGTAACAAACATTTAATTTATGGCATCTGGATGATGACAAAAGGCATGGCAGTTTTTAAAATCTGTTA